>JARHVA010000503.1:4260000-4612500 GCA_037957365.1 Torreya grandis | reverse complement strand
AGATGTATATATATATATACATATATACATCTATATGTACACATACATATATATGTGTATATATATGTATATACACATATACATATATGTGTGTGTGTATGTGCATATATATCTATACGTACATATATACATTATATGTGTACATATGTACATATATATACACACATATTATATATACTACATAATAAATTGTAAAATATGTAATATATTAATGTATTTTTACATTTGATATTGTATTAAATGTATATTATATATTATAATATTGGGTATATATATTATATGTTATATTAAAAATTAAAATTAATGATGTATATATATATATATATATATATGCACACACACGCATATATATTATATATACTACATAATAAATTATAAAATATGTAATATATTAATACATTTTTACTTTTAATATTGTATTAAATTTATATTGTATATTATAGTATTGGGTATATATATTAAATTTTATTCAAAAAAATAAAAAATTAATGAAGCAATAAGTAAGGGAAGCAGCGCATGATTAAAATTTAAGCAGTAAAGAGAGCAAGTGGATAGTTGTAAGAAATATGGGCAACTTGAAACAAGTTACTAACACGTAGCATGGGGCAAGTAATAAAAAAATTCAATAGAATTAGTTTGATAACACATAGAAGACGATACACTAAATGCTAGTTCGGAGATCTATAGTCTCTTCGAATTGTTTAGGAGGGATAATGGGTTTCCACCACTACTTCAAGAGTCCCTGATGACAAATTTCGCTGATTATAAGCTCAAATCTCAACAATGACAAATTGCATCATATGAGCTGATTTAGATAACCATAATAGAAAAGTCAGGGGATTTGTTTTTACCTCCAACTAGATGTTGAATTGGGTGGATCAATAAATACAAGGGATTAAGAGTAATCCATATGTTGTTAGCAGTTGCAAATTTTTAGGAACTCGGTAATATGATGTAAAATTCCAAATGATTTTGTAGTGCAAAAGGTTGTCCACACCTTTTGTAGAGTATGTGGAGAGGATTGGGTACTATTTCATAGGTAAGATGCCATTTCAATTTTTTTCTTGATTTGGTAAATTCCTTTTTTTGGGTAGCCTTCGATTACTTCCCATCACTGAACAATATTTTTGATTTAGATGTTATATTTTACTCAATTTTAGCACTTTATTATGTCTCTTGAAATTTGAACCTAGGACTCTATTTTGAAAAACCCCACAATTTTACAACTATAGTTCATCCCATTAAATAGTAGGCCATTTTTTTGTTATCAACATAGAGAAAATACAAAAAGATTGAGTCACAAGTATACTTATACCAGTCCAGAAATTATTTTGTACAAGAAAAATTCAAAAAACAAATGAGCTATGTTCACATAAATAAAATAAGTTGCATGGATTAAAAAAAGATGGAGAGCAGGTAAGGGAAGGAGATTTTGCACTACAACATCTTGATTTGGTTGTTCCTCTTGTAGTAGTATATTTTAGTTTAAAAAATAGCTTGTTTGATGACCTAAATAGTTCATGCTTTAGATCTTGAATACCTTCCATGAATCCATTAACAAGCGCCCATTTTGCAAACTATCTACAACTTTGTTGGTTTCTCTAGGACATGATTGAGACATATATTCTTAAAGCATACTTATATCAGTTTAAAAATTACTTTTTACAAAAAAAAATTGAAAAAGAAATTATCTATGTTCACATAAATAAAAGAAGTTGCATGGATAAAAATAAATATGGAGAATAGGTAAGGGAAGGAGATTTTGCACTACAACATCTTGATTTAGTTGTTCATGTTGTAGTAGTATCTTTCAGTTTCTAAAATAACTTGTTTGATGACCTAAATAGTTCATGTTTTAGATCTTGAAGACCTTCCACGATTCCATTAACAAGCACCCATTTTGTAGAAAATCTATAGCCTTGTTGGGTTCTCTAGGACATGCTTGAGACATATATTCTTAAAGTGTGAGGTTATGCCTAAGATCTTACTTTATGTTTTTCTCAAGGCTACATGTTAATCATCTACAATTGGCTTAGTCTGGATTGGCCTTCATCTATGTTGTTTTTGGGTATCAAGATGCCCTATAACTACTGGGTATTTTTCCTTAACTTTGCATAACTATTAATTGCATGCATGATAAAAAGAAGATGCCCATGAGCTTTTGCACTGACATATCATGTGAGGAGTAACCTCACACACTCACTCAAGGTATGTAGCTTGGACCAACACCCATTGATTCTATTGCATAATGGTGATCATACAATTCAGACTTAGGCACTTAAGTCACTACATTTAATCATTATTACTACCAGCTTTAGTCTAGAGTCATTCACTCAATGAATCCATACATTGCATATCGCTACTACCATAAAATAAATGTAACACCAAATAGATTCATCACACCAAGGTTCACATTATATTAGTTTCAATAATAAAATTAATGAGATCACACATTTACATCATTCAATACATGCTCTCTAGATCTTTGCCTTAACAAAAATAACATAGCTATATTCAACATCAACAACTACTACATAACAACAACCCCTTCTAAACAAAGACAACAGGGTATTTATACATAAGCAAACCCCTTTCTTAGGTTGCAACATTAATACATAAAATATGACAAACTAATGACCATTTCAAATAAAGAAGTTGTGGCAACCTATTACAATTAAGTTATATTTGAATCAGGCTCAACAACGCCTATATACCCTCTCTATGCTAGATCATCGCATTTGTATTCTTCTTCTTTCAAGGAATGGTTATATATTTGTGCTCTCATTAATCCCCATTGCTTCCATGAACTAATTTGTAACTACCTCCACTCCCTGCACTCTTGTCCTAATCTTACGCTTCTCTAAGTTTTGTGTCTTCTGCACATTCTTTATTTCCTTATCTTTCACAACTCACCCTTATGTGCCAAGGTCTTTTGTGTCATTCCCTTATGTTTATCTCTTTTGTATTGTGGTATTATGTACCTACTCTTGCACCCTTGTTCTTTTGGGTTTCTAGCTTTAAAATACTTAGAATATAATTATTACAAAATATGGGGTCCAACAACACCCCATACTAAATCAATGGTCCATCCTAGACTATGCAATAGTTTCCTCAGTGGAAAAAAATGTGGGATCCACCTCTTGGACTTTGTGCTTGAGCTTCTCCCACTATTTGAGGGCTATCTAAATATTATAAGTAATAACTTCCACTTCACCCTTCAATTCCTTTAACTCCTTGCACTGCACCAAAAAGGTATTAACTTGAGTCTCGAGTTGAGCATTTTCAAAATTGTGAGCATCTTTGAGGGCCCCAAATCTCTACTAAAACTTGTCATCACAGTGTTGAGAAATTAGTATTTGGCTATTGCTGATGAGCATTTATTTGTGCTTCTAGTTCTTTGACGTCTTGGAAAACTTTTGTGCATTGGGCCCTAAACTTGATGTTGAAAGTGTTCTTAGCCAATTACTGGCAATATTGTTCCTATTGTAGCCATTGTGCTTCTAAATTTTTACTTGGTCATGCCAAGTTGACAAAGACCCCATCGACGATGGGAATGGTGGTGCTAAGTTTATTTAAAATTTTATGGCAGACCTCCATGACCTCAGAACTCTGCTCTATTACCCAAATTTTCTCCTATCAAGGATCCACTTAGTTTTTACATTTAGCGAGCAAAAGGTCCACGAGCAAATTCAACTTACTGATTGCCTCACTAATAATGAGAACTACATCTACAAGCATTGGTTCACTTCTCAAAATTATTTAGCAAAGGCCCAAAGTCCTAAGCTGACTCACTTTTATTGGACTCAGTTAACACTTGATTTTTTCAATTTTTTCTTCAAGCTTTTGTCATGTTTCATTTTCCTCTTTATACGGTCACATGACCTCCTAATGTTTGGCATGAGTCTAGCTCATGTCATGGATATTAATAATGTTTTTCCTAAAAACATCAAGGGCAAAATTGATAAGTGTTACCTTTTCTTACATTGGATATCAAATCGTAGGACTTATCTAAAGTGTGTTTGGAACACATGCCACTTCTAGGCTTATATTAGTATTGTCCCTTAAAAGCTCAAATCATTCTTCATCATGATATACTTCCATCCCAAAGGACATCACATGCCAATTTTGGTCTTTATACTAATGTTTGTGGAAAAAGTTCCACAAATACAAATGCTAATCTAGTGTGTCCTATTAGAATGTAATGAAAATGAGAGGTTCTTGATTTGGCAGTTGTTATTGCTCTGCCTCCTACATCGGTTTCTTTCCCTTTTAAGGGTTGTGCTCTAAATCAATGGTTTCAAGACTCTTTTCTATCTACTTAATGGAACCAGTGCCAAGGTCCTCTTTATTGGGGCCTTCTCTCTTGTCTACTTCTAGTGGTGGACTTTAAATGTACACTTGTTGCTTAGTCATAAAATGTTCCTCATTGGGTGCAATAATTTGATCTTCACCTATCTCATGGGGTTGCTCCTTGTTTGTCTTAGAAGTGGGTTCCTTGACAAGGTGCACTTTCATAAACGCCTCACCTATGTTTGGAATTGCTACTTGAGGCACTTCTTGTTCAGGCTTTACTTGAGTAATGGGATGTGTAGAGTCATCCTTATGTCCCCCCAGAAGTTTCTCAATTTTTTTTTAGTGATGGGGTTCACCTTTGTTGTCCCTTGGATCCTTGGTAAAGATGAGGCCTATCGTGGCCATTTCGGGGTGACCCTGCATTGGTCTTGCATCCTGCTATATGTTGTTTCCAAAATCAGCTCAGCTCATTTTGGAAACAACCTCCTGTGAAACTGGTCTGTTTCGCCCTTTGTCTGTCTAAGTCCATTTTCGAGATGGGTTTTTCTTGTTCTCATATTGGCTCAACTGACATCGTTTGAAATTCATAACATCTTTTCATTATGTTTTACCTAAAATGGGAAAGTTGTTACGGTTTCAATGCGATCAGGGGACCAAATTTTGGCTTTTTTAGAGTTAGTGTTTTTCTTCTGTTTCTGTGCATGGGCGGCAATTTTTGCCGTCAGTGCATTTTCCCTTCTGTCAGGATCCCTACTCCTTAAGAGCACAATTGATTGCCTTTGTATAAGCAACTAAACACGAAATTTAACTAGAAGTAAAATGTAACTAGAATTTAAAAACATCACAGAATATAAGAGACAATACAATCTTGTATTAACACTCTTCCAGAAAGAAATACAATGAAGAAATCACACTCTTCCCACACCTCTTGGGCGTACCATTAATTCTCCCTCAAGATTTTTCTCTCTCAATTACAAACCAATCAACTCATACACAGAGTTGTTGTTTCCACCAGTCAGTGACAAGACTGCCAGTCAACCAAGTACTCAAAGTACTCCAAGTAGATCTCCCTGATCTTGCTCCTTGTGTTGCAGATCTCTTTTGACCTTGCTATCCCGCAAATCTCCTTTGACCTTGCACACACACACACCTACAGATCAACTGACCTTACTTACCATGTAGATCTTCTTCCTGATCTTGCACACCTGTAGATCAACTTGGGCTTGCACACCTGCAGACCTAGATCTTACACCCCTAGAAGAACCCTTGTCCTTGCCTTTGCAAGTCCTTATGATTCTAAAAATTACAATACAGCCCCATGGGTCTCTTAAATAGATCCCATATAAACAATAATTAGACTTTCCAATTACAATAATTAGAAATGCAGACTCAAGACTAGAATTAGTCTTTACATGGAAACTAACTGTCCGTCTAAAATTAGACCAATTATAGAATGCACAGACGATCGATGTCGGTCACTGTCTGTTTGGAGATGACCGACGTCGGCCAATCCATGATCGATGTCAGCAGCTTCCTGTCTACTCTTGATCGACGTCGGTTGGCCTGATTGATGTCAGTTACTGTGACACTAAATATGACCAACGTCGGTTGCTCTACAACTCAGCAACCTCCTTCGTTTGCATCAGTGAAGCTTTTAGCTCCACAACTTGACAATCTCCCACTTGGAGATAAATAACTGCACCTGTACCTGTACATCATCTAATTTTTTTTCTGGCTTGTATCCCTCTTCAAGTTCAGTGTTGAAGACCAACCACCACATATTTTGTGGTGCTTCCCCTGTCATCCAAGTAACCTGCCATATCTGAATCTACATACCCATGTAGAGAAGTGCCCGACCTTGCATAGCATGAATCCCTACTGCTGGTCCCTCTCAGATACCTGAGAATCCACTAAACTACTTTCCAATGCTCATTTCTTGAATTGGCCATAAACTTGCTGACAACTCCCACTGCTTGGGTAATATCAGGTCTAGTACTCATGTACTCAACCTCATCATGTGATTTGGGACACTGTTCTGTGAACTATCCATCCATAGGTGTGTTAACCGATTCTACATCCTACATATTGAACCTCTCCACTACCTTATTCACACAATCATCTATAGACAAAATCAACCTGTGACTTTCTCTGTCTCTAGAAATACTCGTGCCAAGGATTTTCGCTCATCCTAAATCCTTCCTGGCACACCACTAAGCTACTTTTACTTTTAGCTTAGCAAATCCCTGCATGTATGAACCTGCAACAAGCATATCATCCACATACAGTAACAGGATAATGTCGCGACCATTATCCAACCTAGTAAAATAAACACAATGGTTACATTAACATTGACTAAAGCCATGCTTTGTCATACCCCTATCAAACCTGTACCACTGTCTTGGAGCTTGCTCAAGACCATATACCTTGGCCTTCTGTCTCACCTGTCCAATCTCTCCTTTCTTTAATCTGGGAATCCATTCATCTTTCAGTGCTTTCATTCTGGCTGGCAACTCTACCAAATCTCTCATTTGGTTTTTCCAAGGAATCAACTTCCTCATTCATGCCATGCTCCCACTGTTTCTTAGATTCTACCTGCATTGCCTCTTCAAAACTTCCTGATTTTTGACCATCAGTGAGCAACAAGTTTAAGTAGTATAAAGAAGGGGAATAACAAATTTGAGGCTTACTTACCTTTTCAGTCCTCCATATGGGCGTTTGAGACTCCTTGACAGCTTATTGTCTACCCAAAATCCGTTCTCTGGTCGACCCTGGTCTGCACCCGACCGATGTCGATTCCACCTGATCGCTGATGTTGATTCCATGACCGATGTCGGTGTCCACCTGGTCACCGACGTCGATTCCCTGACCGACGTTGGTCTCCACTTGCCTGACACCATTGACTCTGGTCTGCACATGACCAATGTCAGTACCTGCCTGTTTGACGTCGGTTCTCACCTGACCGACGTCGATAACTATGTTTTCCTGTGAGTGATGACTTTTACCCACGAGATCACTTTAGATCATAACCTTGTCTAAACTACCCTACTCAGAATTATTCAGCCCCTTGAGCTGATCTTTGTCCATCATCTCCTCCATGAAAACCAAGGCTTTCCAGTTCTTAAGTTTGTCAAAGACATCAGATTTCCTCTTAAGAACATGCATCCCCTTCTTATTCATGTGACCAAGCCTATAGAGCCACATCTTCGCATCTACATCTGAAGTAGATAAACCAGAAAGAGAATCAATAATACAAGTAGATAGATAAAGAGTACCTACTTTCTTACCACATGCTAATTCAAGTGCACCCTTAGAAACTTTCCAAGATTCCGTTGTGAGAGTAATTGTGCAACCCTTATCACCCAACTTTTATACAGAAATTAGACTCCTCTTCAGGACTGAGACATGCATGACATCCTTCAACACCCATGTGTTGCTCGTCTGTAATTTTAGTCGCACTTTCCCTTTGCCAACAATTTGACAAGGCTCACCAACCCCTAAATAAATCTTTCCAAAGTCTCCATGGACATAATCATGGAAAAATACTCTATTTGGGGTTGCATGGAAAGAGACAACAAAATCTAAAACCCAAGATTCTACTTTATCCAAAGAACATACAAGAGCATCTTGTGCAACAATACCTGCAACATCTGCTTCTTCATTTCTTTCATGCTGATCTTCTACCAACCAACAATCTTTCTTTACCTGCTATTTCTTTCCATATTACCATAATTGATAATTCTTGCTATTGAATTCCTCCATTCTTAGTGTACTTTCTTTTGCCATTACTTTACTCCCACTCAATCAGAAACCCCTGAGAGTGACTTGTAATCAACAAACACTTAACACGCTCTAACCACCTATTAGTGTACCTAACCAAGCTCTGATACCAATTGTCAATGGTATCACTTGGTGATCCTAGCTCTGATCCCTACCCCTTAAGAGTGCACTTGATTACCTTTGTATAAGCAACTAAACACGGAATTTAACTAGAAGTAAAATGTAACTAGAAATTAGAAATAACACAGAATATGAGAGACAATACAATCTTGTATTAACACTCTTCTAGAAGGAAATACAATGAAAAAATCACACTCTTCTCACACCTCTTGGGTGTACCAGTAATTCTCCCTCAAGAGTTCTCTCTCTCAATTACAAACAAAATCAACTCAAACACAGAGTTGTTGTTTCAACCAGTCAGTAACAATACTGTCAGTACACCAAGTACTCAAAGTACTCCAAGTAGATCTCCCTCATCTTGCTCCTTATTGTGTTGCAGATCTCCTTTGACCTTGCTACCCCACAAATCTCTTTTGACCTTGCACACACACACACCTGCAGATCAACTGATCTTACTTACCATGTAGATATTCTACCTGATCTTGCACAACCTGCAGATCAACCTGATCTTGCACACCTAGATCTTACATACCTTGGAAGAACCCTTGTCCTTGCCTTTGCAAGTCCTTCAGATCCTTCACACCTGGAAGAACCCTTGTCCTTGTTCTTGACAAGTCCTTATGATCCTTCAAATTACAATATAGCCCCATGGGTCTCTTAAATAGATCCCATACAAACAATAATTAGACTTTCTAATTACAATAATTAAAAATGCAGACTCAAGACTAAAATTAGTCTTTACATGCAAATTGACTATCCGTCTAAAATTAGACCAATTTTAAAATGCACAAACGACCGACGTCGGTTACTATGACACTAAATATGATCGACATCAGTTTGACTGACTGACGTTGATTGCTTTGTAACTCAGCAACCTCCTCCGTTTGCATCAGTGAAGCTTTTAGCTCCACAACCTAACACCTTCCAACATGCAAGAGCGGCAAATTTTGTCGCCCCTGCATCTGGATGTGCAAGAGAGACAAATTTTGCTGCCCCTGCATCTAGACGTGCAGGAGTGGCAAATTTTGTTGCCCCTGCATGTCCCTTAGATTTTCAATGCAAGGGCGATGAAATTTGTTGCCCCTACACTACCTCGATTTTTGCACGTAACATTTATTACCACACGTGCCAGGTTGTTGGGGTCAATTTTCACTCCATTTAATCTGATTTTAACCTCATTTTGATTCATTATTTCCTCTCCTCCTCATGCCTTCTACCTTTGGACGATTCAGTGAATGGGTAAAAGTGCATTTTGGTGGATTTGAGCTCGTGACGCGTGTGGTTTTCCAAGTAGGTTTTGTATTTAGCATTTATTTCTTTTTCTTTCTTCTCTTTAAGTTTGCTTTTAGTTTTGTTTTTGTTTTTTCCTTTTTCTCTCTCTACGCGTCGGCTAGCTTTGTCATTTCTCATGCTGGGGCAGTGAATTTTGCCGCCCTCCTCTCTCCCCCAAACTTTCTTGGCCTTACTTACAATGAGTGGCAAGTTCGCTGCCCTAGCTGTGCCCTACCGTCTTGACCCGCATCGACAGCGAAATTTGCCGCCCCTGTAATTTCTTTGAAAACATGCGTGGGTGGTGATTTTCGCCACCCATGCATTTTTTCTCCCCTTGCATGCAAGGGTGGCTAAATTTTCCGCCCGTGCATGCAAGTTATTCCTGATGCTAGGGCGGCAAATTTTGCCGCCCTTACTTTTTTCCTCAAATTTCTCCAACTCTTGAGAATTTTTTATCTTTTTTTGCCTTCTCCCCATTTTCTCCTAGTTTTTCGACCTATTTTCTAACCCAACCCTGTCAAGTGCCCTTCCTTAGTCATGATCACCCGACGTGCGAATTCCTTAATTTGCCAACTGTTCTCTAATTACACGATCATGGTTGCAATACTCCTTGAAGATTCTTGTTCGTCAACACCCGCTCAATCGAGACCAGTTTCAATGACTGAAGCTTCTCCGAAAAAGTTAAAAGCCATGAAGTACTGGTACCAGGGTATTTTTTTGATCACCTCGGTCACTTCTAATGTCGATGACATTAGAGACACATAAATTAGCCATGTTGATATGGTCGAGTTTGTGACCAGAACCAAGGCAATGAATCTAAGCTCTGAAATAAAAAGAATTATTGAGAGCAACATTCATTTAGTTGCTTCTTTCTCGATAGCGGTGCATCATATAGAGTTCGTCCTCCAGTGCGCTCAGTTCTACAATAGAGAGACCAGATCGGTCTCTAATGCCAACGACAATGTGATAATTCAGCTAGACCCTGAATTTATCGACAAAGTCTTCATGTGCCCTCCTGCTACTGAAGTACTGAGAATCGACTTCTTCGAGGCACAAAAAGAATATGACAAGGACCCCGAGAGGGCAAAAAAAGTGATGAATCATAGGTGGCTTAAGACCCCCAGAACCAACTTGTCTAGATGGCCACAAAATTTCTTGAGGAGTGATTTCATTGAAGAGGTTGGTGACTTGATTACTCTCCTCAGCAGGATACGAGGTATGTCGTCTTCTTCACAATTCCATGAGTGGATGTATCTCTTCATCAAAATTATCTTACAAGGGAAGCAAGTCATCTTTTGGGGTGAACAAATTAGCAATGCTCTTCATGAGCTACTGACCAATGTATCAACCGCTTCAAAGTTGTATATGACTTCATACTTGGTGTACATAGTGGCTTCAATGCGAACCTTTCCAGGTTTGACAACTGAGGGAGACAAGAAGACCACCCCAGTCTACTCATATTACCTTCAGTTAACACTGTAAGGATTAATCCATCATTTTAGGAGAGTAAATGATGCCTTCTTCATAATATTTTTGTGCTTTTTTGACCCTCAACTCGAACAGAAAAGAGTATCTGATGAAGCTTGGATGGTTGTCAACGACTATGGCTGTATGTTTTTATAATTTCTCTCTTTTTGCTATCTTCGAATTGACCTTTTTCAAGGCTATCCTCATATGCTCCCTAAATTTCCTTCTGATAAGTTAGTCTTAATGGAGCTGTGTAGACAAATGGTGGTCATACACACTAGACAGATGGAACTAAAGAAACCAAGTTTCAGGTTTTCAATTGAAATTGACAAATACTTAATTTTGACATCAGCCAAAGCTAAGGTCATGGAGATAGAGATGCAACTGGTTACTATGAAATAGTTCAATAAACGAGATAATTTTGACTACAGGGGTGTCAAAAACATGATCAAAAGAAAGACTCAATTTCATCAGCCTATGATCGCAAACATCTAGGTAGACCTGAGGACAGCCAAAGAAATCAGGAGGATGGATTACAATAGGCTGACCTTAGAATAGATTAAATATCTAGGGCTTGCAGATATCTTCTCTAATTTGGTCGATGATAAAAATATTATCAATAGCAGATACTTGGTCGAAAAAGTTGTTGACTCTCCTCTTCCTCTAATTCAGTGGTCTTAGAAAAAATTAACTTCTTTGAGGAAAAGATTTGAACCAATATTGACTAACACTAATGATTGATTAGCAGCCAAAGGGATCACGCTAAAGGAGTTTATTACAAGATCAAAGGCTGACTTTCATGTAAAAATGAAGAATAAGACAAAAAATAAGACTAAGAATAAAAGTGATGTTCCTTCTCCATCTAGGCCTCACAAGCCTAGAATCATATTTGTTTCCAAAAAATTGAAGGTTATTATGGAGCCAGAATCGACGACTAAGGGAGTTGGAGAACAAAGCTCCCACGAACAAGCAGCTCAGTAAATGGATATAGATGATAGGCCCTTAGAGCAACAAATAATTGAGCTTCTATCTTCCCAAGAAGGAGTACAACCACTTACAAATGTCTCTCCTTTACCACCTCAATCTCATGTGGCATCTCTTTCACCTCTATCTCTTATCAGTGTTCCTTCTTTCGAAGCTGCCTCTCCTTCCAGATTTATGTTTGGCAATCCTCAAGGCACTTCTAGAGATACTCTTCGCTCTTTAGGTTCTATTCTTAGTCTGGCATCTCCTTCTTTCAATCTAGGAGAAAGCTCTGCCCTTGATCAATCAACGGCCGGTACGGTTTCACCAGTTACTCCAACCGCAACCACTGTTACCACTAGTAGTATAGACGTCACCTTGGTGACACCAGCTACAGGAAGCATTGCCACAATAAGTACTTCTTATCTCCCTCCTTAGATGTCAGATTTCATGCCCAAAAGAAAGAAGCTAGCCATATCTACAGATGACTTTGATTTTGGCAAGATAGTGTCGATGAAAGCTAAGGCCCCTAAGAGACCAATGATCCTTTCAAAATTGGTTGAGAAAAAGGGGCATAAATTTTTAGAAATAGTTAAACCTCCATAAGACGCAACCCTTGAGGGTTTTGACATGAGCAGCTATTCCATTTCTCGTGTTGAGCTAGGGAAAGTCACTCACGAAGGTGCGAAGAGCGATCTGCAGTCCGCAATGGACATCATGGTCCAAAAATTTGACAAAAAAAAGAGATGAAAGATTACTATAAAGCCAAGGTAGAGCAATTGACTGCAGTAGTAAGGAAATTTACCCTTGCCCTGAAGTGACAACCCCAGAAGCCTTTTCTATAGACGACCATGTTATTCAAAAAGTAGAGAAAACCTATATGAAAGGGAAAGTGCTAGAGGATTACATTAAAAATATGCACACTCAAGGAATTTCCTTACTTACAGAGGTTGCTGAGAAGACAGACATGATGAAGAAGGTGAGGATAGATTTAGAGGACCTTGTCTCATTGATTTCTCAGGACATTGACAGTACGGAGAAATATCTTAGCAAGTGGAGGGAAATGAAGGATCTGAAGAAAAACACCTTGATATCCATCGACGTTATTTTCAGCAAAGATTCCTATTTTGAAATCAAAGAATCACTGATATACAAGATTTAGATACTCAAAGCGCTGATTGAAGATCTCAAGTCTTCTAAAGATGCTAGCGAGAAAAATGATACAGGCCTGTTGAACTGACTAGAATAACTGCCTTGTGACCTCACCTCTCGGGACAATCAATTTCTCTCAGTCGAAGAGATGATCTAAAGATTCAAAGGTATGATTCAAAGGGATTTAAAAGAAAAAGCTTTTTCAATGACTTCTGTGGACAACATTTTAGATACTCAGTTAACTTTGGATAATCTAAGATCTAGGTTAACTAGTCATGCTAAGGCAATCACATCATTGAAGGACGCTGTAATCAGGGCTAGAGTCATCTTCAAGAACACCATCATGCAAGACAGTATAAAAATTCAGGCATCTATCACCATGTATGATGCTCATCTTAAGAAGTCTAGCGGCAAGAGCCGAACCATTTTCTCCTTCTCTCTTCTTCCTCTCTTCTTCCTCTCTTCTCATGCACTTTTGTCATGTAAAAGTGCATGTAATTTTGTAATATGTAATTACATGTAAAAAATCTGAAAAAATATCTCAAAAGTTAAAGATGACTCATCTTTGACTAAGATATTTTTATATTTTAATCTTTTTTAATTTTGAAAGGTTTCTACCTATATATAGTGGAGACCTCTTTTGTAAAAAGGATCTCTGATAATTGAGAGCAAAAACTCTGCTGAAATCGAGACACTTCTTGAGACTTTGTGCTCAACTTGTAAATCATATTTTATCGAATGAATGAAAAACAAGTTTATTTCAGACTTTGTGTTGAAGTAATTTGTGTTATTTAGGAAATAGTTTTTATGTCCTCTTTCCTGATAATTTCTTATATGTTTGATTTAATAAGCAAAGTGTGTGTGTTGACATTATCTGAGGACGTTTCTAAAAGATAAAAGAGAGACTTTGAGCTACTTTTATTTTGGTGATCCTTTTATCCTTTATAGTTTTAGGTGAAGACTTTGTGCTTCGTTTCACTCTACGGTTACGCGTATTCCGAATCAGTGAAGGAGACAACGAAAGACTTTGTGCTTACGTAGGTTTCCTTGTAGACTTTGTTACCTACTTCAAGAGATTTTCTACTCTAGGTTGAATACCATTGCTGAAAGAAGAAGAATGTTCTTAGCCAACAACCAAGATTTTTCTCTCTTATTCTTTAGACATCATCTCTAAAAAAAGAGAGGTGGATGCTGTTATACTACTCCGAGTATTATTTTCTGTTTACTTATATATACATATAGCGTATAAATATTCATATGGAACTCCCCTTGATGAGAGGAGAGATTTACCTCATTCAAATGTGGTAAACCCAGACTTTTTGTGGTGTACATCTCCTTGTGTTGTGGTTGATATACCCATTTTGTCATCAGTTAGCTGATGACAAAATATTCACCCAACAGTTTTTTGGCAACTCTGTTGGGGAGGAGCGCACAATTTAAAGTCTCAAACTTCAAACTAAAGCAGATCTTACTCTTTTCTATTTTTTGTTCTGTAATCTGGCAACTCTATGTTATACCAGAGGCCAAAAATTCTAAGGTGTTGTTGACTCTGCTTTTGAGTTGGTGCAACAAAGTAATTTCTAGTTGTTTCTTTCACAACCTCACCTTAGACAAATTAGGAGTCTTCCTCCTAGCCCTACCAGGGCACCAACACAAAGCAAAGCTTCTTTTTCTACTGTTGGCCGAGCTTTACCTATCCAAGCTCCACCTAGATTAGTGATCCCACTTTTGCATAATCAAGTCATGGCTCAAGGCCCCTGAAGTAATTCTTTTGGTCCACTGAATTTGACTCCACCTCTACATGAGCTTTCACGCATTTCAAGGAAAAAATTTCTCAAATTCTTTAGTAATGAGAAGGTTCATCTTAATGAACACATTACAACTTTTAGCATAGCCTGCAGTGTCATAGGTGTGGAATTCAAAGACATAACGGTACGGCTGTTCGTAGAGACACTACAAGGCACTACTGCAGACTAGTTCTACCACCTGCAGGCTAAATTAGTGACTGACTGAGACACCTTGAAAGATAAATTTGAAGCCAGATTCAAGCTGGTAGAAGATGCACATGCCTTGCTGGCCCAGCTCACTCAAATGAAGAAAGAGCCTCATGAGTTTATGAGAGATTTTATTCCCAGGTTCGACAAGCTGAGGCACAAAATTCCCATGGTCGCCCAATCGATGCCTCATAACCTCAAATGCTTCTTCATCAATTCACAATTGCTTGAAGTAAGTTTTTTGCTGAGACAAGCCAAACACATAGACCTTAATGCTGCTCAGAACTTGGTTACTGAGGTAGAAGATGACCTTATCTTGGCAGGAAAGATAAAGAGAGACCCTAATAAAGGTAAATCTTTGTCATTTTTTGAGTATTCACCTGCAGTCACCACAGACCCGATGGTACAAAAACTAGCAAATGAAATGCTAGCTCTTAGAAAGTAAATAACGCAAGAAATGTCATCTGTTTCTACATATAGAGATATGCCTAGGAGGATATTTCAGAATCAGACATACCAAGGCAATGTTACCAGGAATCAAGGATAGTAAAATCGCCTTCCCCCTCCACAGAGGAATCTCGCCCTTGAAGCGCCTCTAAACAACTCGACAGTCAGATATCTAGAAGCTGAAGTAGATTTCTCATTCCAGCCCGAGTTAAATCTTGAAGATGATGCTAATCTCTTCACGGAGGGAGAAGAAGAATTAGTTGGTGACTCTAATATTAGTTTCCTAGATTACCAAGATGAAGCTGAAAGTAAAGGAGAAGGGTTGGATGGATCTTATGCTATTGTTACCAGATCTCAAAACCAATCAGCTCCATAGAGTGACAAAGGAAAAGTAGAAGAAGAACCTCGGTCGGTGGTTTCCATCGCTAAACGAGGGACTCCATTGCTTCCTCAATTAAAAGATCATGGAACTCACAAAAAAATAAGTACCTCCAACCGCCCCATACCTTCCACCTCTGTTACTCAAACCAGTGCCACACCTACTAAAGACCCAGATGATGGACTCTCTTCTTTTGTTTTAAATTCTTTTCAATTATTTGATATAATTGATCACATCAAAAAGACTAAAATCTAAATGACAGAGATTGAATATTTGAGGGCTAACCTTGAACAATTTGATAGGTTGGCAAAATATGTGAAAAATAAAGTCGTCCCCACAAGACAAGATTCTTCAAAAGCCATTCATGATCTCCTCAAGGATAAACCCACCTAAAATAATCTTGTCGTGACTCCTCCAATTGCTTTCGAGAAAATAGAACCTTTTTATGTTTCCCTACTAATAAATAGTTACAAATTGAGTAATTGCATAATAGACTTTGGAGCCTCGGATAATGTCATGCTCGCCAAGGTGGCAGATTCCCTTGGTATAACTTTGACCAAAACTTTTAGATGGTGTTTTTCTATGGAAAACAAGCAAGTCCCACTCCTTGGTCAGATAAAAGATGCCTAATTTGCTTTCACAACTTTTCTAGAAAAGAAGATAAAAATGATGGTTCTAGTGGTCAATGTTTCAGCCTCTTATGGTACCCTGCTTGGGCAAATTTTTTGCAAAGATGTTGGAGGTGAGCTAAGCATGGACTTGTCGGAGGCGAGGATCTCAATTCAAGGTGTTATGAAGAAATTACTTCCTAAAAAAGAGGCAAGATATGTAGTCACCCGATCATCAGCACCAAAAGCTCAAATTTTATTTGAGTCTTCAGGCATGGGCAACTACTTCCTATCTATGGACGAAGTGGGCAGAATTTTTGCAAAGATGTTGGAGGTGAGCTGAGCATGGACTTGTCAGAGGTGAGGATCCCACTTCAAAGTGTTATGAAGAAATTACTTCCTGAAAAAGAGGTAAGATATGTAGTCACCGGATCATCAGCACCAAAAGCTTAAATTTTATTTGAGTCTTCTGGCATGGGCAACTACTTCCTATCTACTGACGAAGTCCATGAGGCATTCGACGAAACTCCTACAAGTGACAACTTGGAAATGTGTTCAGCTGATACAGTGGGAGAATTGACACACCAAAATGAACGCATGCAAGAATCTCTTCCCCCAAATGAAAGAGTTTTCAAAGAAAAAGTGGTGCCTAATGAGGTATTGATCTTAGAATTTGATTGCAGCTACTCTTTTACCAATTCAGGAGTTGGAGTTGTGTTAGTATCTCTTTAAAAAAATATTGTTTCTTTATCTTACAAGTTGTAGTTCAACAACACCAACAACACAACTGAGTACGAATCCCTGTTACTTAGATTACAGGCTACTAGAGAAAAAGACATTAAACTACTCCATGCTAAAGGAGACGTTGAATTGGTGGTTTGCCAGGTAAGAAACCTCTATCAGACCAAGAATGAAAGATTGCACCACTACCGCAATCTTGTCTGGGACCAAATTGAAAATTTTGACGCTTTTAACATCTCTGTCGTTTCAAGAGAATTCAATGACCGAGCGGATGCATTGGCTATTTTTGCTACTCTCTTGGTTCCCTACCCAGATTTTAAAGGAGATAAGTACACTATTGAACTAGTCTTTCGACCAAGTGTACCTGATAATGCCGGCTATTAGCAAGTATTCAATAATGATGATCAAATCATTGCCTTCTTGGAGCAAAAAGATAGCTTCGAATAATTACATTTTAAAGGTAGTGAACTTGGAAAACGTGAAGCAACTTTTGAATCAAATGCGAACACAGGGGAGGATTTTCTGTAGCTTAAAGAGAATAAGATTCCCAAAGGCTTGATTTTCTTAGAGAAATTGTTTGATAACCATGACAGGTTTATTAAACAACATCAAACAAATTCAAACTCCTCCCAAGATTTTGATCAAGTAAACTTGGGAACCAAAGGAGATCTTAAGATGGTAAAATATTGAGAAATGCTGCACTCCCGAAGAGAGATTTAAGCTTGTCGATCTACTCCGCCAATATATAGACATCTTAGCTTATTCCTGTGACAACCTGGAATCACTCAGGCTTGATGACATTCACCACAACATTCTTCTTAAGGCAAACTTTGTGCCTTACAAGCAAAAGTCTAGGCAATATAATCCAAAAATCTCAGGTACCATTTTAGCTGAGATACAAAAAATGCTTGATGCCCAAATAATTTTTCTAATCCATCACTCCACATGGATTGCCAACATAGTGCCTGTCATAAAGAAGAATGATGAAATTCGGATCTGCGTGGATTTTAGGAACTTGAATTAGTTATCTTTAAAAGATAACTACCCTCCCCCTATCATGGATCAAGTTCTGCAAATGGTAACATGTTCATAGATGTTATCAATGCTGGGCAATTTTTCAGAGTACAATCATGTTGAAGTTGGAAAAGCAGATCAGCATAAGAATGTTTTTACCACACTTTGGGGCACCTTCGCCTATTGAAGAATGTCTTTAGTCTGATAAATGCAGGTGCCACATTTCAAAGAGTGATGGACCTCGCTTTAAAAGATGAAATTGGTGAGTTCATTGTTGTTTACCTGGATGATTTGACATTATTTTCTAAGCACCGTTCTGACCATGTCCACCATTTACAAAGAATACTAGAACATTGTCGTCAAAACGGTATTTCTCTAAATCTAAAAAAATCTGTCTTTGGGGTGACTGAAAGGAAACTTCTCAGACACATTATGTCCCAAGAAGGTATTAAAATTGACTCAAAAAGAGTCAAATCCATCCAAGAACTTACTCTGCCTACCAGTAAAATTGTGATTCACTCTTTCTTCAGAAAGGTGAATTTTCTTTAAAGATTCATTCCTGAGTTTGATGAGAAGACTCGTCGCATCGTCAATACGATAAAAGGTAATGCTACCTTCAGGTGGACTGCTGAGGGCAAATCAACATTCAAAGACATCAAAGAAGCAATCGCTCACAGATCAATCTTGATTTGTCTAGACTACACCAAAGCGTGAAAATATACAGTTATGCTTCTGAACATACACTCTTAGCCATTTTAGTTCAGCAGAACTAAGAGGGTGTGGAATCTCCTATTTTCTTCATGAGTTGTCCCCTCAAGGCTCATGAGCTGAAATATTCTAACATGAAGAAGCATGCATATGTGGTGATTAAAGTAGTCAAGCATTTCAGGTTTTATATCCTAAACTCGCACACTGAGGTTTTGGTGCCTGACACAACAGTGAAGTCCATTTTGACTCAATAGGAGTTTGGTACGAAGAGGGGTAATTGGATTTCCAAGATTCAAGAGTTTGATCTAAACATCAAACCTACCAAACTCGTGTGGGAAAAGGGTCTTTGTCAGTTGATTGCTAATAACATTCTTGATGAAGTAGAAAATCAATAAATAGAGATCGAAGGCATACCCACGATCCTCTTTGTTGCCACTACTGATGAGTGGTATTTCGACATCGCCTATTTTTTAACTTATGGTGAGTGTCCCGCTCATCTCTCCTATAAGAAAAAATGAAATGTTAAATTAAAGGTTGTTAGCTATGTTTTGTGGGATAATGGTCTGTATAAAAGGAACGTAGACGGGGCATTTCTTCATTGTGTCGATAAGGTACAACAAGATAAACTCTTAGAGTCTTTCCACAATTTGGCCTGTGGAGGACATTTTTCTATACCAGTGACAGCACGCAAGATTTTACAAGCAAGGTACTATTGGCCTATTTAGTTTTAGGATGCCTAAATATGGGTGCATAAATGTGAACTATGTCAATAGTTCATCGGAAAGCCTAAACTGGCTACATTGCCTCTCAAGCCAGTAATAATCAAAGAATCTTTTCAGTAGTGGGGTATTGACTTCATTGGCACAATCAACCCATCTTTGAGTGTCAGACATGATTATGTCCTCACGACAATTGATTACTTTAATAAATAAGTGGAGGCCATCCTAACCAAGCACACTATGTCTGAAGTGGTGTGCAATTTTTTTAAGAAAAATATCATCTCTCAGTTTGAGGTCCCACTCAAGATTGTAACAGATAATGCAACCTATTCCTCTTCACATGAAATTAGTCAATTCTATTTTTATTATGAGATTACCCTATCCCACACTTCAGATTATTTCTCCAAAGAAATAGCTAAGTAGAATCGAGCAATAAGAATCTGGTCACTATTATCAGGAAATTAGTAGACGACAATCAAAGAACGTCGCACAAAGCACTTTTTGATGCTTTATGGGTGGATAAGATTACACCCAAGAGGGTCATAGGTATGTCACCTTTCTAACTTCTGTACGACTTGAATGCAGAGATACCCATCACTCTAGAACTACTAACGTTCAGATTAGCCAAAGTAATCAAAGATTAAACCTTCAAAAGTTTGATCGACAAAAGAATCATGTGTCTAATCGAACTAAATGAGCAGCGAACCATGGTGGTGCACCGGATTATAGCACATCAAAATCAGGTGAAGAAACTTTTTGATAAAAAGGCTAAGGTTCATGATTTTCAAATCAGAGATCAAGTCTTGTTGTGGGACAAGAGGCAAGAACCGAAGGGAATGCACGACAAATTTGACTCTTTATGGAGAGGTCTGTTTGCCATTCGACAGCTCTGTAGTGAGAATAACTTCTTGCTAAAATATCAGGATGAAACACCATTTGCACTATCCCATAGTGGGCAACATCTGATGCTGTTCAATCCTTGAAGCTTAGATGGATCCACTTGTATATTTGTATAGTTTTTACATTTTGTTTGTTTTCTTTCATTTTTTAGCCTGAATTTGTAGCCCAATGGCTTGGATGAAGGCCGTTAGAGACTGGTTTCTACTTCTATTGATCGTTTAGATCAACAAAAGTTTCCCAACAGGAGCCAGTTGTTGTTTTCAAAATCAGCTCAGCTCATTTTGGAAACAAACCTCTGTAAAACTTGTTCATTTCACCCTTTGTCTCTCTAAGTCCATTTTCGAGATGAATTTTTCTCATTCTCGTATTGGCTCAATTGACACCATTTAAAATTTTTAACATCTTTTCATTACATTTTCTTCAAAACATGAAAGTTGTTACAGTCTTGATGTGACCAGGGTACCAAAATTTAGCTTTTTCAGAGTTAGTGTTTTTCTTCTATTTTCGTGCACGAGCGATAATTTTTGTTGTCAGTGCATTTTCTCTTCCAACATGCAGGAGTGGCAAATTTTTTCATCCCTACATCTGGACGTGTAGGAGTAGCAAATTTTGCCACCCCTGCATGTCCCTTCAATTTTCAGTGCAAAGGCGATGAAATTTGCTGCCCTTGCATTGCCTTGATTTTTATGCACGACATTTATTACCATGCACACCAAGTTGTTAGGGTCGATTTTCACCTCATTTAATCTGATTTTAACCTCATTTTGATTCATTCCTTTCTCTCCTCCTCATGCCTTCTACCTCTAGATGATCTAGCGAATGGATAAAAGTGCATTTTGGTAGATTTGAGCTCGCAGTGCGCGTGATTTTCTAAGTAAATTTTATATTTGGCATTTATTTATTTTTTCTCTTTAAGTTTGCTTTTAGTTTTGTTTTTGTTTTTTCTTTTTTCTCTCCCTACGTGTAGGCTAGCTTTGTCATTTCCCATGCTGGGGTGGCGAAGTTTACCGCCCTCCTCTCTCCCTTGAACTTTCTTGGCTTTACATGCAATGGGCGACAAGTTCACCGCCCTAGCCGTGCCCTACCATCTTGACCTGCATCAGCGGTGAAATTCACCGTCGACGCAGGTCAAGAGTCACAGGAGGCAAAATTTGTCGCCCTTGCAATTTTTTTGAAAACATGCGTGGGTGATGATTTTCACCGCCCGTGCTTTTTTTATCCCCTTGCATGCAAAGGCGGCTAAATTCGCCGCCTGTGCATGCAAGTTATTCCTCATGCTAGGGCGGCGAATTTTGCCACCCTTACTTTTTCCATCGATTTCTCCAACTCTGGAGAGCTTTTTATCTTTTTCTTTTTTTTGCCTCCTCCCCTTTTTCTCCTTATTTTTTGACCCATTTTCTGACTCGACCCTATCAAGTGCCCTTCCTTGGTCATGATCACTCGACGTGCGAATTCCCCAATTTGCCCACTGTTCCCTAATTGCACAATCATGGTTGCAGTACTCCTTGAAGATTCTTATTTGTTGGCACCCACTGAATCGTGACCAGTTCCAATGATTGAGGCTTCTCTAAAAAATTCAAAAGCCATGAAGTACCGATACTAAGGCATTTTTTTTATCACCTCGGTCACTTCTAATGTCGACGACATTAGAGACACAGAAATTGGCCACGTGGATATGGCCGAGTTCGTGACCAGAACCAAGGCAACGAACTTGAGTTTTGAAATGAAAAGAATCATCGAGAGCAACATTCATCTGGTTGTTTATTTCTTGGTAGCAGTGCATCATACAGAGTTCATCCTCCAGTGCACTCAGTTCTACAACAGAGAGACCATATCGGTCTCTGATGCCAGCGACAATGTGATAATTTGGCTAGACCCCAAATTTATCGACAAAGTCTTCATGTGCCCTCTTGCTACTGAAGTATTGAGAATCAACTTCATCAAGGCACAAAAGGAGTATGACAAGGACCCCGAGAGGGCAAATAAAGTGATGAATCATAGGTGGCTTAAGACTCCTAGAACCAATTTATACAGATGGCTACAAAATTTTCTAAGGAGTGATTTCATTAAAGAGGTTGGTGACTTGATTACTCTCCTCACCAGAGTACAAGGTTTGTCGTCTTCTTCACAATTCCACAAGTGGATGTATCCCTTCATCAAAATTATCTTACAAAGGAAGCAAGTCATCATCTGGGGTGAACAGATTAGCAACACTCTTCATGAATAACTGACCAAGGTATCAACCACTTCGAAATTCTATATGACTTCATACTTGGTGTACATAACGGCTTCAATGCAAACCTTTCCAAGTTTAACAACTGAGGGAGATAGGAAGACCACCCCAATCTACTCATATTACCCTCAGTTAACACTGCAAGGATCAATCCATCATTTTAGGAGAGTAAATGATGCCTTTTTCATAGCATTTTTGTGCCTTTTCGACCCTCATCTCAAATAGAAAAGAGTATCTGATGAAGCCTAAATGGTTATCAACGACTATGGCTGTATGTTTCTATAATTTCCCTCTTTCTGCTATCTTCGAGTTGGCTTTTTCTAAGGCTATCCTCATATGCTCCCTAAATTTCCTTCTGATAAGTTAGTCTTAATGGAGCTGTGTAGATAAATAGTGGTCGTACACACTAGATAGATGAAATTGAAGAAGCCAAGTTTTAGGTTTTTAATTGAAATTGACAGATACTCGATTTTGACAGCAGCCAAAGCCAAGGTCATGGAGACAGAGATGCAATTAGTTACTATGAAACAGTTTAAGAGATAAGACAATTTTGACTATAGGGATGTTAAAGACATGATCAGAGGAAAGACTCAATTTCATAAGCCTATGATCGAAGACATCTAGGTAGACCTGAGGACAGTCAACAAAATCAGGAGGATGGACTACAACAGGCTGACCCTAGAACAAATCAAATATCTAGGGCTTGCAGATATTTCCTCTAATTTGGTCGATGATAAGAATATTATCAACAATAGATACCTGGCTGAAGGTTGCTGACTCTCCTCTTCCTCCAATTCAGTGTTCTCAGAAAGAATTAACTTCTTTGAGGAAAAGATTTAAACCAATATTAGCTAACACCAATGATTGATTAGCAGCCAAAGAGATCACGTTGAAAGAGTTTATTACAGAATCAGAGGCTGACTTCCAAGCAAAAATGAGGAAAAAGGCAAAAAATAAGACTAAGAATAAAGGTGATGTTCATTCTCCATCTAGGCCTCACAAGCCTAGAATCATCTTTGTTTCCAAGAAATCGAAGGTTATTGAGGAGCCAGAATCAACGGCTAAGGGAGTTGGAGAATAAAGCTCTCAAGAACAAGTAGCTCAGCAAATAGAGATAGATGACAGGCCCTTAGAGCAGTAAATAATTGAGCCTCTACTTTCTCAAAAAGGGGCACAACCACTTACAGACGTCTCTCCTTCACCACCTCAATCTCCTGTGGCATCTCCTTCACCTCTATCTCCTATCAGTGTTCCTTCTTCTGGAGCTGCCTCTCCTTTGAAATTCATGTTTGGTGATCCTTAAGGCGCTTTTAGAGATACTCTTCGCTCTTCAGGTTCTATTCTTAATCTGGCATCTCTTTCTTTCAATCTAGGAGAAAGCTCTGCCTTTGATCAATCAATGACCGGTAGGGTTTCACCAGTTACTCCAACCATGACCACTATTACCACTAACAATACAGATGTCACCTTGATGACACTAACTATAGAAACCATTGCCACAATAAGTATTTTTTCTCTCCCTCTTTGGACGTCCGCTTTCACGCCCAAAAGAAAGGAGCTAGCCATCTCTGCAGATGACTTTGATTTTGGCAAGATAGTGCTCGTGAAAGCTAAGGCCCCTAAGAGACCAAGGATTATTTCAAAATTAGTTGAGGAAAAGGGGCATAAATTTTTAGAAATAGCTAAACCTCCACATGACGCAACCCTTGAGGGTTTTGACATGAGCAGCTATTCTATTTCTCGTGTTGAGCTAGGGAAAGTCACTCACGAAGGTGCGAAGAGCGATCTACAGTCTGCAATGGACATCATGGTCCAGAAATTTGATAGAAAAAATGAGATGAAAGATTACTATAAGGCCAAGGTAGAGAAATTGACTACAGTAGTAAGAAAATTCACCCTTGCCCCTGAAGCGGCAACCCCATAAGCCTTTTCTATAGACGACCCTGTTATTCAGAAGGCAGAGAAAACCTATATGAAAGGGAAAGTGCTAGAAGATTACATTGAAGAGATGCAGACTCAGAGAATTTCCTTACTTACGGAGGTTGGTGAGAAGACAGACAGGATGAAGAAGGTGAGGATAGATTTAGAGGACCTTGTCTCACTTATTTCTCAGGACATTGACAGTACGAAGAAATATCTTAGCAAGTGGAGGGAAATGAAGGATCTAAAAAAAAACCTTAATATCTATCAACATTATTTCCAGCAAAGATTCTTATGTTAAAATCAAGAAATAACTGATATACAGGATTCAGGTACTCAAGGAGTTGATTGAAGATCTCAAGTCTTCCAAAGATGCTAGCGAGAAAAGTGACACAGGCCTGTTGAACTGACTAGAAAAACTGCCTTGTGACCTCACCTCCAGGGATAATCAATTTCTCTCAGCCAAAGAGATGATCCAAGGATTCAAAGGTATGATTCAAAGAGATTTTGAAAAAAAAACTTTCTCAATGACTTCTGTGGACAACATTTTAGATACTCAGTTAACTCTGGATAATCTAAGATCCAAATTAACTAGTCATGCTAAGGCAATCACAGCATTGAAGGACACTGCAATCAAGGCCAGAGTCATCTTCAGGAACACCATCGCTCTAGACAGTATAGGAATTCAGGCATCTATCGCCATGTATGATGCTCATCTGAATAAGTCTGGCGGCAAGAGCTGAACCATTTTACCCTTCTCTCTTCTTTCTCTCTTCTCATGCACTTTTGTCATGTAAAAGTGCATGTAATTTTGTAATATGTAATTACATATAAAAAATCCAAAAAAATATCTCAAAAGTCAAAGATGACTCATCTTTGACTAAGATATTTTTAAATTTTAATCTTTTTAATTTTAAAAGGTTTCTACCTATATATAGTGGAGACCTCTTTTGTAAAAAGGATCTCTGATAATTGAGAGCAAAAACTCTGCTAAAATTGAGACACTTCTTGAGACTTTGTGCTCAACTTGTAAATTATATTTTATCGAATGAATGAGAAACAAGTTTATTTCAGACTTTGTGTTGAAGTAATTTGTGTTATTTAGGAAATAGTTCTTATGTCCACTTTCCTGATAATCTCTTATCTATTTGATTTAATAAGCAAAATGTGTGTGTTGACATTATCTGATAACGTTTCTAAAAGATAAAAGAGAGACTTTGAGCTACTTTTATCTTGATGATCCTTTTATCCTTTGTAGTTTTAAGTGAAGAGTTTGTGCTTCGTTTCACTCTACGATTACGCATATTTCGGATCAGCGAAGGAGACAACGGAAGACTTTGTGCTTACGTAGGTTTCCTTGTAGACTTTGTTACCTACTTCAGGGGATTTTCTACTCTAGGCTGGATACCATTGCTGAAAGAAGAGGAATGTTCTTAGCCAACGACCAGGATTTCTCTCTCTTGTTCCTTGGACATCATCTCTAAAAAAAGAGAGGTGGATGTTGTTATACTACCCCGAGTATTATTTTATGCTTACTTATATATACATATAGTGTATAAATATTCATAGGGAACCTCCCCTTGATGAGAGGAGAGATTTATCTCATCCAGATGTGGTTAACCCACACTTTTTGTGGCGTAAATCTCCTTGTGCTGTGGTTGATATACCCATTTTGTCATCAGTTAGTTGACGACAAAATATTCACCCAACACTATAGATGGTGACCTTAGGTCTTGGACTTTTCTCTTTTCCTCATTCCCTCAAGTCTGCATGTGTTTTTGGTTGGGGAGAAGTGGTTCTTTTTCTACCTTATAGCCTCCTGATGTCTTCTTTGGTGGCCTGAGCATATAGAAGATTACTCATATTTGGCCTTGCAAGACAATCATATAGGGATTTAGGTGAGTCCTATTAAGTTTGTTTTTCTCCACATATGTGCCCGTCCCTAGATAAACATAAATATTGTGAAGAGTATGAATCTAAATGTTAATCTTATTTATATCAATATCCACAAGGCACACGTCTGAAATGTGGTTTATCGAGTTAGTGAAGTATCTGACATTGAAGGCATAGAGCAATTTAAGCCACCCTAACAAGTTATATGTGGTTGCCATCCAGATCTACATAAGAGAATAATGCTAATTCATAAAAAAATAAGTATAAGATCCCATATGCATGAGTAACTCTTTGGGTATGAACCACTTGTTCCCAAATGCCTCTTTCATGCCATCAAACCAACCCTTCATTTTAGCTTTATAGGAGGGTGTGATGTCATCAAGACAAGTCAATTATTTGAACCATTCAGTGGGGTTATTATGCTAGTGTGGGTAAAACCAATTTAGCTCTTTGCTTGAGTACTTTGGGATGCCAATCTCATCAAATTCTATAAGTAGCAAAATCGCACCAAGTAACACCTTCCATAATTTCTTCGATGAAAGGTGTTGGTAGAGGGTCTACTACACATACGACACTAAGTAGCCTATAATCCACATAAATTTGAATATTACCATCCTTATTGATGTTTATCACCATTTGACTAACCCATAATGACTCACCAATTGGATTAATAACTCCAACTCACAACATACTATCAATTTCCTCTTTAACCTAAGTGCACAGATTTGGGTTCATTCGATATGGTCATTTCTACATTGATCAAGTGCTCTCAACTAACTTTATGTGCATCTTGCCCAACTATGGATTCACTCCCTTCACTTCTATGTAGTTATGTGGGAAAACATCTTGGTATTCATATAATAGTTCAAAGATTTTAGTTGTCTCAATATCAGACTAGTAATCTCCCACAATGGTGAGTTTAGGTGCATCCTCCATTTCAATGTTCTATTGAATCATTTGTTAGGGTGTGGAGCTAAAAGCTTCACCTTACTGCGAACATGGAGGTTTTTGAGCATGACAGTCACCGGCGTCGGCAGGCCACAACCGATGTCGGTCAGGGATAAGTGTACAAGAAACTGACATCAACAGGGATCGGTTGACGTCGGTCACCTGTAGTCAAATAGGGACTGACGTCGGTTGCCTGTGGCGGTTTCAGAACTGTTGTTGACGAACAGTCAGTTAAGTGAACGGGTAGTTTGCATGATGAAGACTAGTTTGAGTCTTGAGCCGCAAGTCTAATCATTGTATGCATGAGATCTATATAATAGACTCATGGGCTGTATTATTAAGTGTAGAACTCAAGTGTAGAACTTGGAGAGTTCTTTCCATGGTAGAATCAAGTAGGATTCTTCATGTATGTAAGATCAGGTTTGATATGCAGGGTGTTGCAGAATCATGGTGGAGATCTACATGTGATAAGTAAGATCAGGTTGGTCTGCAGGGGTGTGTATATGCGAGGGTCAAAAGGAGATCGACGGGGGGAGCAAGATCCAAGGTGACAGCAATACATCAAGGAGCAAGATCATGGTGAGATCTACTTGGAGTACCAGTTCGTACTCGGTTGTACTAGACGTATAATGAGGTGAACAACAGCTTGTGTTAGCTGTGTGTTGTGACCTATTGAGAGAATATTACTCTGGAGGGAAGATTACTGAGAGCCCTTGAGGAGGAAGCCTCACAGAGGTGGAAGAAGAGTGTGATCTCTTTATTGTAATTTCTTTTGTAATGAGTTGAATACAATTGTGTGTTGCCTCTCATATTCTGTGTTATTTCTCATTGATAGTTATTTGTTCTTCTGGTTATTTCACATCTTAAGTTGCTTATACAATGGTAATCATGCGTGCTCTTAAATCTGACAAGTTGTGTCAGAGCTTTGGGGAACCTAGGTCCTATCAAATGGTATCAGAGCGAGGTTGGACGTTCTCATAGTGAGTTTGACTAACAGATGGCCCAGATCTAGTTAGTGGTGTTTTGATTACAGGTTACTCACAGGGGTTTCTGGTTGAGTGGGAGTATAGCAATGGCAGAAGAAGGTAAGCTGAGGATTAAAAAATTCAGGCACAAGATTAACACCACAAGGAGTGTGGTGGGTAGTCTTCAAGATTGAGCTTGAAGAGGAATACAAGCCAGGATGCAGATTAGACAAAGTACTGGTATAGGTACAGGTGCAGTTGTTTATCTCCAAGTGGGAGATTGTTAGGGTGTGGAGCTAAAAGCTTCACCTTACTGCAAACATGGAGGTTTCTGAGCATGACAGTCACCAGCGTCGGCAAGCCACAACCGACGTTGATCAAGGATCAGTGTATAGGAAATCGACATCGGCAGGGATCGGCCGACATCGATCACCTCCAGTCAGACAGGGACCGACGTCGGTTGCCTGTGGCGGTTCCAGAACTGTTGTTGACGAACAATTAGTTAAGTAAACAAGTAGTTTGCATGATGAAGACTAGTTCGAGTCTTGAGCCGCAAGTCTAATCATTGTATGCATGAGATCTATATAATAGACTCATGGGCTGTATTCTTAAGTGTAGAACTTGGAGAGTTCTTCCCATGGTAGAATCAAGTAGGATTCTTCATGTATGTAAGATCAGGTTTGATATGCAGGGTGTTGCAGGATCATGGTGGAGATCTACATGTGATAAGTAAGATCATGTTGGTCTGCAGGGGTGTGTATATGCGAGGGTCAAAAGGAGATCAGCGGGGGAGCAAGATCTAAGGTGACAGCAATACATCAAGGAACAAGATCATGGTGAGATCTACTTGGAGTACCGGTTCGTACTCGGTTGTACTGGACGTATAATGAGGTGAACAACAGCTTGTGTTAGCTATGTGTTGTGACCTATTGAGAGAAGATTACTCTGGAGGGAAGATTACTGGGAGCCCTTGAGGAGGAAGCCTCACAGAGGTGGAAGAAGAGTGTGATCTCTTTATTGTAATTTCCTTTGTAATGAGTTGAATACAATTGTGTGTTGCCTCTCATATTCTGTGCTATTTATCATTGATAGTTATTTGTTCTTCTGGTTATTTCCGCATCTTAAGTTTCTTATACAATGGTAATCATGTGTGCTCTTAAATCTAACAAGTTGTGTCAGAGCTTTGGGGAACCTAGGTCCTATAAAATGGTATCAGAGCGAGGTTGGACGTTCTTAGAGCGAGTTTGAATAACAGATGGCCCAAATCTGGTTAGTGGTGTTTTGATTACAGGTTACTCACATGGGTTTCTGTTTGAGTGGGAGTATAGCAATGGTAGAAGAAGGTAAGATGAGAATGAAGAATACCACTTGTTGGGAAATACAGAAGCACACAATTGATTACCAAGCAACTTAACATGCAGAAATTAACCAGAATACACAAGTAACTAGAATTCAGAAACAACACAGAATATGAGAGACAATACACAACTTGTATTAAAACTCTTCCAGAAGGAAATACAACAAAGAAGATTGCCACAGTTCTTCTTCCTTACACACCTCTAGGGCTCCCACACCTCTAGGGCATAAACAATAAATCTTCCCTCAAAGCTCTCTCTCTTACGGTCCCAACACCCAACTCAAATACAGAGTTGGTGTTCACCTCCAACCAGTCAGTATCCACTACTGCCAGTACTCCAGTGCTCCACGCACTCCACAAGTGCTCCACGCACTCCACAAGTACACAATCGTACTTCAAGTAGATCTCCCCTGAATTGCAACAACCTGCAACCCAACAGACCTTACTTATGGAAGGAATTGCCTTGCCTTCCTCTCTTGCTCTAGACTGAGTACACACTGTACTCCAAGTAGATCCCACCTGATCCTGCTCCTTGTTGTGTTGCTGTCCTTCCTGATTTTGCACACCTGAAAATCAATCTAGTTCTGCACACTTGCAAACCTGGATCATGCACACACATACACTTGTAGATCAATGATCTTACTTACCATGTAGATCTCCTAACGTAGCCATGCACACCTGCTGACCAAGATCCTACACACCTGAAGAAACCTTCTGATTCTCCAAAACCAACACCCACACTTGGCACTGCTGTGGAACTAGGAGGAACACCCTTGCTCACTTCACACATAAAAGGAGCTAACTTTGCTCAACTCAAACTAGAACACTTTACAATACAGCCTATGAGTCTCTTAAATAGATCTCATGCAAACAATAATTAGACATCTAATTACAATAATTAGATCCGCAACTTCTAGTCTAAATTTGGCTCTTGACATGCAAACACTTGGTTCGTTAACTAACTGCCCATAAAACTTTTAGTTCTAAACTGCATAGGCGACCGACGTCAGTCCCTGTCTGCTTGGAGGTGATCAACGCTGGTCGATCCCTGACCGACGTCGGTTGCTTCTCTTCACTAACCTGACCGACGTTGGCTGATCAGACCGACGCCGATTGCTCTGCAACTCAACAACCTTCAGCAACCTCTTCCCCTGTTTGCATCAGTGAAGCTTTTAGATCCACAACCTAACATCATTTGGAGTGGCATATGATACAATTTATAATCAAAATACATTTTATCTTTGACATCATGCACCCCATACTTCAGATATAGAATTAAATGGTCAAATCATGGCTTTGGTTCATCAGGAACCAATACCCTCATCAACTTGGTAGATAAACTTTTACTTGCCCTTCTAGATCAGTTCCCTATATACATGGTCTAGTTGAGATTTAAACTTCAATAGAACCATGGTAGGAATATTAGGTTCTTGAAGGATAGTTAGATTATCTTAAGTGGTGTCATGCATCTGCCATATTCGATCTTCAATTGTTGCCTCATCACCCATAACTACCTGATGGATCACTGTTAGTGACAAATTCAAATCCATTTGTGGTGAAGAAAATACAAAGGTGGCAAACATACCATGTTCAGTGTGTTGTCAGGTAGATGTGTCTCTACATATTTCTTGGTGAATATACCACCCTAGCCCAGGTGTGTAAGGTACCGTAGAACACATGAACCCTTAATAACTCTGGTGAAAATATTTCATCAGTGCTCTAAAGGCTTTCACATTGTGTTATGTGTTTCCCCATTGAAGTAATACCACTATAACTCAACGTATCATGAACACATAACTTGACATGGTGGAAATAATTATCCATGGTTATGTGTACTTGTTCCCATGTATCCAACTAGTATCGATGAGTTGACCACCATCAAGCAGTTGTCCCTTAAAATAAAAAGGTAATCACATGGAAACTTTTGTCCTCATTAACAAAATAAACCTCTAACTATTCTAAACATTCCCATACCTCCATCTATCTATGAAACCTAGGTCCCTGGGTCAACTATAAGGGTGGTCCGGCCATCAGGCATCTAGTAATGAGGTGAATAGGTGCTTGGTAAGATTTAGAGGGGAACTTAGTGTTGACCAAATTTTGGCCTTCGGGTCAAAATTGGGTAGTCCTATTGGAAAACTTAACCAGCATGTATATTTTATTTAGAAAAAGTGTTCTTTGACAAAGCTCACAACAAATGTACAAGTCTAATTTTTTCAAAAAATTTGGTTTTGGTCTTTTCTTAAGCCTTTGCATAGTAATCCTTTCAGGTCTTTTGTTTTTGACTAAAGTGTTATTTTTTTCAGAATTTTCATTCAACCAAAGTGTTGAATTCTTTCAAACAAATTTGTCTAAGGTAAATTTCTCAAAGATGAAGACTAATTCTTTTGAGAAAATTGTCCGAAATAATTTCCCTGAAAGATATATTTTCAAGCTAAAAATATCATTTGCAACTTTTTCGAAGAGGTCGTTTGCAACTTTTTCAAAGCAGTCATCTTCACTTTTTTGAAGGGGTCATCTTCATTTTTTTTAAGGACACTTCATCTTTTCTAAAAGGTAATTCAACTCTTCTGAAAAGATCATTTGCAAATTTTTTGAAAGGTAATTCAAAATTTTCAAAGGGGTCGTTTGCAACTTTTTCGAAGGGGTCATTTGCAACTTTTCTAAAGGGCACTTTTGGCTCAAATCAAATTTTCCTAGGGCAAAGTGTCCTTCTTAGATGGTCCATTTCAAAAAAGCTGAAGGATCATCCCATAGTTTGAAGGAATTAATGCGAACAGGAAAAAATCTCGAAAGCAAATACCTTTTACAAAGAGGCCCGATACAAAAGTGACCGAAGGAATTGTCAAATATCACTTGGCAAAAGTCCAAAAGACCTTGTTCATGAGAAAATTGTCCATAAAAATTGTCAAAAGTAAAAATATTGAATGATTTTTTTTGAAAAATTTGCTAAAACAGAAGTCCGAGGAAAACAAATGTCTGAAAGAAATACCCAAGAAGGTGACGGCCCCAAAATGTCAATTTCAAACTATGAAAACTAGCCAGTGAAGTCAAAAAAAGACTTGGCAAGAGCTTGGAGGCAAATATAAAGGTAACAAGTGGAAAAATGTCTCAAGCATTTGGTTTAATCATAACTGATTCATTTGGTGTAATTATAACTTATTCAATTGTAACTAATTCATTTGGTGACATGGCATAGCTTGCCCACTTCTTTCACATGCAATGGTAGCTAATTTTCACATATGGACACATGCCGAAGTGACTCTTGAACTTCCTTTACTTGACCTCTCTTTCAAAAGCTATATATATGCATTCTTTTAGCTAGTTTTAGCAATTTCCACTGGTTATTGGGAAAACTCTAGCCAAATTTGTACTCGAAGAACTCTTGAAGAAATATACAAGTGTTGTTGCCACTCATATGTTGTAATATTGAGTAATGACTTGAATCTTGTTGGTGTAGTCTAGTGAAAAAATATCTTTTCTAGCTTGTACTCTTGATGGTCTACCAATTTATAGAAAAGAGATTATTGCAAGTCTTTGCTAGTATTCTTTTCTAAGTGTAGAGATATCTTATAAGTGGTCCATGATTGTATCCATCTTTGGAATAATTAATTCCCTTCCTAAGAATCATATACCTTCTTGAATCTAGTGTATGAAATGTTGATGTAGTAATGAATCCTAAGTTGTGAGTCTTTTGTGAGAAATACATTGTTTGTCTTTAAGTAGTGGTTTTAGTCAATTGGGAGAACATTATACATTGGTGCATCACCACTTAGTTTCTTAGTTGTTTTACTGAACCCTTTTCATACACAAATTGTTAAGTTTGAGAGAGATTTAAAGGTGCATCAAGGGGAGCTAGCCCCTTATCTAGAGATTCATCTCCGTGAAATTGTCACCCAAAGCAAGAGAGATGTTTCCATTGTGCCACATGGATGAGGAGAGCTAAGCATCTCCTCAAGGGTGATAATCCAAGTTCCAATAGTTTTTGGCATGCCCGGTGGGACTATTTATCCAATAAGGTGAAGAATTCTTGGTGTGTTCTTTAACCAATCAGCCTTTTGGAGGCATTTCAATCAACACCAATGGCGACTTTGAGTTGAATCAACTGGTCAAGCAGCCCTAGTGCATCAAAAAAATATATTTGGTATGTATAATTCCATTGTTGAGCAGTATGGACATTGTGTTCCTTCATATTGTTTTGACCAAGCTCAGGTTGTTGATGGAATCGCCTCAAGTAGCTCCCCTGATCGTCCTTCTCCTAGTCAATCCATGAGTGCTAGGGAGATAATGTTAGAGTTTGATAAGCAAACGCTAGAGATAAATAGGTTGAATGAGTAGAATAGGTATCAATAAGAGCTTATATACAAGGAGGAGTGCTTGTTTAGGCAAGCTTAAGCCATGCAATCCATGAAGTAGAAACTAGTAAGATGGAGGAGTCAATCCGTTCAAGGCAATCGGCCTTGTATACCTTTTTCCATCCTAAAGCAACCTTCTCCTATTCAAAATAAACCCTCCTCTTGTACATCGAATCCTTTCTAAATATCATTTGCTCACCAAAATAAAATGATCCAAACTTATAACCCATCGAATGCTTTAACTACTCTTGTTGTTAATCCTTTGCACTTAGCAATCCAACACCAAAGGACATTAGAACAACCTTATATGAAAACTAAATATTTTAATTCCTTAGATTGTGAGCCCTTGTTTGAAATAAATCATCCTATTTCCTTTGAAAACCAAAACATCTATCCTCAAGCAACTCTTCCTATGCATGTGCAAACTCTTCCTAGTCTCCCTCAACTTCATCAAGTCTTTCTGTTAGGTTGTGGAGCTAAAAGCTTCACTGATGCAGACATGGAGGAGGTTGCAGGAGAGTTGCAGAGTGTCACAGAGATTGGCGTTGGTTTGGTCAACCGACATCGGCAGGATAAGACAGGAATGCAACCGACGTCGGTCATGGATCGGTCGGCGTCGGCGACCCCCAGGTAGACAGGGACCGACGTCGGTCGCCTGTGTGGTTTGACTGCGAGCTTATTACGAGCAGTTAGCTAACGAACCAAGTGTTTGCATGATTAGATCTATTTTTAGACTGAGAGCTGTGGATCTAATTATTGTAATTAGATGTCTAATCATTGTTTGGATGAGATCTATATAATAGACTCATGGTTGTATTGGAAAAGTTGTTCTAGTTTGAGTTAGTTGAAGAATAGAGTGAACGGACACGTGAGACGGAAGACCAGGTATATGGTCTTGAGGAGCTGCAGGACAGTGGTACAGGTTTTGACAGGTGGAGGACGAAGCATGGCTTCAGTCAATGTCAGGGTAACTACTGTGGTTTGCCTTACCAGGTGGATGATGAGTCATGACATCATTCTATTGCTGTATGTGGATGGTATGTTTTGCTAGCAGGGTTTGTACATACAGGGTTTTGCTGAGCTAAGGGTAAGATTAGTTCAGTGGCATGTCATGAGGAGTTTGTAGCAGCAAAATTCTTTGACATGGGAGACATAGAGATCACAGGTTGATTTTGTTTCCAGTGGGAGCTGATGTGAATCAGGTGTTGGCGAGGTTCAGGATGCAGAGACTGAGCACACTAAGGGCTGGACAGGTATAGTGTCCAAAATCACATGAGGTCTGGTATAGACCTGAGTATTCCCATGCAGTGGGAGCTGTCAGAGAGTTAGGAGCCAATTCGGGGAAGTGGGTTCTCAGGTACTTGAGAGGGACCAACAGCAGGTATACATGCAGGGTCAGGACTTCACTACATATGTTTGTAGGTTTGGATGTGGCAGGGTACTCGGATGACAGGAGGTACATCATAGGTTGTGTGGTGGGTTGTCTTCAGGATTGAGCTTGAAGAAGGATACAAACCAAGAAACAGATTAGACAGAGTACAGGTACAGGTACAGTGCAGTTGTTTATCTCCAAGTGGGAGATTGTTAGGTTGTGGAGCTAAAAGCTTCACTGATGCAGACATGGAGGAGGTTGCAGGAGAGTTGCAGAGTGTCACAGAGATTGGCATTAGTCTGGTCAACCGACGTCAGTAGGATAAGACAGGAATGCAACCGACGTCGGTCATGGATCGACCGGCATCGGCGACCCCCAGGCAGACAGGGACCGACATCGGTCGCCTGTGTGGTTCGACTGCGAGCTTATTACAGGCAGTTAGCTAACAAACCAAGTGTTTGCATGATTATATCTATTTTTAGACTGAGAGCTACGGATCTAATTATTGTAATTAGATGTCTAATCATTGTTTGGATGAGATCTATATAATAGACTCATGGTTGTATTGGAAAAGTTGTTCTAGTTTGAGTTGAGCAAAGTTAGCTCCTTCTGTGTGTGAGGTGAGCAAGGGTGTTCCTCCTAGTTCCACAGCAGTACCAAGGTGGGTGCTGGTTTTGGAGAGTCAGCAAGATTCTTCAGGTGTGTAGGATCTTGGTCACAGGTGCATGGCCTATATAGGAGATCTACATGGTAAGTAAGATCGTTGATTTGATGGTGTATGTGTATGCAAGGTCAAGGTTCACAGGTGTGCAGAACCAGGTTGATTTGCAAGTGTGCAAGATCAGATAGGACAGCAACACAACAGGGAACACAATCAGGCAGGATCTACTTGGAGTACAGGTGTGTACTCAGATAGAGCAAAGAGGAAGGCAAGGGAGTTCCTTCCATAAGTACGGTTTGTTGAATTATAGGTTGTTGCAGGTTCATGGGAGATCTACTTGAAGTACGTTGAGTACTTTTGGAGTGCGTGGAGCACTTGTGGTGTGCGTGGAGCACAGGAGGTGAACACCAACTCTGTGTTTGAGTTGTGTGTTGGGACCTGAGAGAGAGAGCTTTGAGGAGAGAATTACTGTTCACTTGAGGTGTGGCAAGCCTCTGAAGAGGTGGTGGAGAAGAAGTGGCATCTTCTTTATTGTATTCTTTTCTGTATAAGTATTAATACAAGTTGTGTATTGTCTCTCATATCATGTGTTATTATGAATTATAGTTACTTGTGATTCTGGTTAATTTCCGCATATTAAGTTGCTTGGTTTGGTAATCAACTGTATGCTTCCGGTGTTTCGTATCCTATCACTTTCAACATGATGTTAAGATTCCAAGTTGGAGAAATGTCTATCATGAACCAACACAAGACCTTGAGAAAGATGAAGTTGTTGCCTATCCTCGAGAAGAGAGTTACAATCCTAAAATCATGAGTTGGAATGAAATAGTGGAGTCATGGGGTAAGAAAGAAGAGAAGAGTATTATTCAAGAGTGTGAAGTGGAAAATGCAGCTAGTCCTCCTCAAGTCCCTCCCACCCTTCTCAAGAAATCTCTTATTTTCCATTTCAAACCTCTCATAGTCCTCCTCATCATGATGATGTATATGATCTCCAAGAAAGACTCTTCCAAGAGAATCTAGCCAAGTAGATTGAAGAATTAGAGTCAAGAATGAGGTTACTTAGTCAAGGTTTAACGGAAAGTTTAGACCCAATAGAAGATCCCATGTCTAAACACACCCATCTACACCCCTTCAAGAGAGATATCAAGCTACATCTGATGTGGATGAAGTATTTGTCTATTGTAAGGAAGAAAATCAATTGATTTTAGCCCAAGATTTACTTCCTCTTCCTCATGAGCTTCTCAAAGAACAAACCACTTCTCATTCCCAATCTGATTTTGAGCTCACTAGTGCTAGCCTCTTTCCAAAGTCCATTCATAAGTCCTCTCCTTCATCCGAAACTCCATTTCCACTTCCTTCACCTTCCATTACCTTCCATACTCCAATTCCTGCATTTCAAACTCACGAACCTATCCATTCACCCTTCACTTCAAAACCTTCTAAAGAGGAACCTATTTTGAGGGAGGCAAGTGTGCAAGATAAAATGCATTTTTTGGATGATCAAGAGGCTATTATGAGTGATGATGAAGATGAAATCATTATAGGTACTCCCCATGAGCATCATCATGGTGATCATCATCATGAACATGAGGTGGAAGGCATTATCAAAGATGAAAAATGTAGTCAAATCATATTTCAAGAGGTGGTTGTTCTACGAGGTATTCATGAGAATAAGGTTGAAGGAGTAACTCTTGAAGGTGGCATGATTCAAGAAGAATATATAGGTTATACATACATGCAAATGTTCCAGTAATATGAAGAGGATATTGACAAAATTCACTTGTCAACGTTGGATGGAGAATGTAAGCATGGTGAGCTCTCTTTCCCTTTGTTTGATGAACCTTTTAATTGCTTTGATGAAGATAATGACCAGGCAATGGGAATAGAGTTGAATTAGGTTCAAGAGCATGTTCTTGAGCTGCTAAATACTCTTGTTTGTGAACAAGAAGGAGAGGGATCACATTGGTTTGATGGAGACATTAAAGAAGGAGATGTTGAATATGAAAATGATGATTTTTGGGATGAACTAGAAATTTTTTGTTTCAGCTCAAACATCACACTAGCGACCCTTCCTCAAGAGAGATATGTTGAAGCCAAAGATTAGTTTGAATAGCTTCTCAATAGGATAGAAAAGAACGAGTTGGTCAATGATGCATACCAAGAGGGCCATGAGCCAAATGAACCTATGACGATGAGATAACAACCATTGATCCATTAATGGACTAAACTAGAATGAAGAAACAACATGAGACATGTCTCAAAGAGTAGAATGGATACAGGAAGGTTGAGGACATGTTTGAATTTGATACATTTGAATACATGCCAATCAAAGGGGTAAACAAGAAGGGTGACTAACCAAGTTATCACTCTAATAAGTTACCTAGTTACCACCATGAGGTTTTTTGTCATGATAGAGACCTAAGAAGCTTCCCCTTTAATCCAGGAGGAGGAGAAACATATCATGATAGATGTACATATTAGTTTGCTTTCATTTGTGACTTGTTTTTCTCCTAAGTGTTTATGCACATGTGTGTCTTGTGAGTTTGCTTGCTTATTGTGTGTGTCCTTTCCCTTTGTGTGGTTGAGGTGGAAACTAGTTGTCTTGTTGATCAAGTTTTGAGTCATGGAAAATGCTTCCTTATTTGAGTGTCCTTAGCTGACTCCATGCCCACTGGACTAATTCAACTACTGGTCTAGTTAGTATAGCAGGCATACTCCCCCTGTGAGTCACCTATTTGTTGCCCAAATTTTGGCCTTCAGGTCAAAATTGGGTACCCCTATTGAAAAACTTAGCCAGTATGTAGATTTTCTTCAAAAGAAGTGTTCTTTCACAAAACTCATGACAAATGTACAAGTCTAATTCTTTCGAAAAGTTTGGTTTTGGCCTTTTGTTAAGCCTTTGCATAGTAATCCTTTTGGGTCTTTTGTTTTTAACTAAAGTGTTATTTTTTTCAGACTTTTCATTTGGCCAAAGTGCCAAATTCTTTCAAAAAATTTGTTTGGGACAAATTTCCCAAAGATGAAGACTCATTCTTTCAGGAAAATTGACCGAAACAATTTCCCTAAAATATATCTTTTCAAGCCAAAAAGGTCATTTGCAACTTTTCCAAAGGGGTCATTTGTAACTTTTTCAAAGGGGTCATCTTCACTTTTTTGAATGGGTCATCTTCATTTTTCTGAATGACACTTCATCTATTTTGAAAGGTAATTCAACTCTTCTAAAAAGGTCATCTGTAACTTTTTCGAAAGGTAATTCAAATTTTTCAAAGGGGTCGTTTGCAACTTTTCTGAAGGGGTCATTTGCAACTTTTCTGAAGGGAACTTTTGGCTCAAATCAAAGTTTTCTAAGGATATTATTGGGAAAAGTGTCCTTTCTAGATAGTCCATTTAATAAAATCTGAAGGGTCATCTCATAGTTTGAAGGAATTAATACGAAAAAAGGGGTTGATGGAATTGTTTCAGGAAGAAATCCCAAAGGAAAAGACCCGATACAAAAGTGACCAAAGGAATAGTCAAAGAGCACTTGGAAAAATTCCCAAAGACCTTGTCCATGGGAAAATTGTTTGTAGAAATTGTCAAAAGCAAAAAACCTGAATGATTTTTTTGGGAAAAGTGTTGAAACAAAAGTTTGAGTGAAACAAATGTCTAAAAGAAATACCCAAGAAGGTAACAACCCCACATACATCAATGTCAAACTACAAAAGCTAGCTAATAGATTTAAAAAATGGATTGGTAGGAATCTAAAGGCAAATATAGATGTAACAAATGGTAAAATGTCCCAAGCATTCAGTTTAATCGTAATCGATTCAATGGTAATTGATTCATTTGGTGCAATTGTAATTTATTCAATTGTAATTGATTCATTTGGTGACATGGCATAGCTTACCCACCTCTTTCACATGCAATGCTAATAAATTTTCACATATAGACACATGTCCAAGTGACTCTTGAACTTCCTTTTCTTGACCTCTCTTTCAAAAGCTATATATATGAATCCTTTTGGCTGGTTTTAGTAGCATCCACTAGTTATTGGGAACACTTTAGCTAGATTTATACTCGAAGAACTCTTGAAGAAATATACAAGTGTTTTTGCCACTCATATGCTGTAATATTGAGTAATGACTTGAATCTTGTTGGTCTAGTCTAGTGAAAGATTGTCTTTTATAGCTTGTATTCTTGATGGTCTACCAATTTGTAATAAGGAGATTGTTACAAGTCTTTGCTAGTATTCTTTTCTAAGTATAGAGATATCTTAGAAGTGGTCCACGATTATATCCCTCTTTGGAATCATTCATTCCCATCCTAAGAATCATATACATTCCTGAATCTAGCATATAAAACATTGATGTAGTAATGAATCCTGAGTTGCGAGACTTGTGTGAGAAACACCTTGTTTATCTTTAACTAGTGGTTTCAGTCAATTGGGAGGACATTATACATTGGTTTATGACCTCTTGGTTTATTAGTTGTTTTACTGAACCCTTTTCATACACAAATTGTTAAGTTAGAGAGAGAGATTTAATGGTGCATCAAGGGGAGCTAGTCCCTTATCTAGAGATTCATCTTAATGAAATTGTCACCCACAAGATGAGAGATGTTTCCATTGTGACACTTGGATGAGGAGAGATGAACATCTCCTCAAGGGTGTGAATCTAAGTTACAATAGTTTTTGGCATGCCTGATGGGACTATTTATCCAATAAGGTGAAGAATTCTTGGTGTGTTCTTTAACCAATCAACCTTTTGGAGGCATTTCAATCAAAACCAATGGCGACTCTAACTTGAATCAACTAGTCAAGTAGCCCTAGTGTATTAAGAAATCATAATTGGTATGTATAATTCCATTATTGAGTAGTATGGACATTGTGTTCCTTAATATTATTTGTATCAAGCTCATGTTGTTCATGGAATCACCTCAAGCAGCTCTCCTAATTGTCCTTCTCCTAGTCAATCCAAGAGTGCTAAGGAGATAATGTTGGAGTTTGAAAAGCAAACGCTATAGATAGATAGTTTGAATGAGAAGAATAGGTATCAACAAGAGCTTATGTATAAGGAGTGGTTATTTAGGCAAGCTCAAGCCATGCAATCCATGAAGGAGAAACAAGTAAGATGGAGGAGTCAATCCATTCAAGGCAATCAACCTTTTATACCTTTTTCCATCCCAAAACAACCTTCTCCTATTCAAAAGAAGCCCTTCTCTTATACATCAAATAATTTCTATCAAATAACACTTGCTCACCAAAATAAAATGAACCAGCCTTCTAACCCATCTAATACATTAACTACTCTTGTTGTTAATCCTTTGCACTTAGCAATCCAACACCAAAGGACATTAGAACAACCTTCTATAGAAACTAACTATTTTAATTCCTTGGATTGTGAGCCCTCCTTTGAAAGAAGTCATCATGTTTCCTTTGAAAACCAAAACATCCATCCTCAAGCAACTCTTCTTATGCATGTGCAAACTCTTCCTAGTCTCCCTCAACTACCTCAAGTCTTTTAATATGATGTTAAGATTCCAAATTGGAGAAATGTCTATCATGAACCAGCTCAAGACCTTTAATAATATGAAGTTGTTGCCTATCATCAAGAAGAAATTTCCAATCCTAAGATCATAATTTGGAATGAGATAATGGAGTCATGGGGTTAGAAAGAAGAGAAGAGTATTATGCAAAAGTGTGAAGTGGAAAGTGAAGCTAGTCCTCCTCAAGTCCCTCCCACCCTTCCTCAAGAAACCTCTTCTTTTCCATATCAAACATCTCATTCTCCTCCTTGTCATGATGATGTATATGATCTCCAAGAAAGACTCTTCTAAGAGAATCTAGCCAAACAAATTGAAGAATTAGTGTCGAGAACGAGGTTACTTAGTTAAGGTGTAATGGAAGCTTTTGACCCAATATAAGATCCCATGGCTAAACACACCCCATATACACCAATTCAAGAGAGTTATAATGCTACATCTTATGTGGATGAAGTGCTGGTCTAGTGGAAGGAACATAATCAATTGATTTTATCCCAAGGTTTACTTCCTCTTCCTCATGAGCTTCTCAAAGAACACCCCACTTCTCATTCATAATCTTATTTTGAGCTCACTAGTACTTTCCTCTTTTCAAATTCCTTTCCTAATTCCTCTCCTTCATCCCAAACTCCATTTCCACTTCCTTCACCTTTTATTACCTTCCATACTCCAATCCCTGCATTTCAAACTCATGAACCTATCCTTTCACCCTTCATTTCATTCCCTTCTAAAGAGGAACCTATTTTGAGGGAGGCAAGTAAGTAAGATAAAATGAATTTTTTGGATGATCAAGAGGCTATTATGAGTGATGATTAATATGAAATCATTACAGGTAATCCTCATGAGCATCATCATGGTGATCATCATCATGAACATGAGGTGGAAGGCATTATCAAAGATGAAAAATGTAGTCAAATCATATTTCAAGAGGTGGTTGTTCTAGGAGGTTTTCATGAAAATAAGGTTGAAAAAGTGACTCTTGAAGGTGGCATGATTCAAGGAGAAGATATAGGTCACATATAAATGCAAATGTTCTAGCAATATGAAAAGGATATTGACAAACTTCACTTGTCAACATTGGATGGAGAATGTAAGCATGGTGAGCTCTCTTTCCCTTTGTTTGATGAACCTTCTTATTGCTCTGATGAAGATAATGACTAGGCAATGGGAACTGAGTTGAATTAGGTTCAAGAGCATGTTTTTGACTAGCTAAATATTATTTTTTGTGAACAGGGAGAGGGATCACATTGGTTTGATAGAGACATTGAAGAAGAAGATTTTGACCAAGAAAATGATGATTTTTGGGATGAACTAGAATTTTTTAATTTCAGCTCAAACATCACACCAACCACCTTCCTCAAGAGAGCCATGATGAAGCCAGATATCACTTTGACCAGCTTCTCAATAGGATAGAAAAGAATAAGTTGGTCCATGATGCACACAAAGAGGGCCATGAGCCAAATGAACGCTATGATGACGAGATAACAACCATTGATCCATTGATGGACTACACTAGAATGAAGATCTATCATGAGACATGTCTCAAAGAGCAGAATGGATACATGAAGGTTGATGACATGTTTGAATCTGATACATTGGAATACATGCCAATCAAAGTGGAAAACAAGAAGGGTGACTCACCAAGTTATCACTCTAACAAGTTACCTAGTTACCACCATGAGGTTTCTTGTCATGAAAGAGACCTAAAAAGCTTCACCTTTGATTTAGGAGGACATGAAACATATCATGATAGATGTATATATTAGTTTGCTTTTAGTTGTGTCTTATTTTTCTCTTAAGTGCTTATGTACATGTGTGTCTTGTGAGTTTTCTTTGCTTATTATGTGTGTCCTTTCCCTTTGTATGGTTGAGGTGGTAACTAGTTGTCTTATTGATCAGGTTTTGAGTCATGGCAAATACTTCCTCATTTGAGTGTCCTTAGATGACTCCATGCTCAATGGACTAATTCAACTACTGGTTTGGTCAGTATAACAGACATACTCCCCCTATGAGTTACTTATTTGTTGACCAAATTTTTGCCTTTGGGTCAAAATTGGGTACCCCTATTGAAAAACTTAACCAGTATGTAGATTTTATTTGAAATAAGTATTCTTTAACAAAGCTTGCAACAAATGTACAAGTCTAATTCTTTTAGAAAGTTTGGTTTTGGTCTTTTGCTAAGGCTTTGCATAGTAATCTTTTTGGGTCTTTTATTTTTGACTAAAGTGTTAATTTTTTTTAGACTTTTCATTTGGCCAAAGTGTCGAATTATTTTAGACAATTTGTTCAAGACAAATTTCCCAAAGATGAAGACTAATTCCTTCGAGAAAAGTGTCTGAAATAATTTCCCCAAAATATATCTTTTCAAGCCAAAAAGGTCATTCGTAACTTTTCCAAAGGGGTCGTTTGCAACTTTTTTGAAGGGGTCATCTTCACATTTTTGAGGGGGTAATCTTCATTTTTCCAAAGGACACTTCATATTTTTTGAAAGGTAATTCAACTCTTCTAAAAAGGTCATCTGCAAATTTTTTGAAAGGTAATTCAACTTTATTGAAGGGGTCATTTCCAACATTTATGAAGGGAACTTTTGGCTCAGATCAAAGTTTTTGAAGGACATTTTGGGCAAAGTGTCCTTCTTAGATGTCCATTTTAGAAAATCAAAAGGGTCATCCAATAGTTTCAAGGAATTAATGTGAAAAAGGGGTCAAATGAATTATTTTGAGAAAAAAGCCCAAAGGAAAAGTCCCGATATAGAGAGGCCTGATACAAAAGTGACCAAAGGAATAGTCAAAGAGCACTTGGAAAATGTCTAGAAGACCTTATCCACAGGAAAATTATCCACATAAATTGTCAAAATCAAAAGGCCTTGATGAATTCTTTCAAGAAAAGTGTTGAAATAGAAGTTTGGGGTAAACAAATGTTTGAAAGAAATACCCAAGAAGGTGACAACCCTGCAAATGTCAATTTGAAACTATGTAAACTAGCTTTTGGAGTCAAAAAAAAAGGCTTGGCGGGAACCTAAAGGTGAATGTAGAGGTAAAAAATGGTAAAATGTCCCGAGAATTTAGTTTAATCATAATTGATCCAATGGTAACTGATTCATTTGGTGCAACTATAACTTATTCAATTGTAACTAATTCATTTGTTGACATGGCATAACTTGCCCACCTCTTTCACATGCAATTATAACTAATTTTCACATATGGAAACATATCCAAGTGATTCTTGAACTTCTTTTGCTTGACCTCCCTCTCAAAAGCTATATATATGCATTCTTTTGGCTGGTTTTAGTGGCCTCTACTTGTTATTGGGAAAACTCTACCCAAATTTGTACTCAAAGAGTTCTTGAAGAAATACACAAGTGTTTTTTCCACTCATATGATGTAATATTGAGTAATGACTTGAATCTTGTTGGTGTAGTCTAGTGAAATATTGTCTTTTCTAGCTTGTACTCTTGATGGTTTACGAATTTACAGAAAGGAGATTGTTGTAGGTCTTTGCTAGTATTCTTTTCTAAGTGTAGAGATATCCTAGAAGTGGTCCATGATTGTATGCCTCTTTGGAATCATTCATTCCCTTCCTAAGAATTATATACCTTTCTGAATCTAGCATATGAAACATTGATGTAGTAATGAATCTTGAGTTGTGAGTCTTGTGTGAGAAACACATTGTTTGTCTTTAAGTAGTTGTTTTAGTAAATTGGGAGGGCATTATATATTGGTGCATCACCAATTGGTTTCTTAGTTATTTTACTAATACCTTTTCATACACAAATTGTTAAGTTAGAGAGAGAGATCTTTAAAGGTGAATCAAGGGGAGCTAGCCCCTTATCTAGAGATTCATCTCAACTAAATTGTCACCCACAGCAAGGGAGATGTTTCCATTGTGCCACTTTGATGAGGAGAGCTGAGCAACTCCTCAAGGGTGTGAATCTAAGTGATAACACTTAGGTGGATTTATAAAACACCACATATGTACCTTGATAGATCATATGTGCCTTGAGCTCGTTGGTTTTTAGTGGCATTGGTAGTGTTAGAAATAGACTATGCATCCTCCCAATGCAAGATGCCATAAGGAGCAGGATCCACAATTTCATTTCCTTAGGTAATGATGTTATAAACTATATTAAAATCCTCATCAACATCAACTAGTTCCACGAAGAGGGGTCCTTTGTCATTATTTAGAATTATGACTATGCATTGGGTGTCATTCTCAAAGTTGATATACCTCTTCTTAAAACACAAGTCAAAATTATTCATATGGCACCAAGGTCGACCCAAAAGAGTAGGGAAGTCATCAACTTCAACAAGCTTGATTATCTTAAAATCACCCTTGAATATGATACCCAATATGTTGATGAGGACATCATTCAAAATGCATATGGGTAATGTACATGATTTCTTGGCCATGAAAAAAAGTGTGGGGATGGATGCAAAGTGGGGCTCTCCATTTTTTTCCAAGCATATTTAGTTAAAACATTATCCTCCATGCTAGCGTCCACCAGGATATCTTAGACCATCCAACTATCAATGGATGCATTAACAAGGACCTCTTTGTTTCATTTAGGATTTAGTTAAATATGAGCCTATTGTTGTCGTTTATTGTTTAAATGAGGATCCTCTAAGGACTTTGTCATTTATTTCCATAACCAACTCTTCATGAGGGGGTTGATCTCTTTACCAAGGATTATCTTGCATAGTTAATGAAAATCATCACACCCTACATTCGTGGATAACATCATTTTTGCATTTTAGCATGCATGGTAGCATTCTTATCCTTCAAGAGCTTAATTTCACCCTACAACTCCTACACTAAGGCCATTGTGTCATGCAACACATCTTTATGTCATTAAGCATCTGGATAGTATTTTTCATGAGGTTATTCACATTGAAACTTTTTAATAGATGGATTTAAAAGTGCTTGGGAATGAGCACTACTTTGTGTAGTAATATTTGCCTTACATTTAGTTGGTGGAGTATTAGGGCACGGTCTTCTCTGAGCACATGGAGTTTTTACAACATGAATCATACCATCACCTTCCGCATTTTGTTATTTGGTAATTTCTGCATATAAATCAAGACATTCTTCCAAGCAATTCTAATTTTTACAAAAGTTGCAACTGGGATAAACTATGCAGTCACGTTGGGAGTGGTATGGAGATTCACATTTGTTATAAGTCCTAGGTGTAAAATGACCACCTTCATATCCATCGTTGCATCCTCAACCCATGAAATATTAACCTCTACCAGCCCCCTGATTATTAACAATATATTTTTTTAGAGTTCCATTCATGCGTGCTTCATGAACCTCATTAATGACTTAACAGTCATTAGAATCATGTGTGTATGCATCACATATTTTAAAATATAGTGACACTTTTGCCTGGGTAGTGCACTGTAACAAGGGACAACTTCTTACATCATGATCCTCTTGGCAAATCTCACAAGACTGTTTTGTTACAATGCCAACATGCCTCCATGAAAAATTATTCTTGTTATGGCTTTGCACTTCGTAGTCAACACACCAAAGGCTATTATGTATATCATGGGCATTATTAGTCATAAGTTTTTCAAACTAAGAATATATCATAATATTTTGAGCCTCCATAAAGGGGTTGATCCCTTTATTTATACTTCTAATGACTTTGACATAGAGGGCAACTTCTAGTGGCTCATGTGATTCAATGAAAGCCTTATGGGATAAGGCTCATCGAAAAGGGGGTAGTAACCCTCCCATAAAACATGGAGCATGCTACGTTGGGTTATTCTCAAAGGATAGTTTTGAAAGAATAATTTTTAAATGTGCATCCTACACATGCACACTCTCAGTGAGCTCTTAGTGGATATCCTTCAAGGCAATAATGTTCTGTTACTTAAACTAAAGGATGTCAAACTCTTAGAGAAAATTAGTCTTCAACAATTCATAATTCATAACCACTTTTGAGGGTAAATTTTGTGGTAACATTTGTGTGTACAATCCAATAAATTAGTAGCAAATTGAGTGGCCTTTCATTCTGAAGAAGTGATAGCCCACACTCACCAAATGAGTTGACACTTGTGAACTTGTTTAACTACATTTTTGACACCTCAACATTTAGGTAGATGAAGTGTCATCTCATAGTAGATTGTAGGTGCACTAGGTGATTATAGTGGATCTTGTTGTGGTGCTCCTCAAATTCTTCTCGAGACCTACAAGGGAGGTCTGATAATACCTCTAGTGCCAACACCTGATCTTGCTCCAATAGAACCACCACTAGTACTTCCCCCTATGCCTCCTACAACAAGTGTACCAAAAATAATGGGTGTTGAGGAAGGTTGATTAAATATGGTTGTGCTTATAGTTTTCCCATTATTTATATTAGGTCCACCTAGAATTCCAGGGTGAGACATAGGTCTTAATTACAATTGAAAAGTAAAGGTTAAAGGTAAATAACTATGCTAAACTTGCACTTCCAAAGATTGTTATAGTGGTTCGACTTCATATTCAACTTCAGATTATACATTATTAGTATCCTAATTACTTACAAGAATTATATCAAACTTAAATACATGAGCATGTACTATGGTGGGGTAATTGGGTCTATTCGGATTGGGTTATACTATCAACATTTGTCTTTCTTCTTTTATGCATAACTATGTTAAGGAAAGGTGTAAATCCATGGTTAGGGAATACTATCCATGCCTTTTTTCCCTCCTACAAATTCTCACAACATTTATAATATCCTCTTGTTAACCCCTAAGATTATTATCTCTCGTATCCCTACGCTTAGCCTCATCATACTTATGCTTTTGTAGTTCTTGTTATATGACCAATGTATACTCCTCCATTTCCCCACCAGTCAAATTGCTCATGCACAAGAGAGTTTAGTCATTTGTGGGAAAGTTCTCAAGTCTAGAGTCAACCATAATCTTTTTAATATCTAAAGGAAATTATTTTAAATACCTTACGCATGGTTATCTTAAGAAATTTATCCGTGCTTCCTCTATATAAGAATATGTAGAGACAGTGTATTTCAATACGTAGCTAAGGAGTGTTCCCTTTAGTCAAACATCTACCACATGTGTCTAAGAAATTTCCAACTTGGCTAAGGATGTCTAATGTTCTACTGACCAATAAGCCTTTTGTATATAATGTATTTAATGATCTTGCGTGTATATCAAAAAACCAAACATGTAAGTGAATGGGCAATTCTAAAAATAATGTTTTGTACAAACAATCATATAATGTTGTTTTACCCATGCTCACAAGAAACTCTTGATTCAAAATAATGGAGCACAAAGTTCTCTTCTACTATAATAACCTGACACTCAATATTTTACAAAGATAACCACTTGAATATTTTCCTACCATCATGTTAACCAGTGCTAAATGACAAACCAATGAGTATTTCAAATAAAGAAGTAATGACGAGCCATTATAATTGAGGTCCTTCTGAATTGGGCCAACAACCATTATATACCCTCCCTATGTTAGATCTTCACATGTGTATTCCTCTTCTTTTGTGGTCTAGCATTAGATTTATTCTCTCGTTAATCCCTCCTACTTCTATGAAATACCATGTAACCGCTTCTATTCCTTGCACTCTTATCCTAGTCTTATGCTTCATTGAGTTTTACGTCTTCTACACATTCTCTGATTCCTTGTCTTTCATGACTCTCCCTTCTGTTCCAAGGTCTTCCACATCATTCCCTTATGTTTCTCTCTTCCATGATGTGGTCCTACACGCTTTCTCTTACGCCCTTGTCCTTTCATGCTTATGGCTCTAATATACTTAGAATTACTTGTTACAAAATTTGGGGTCCAATAATAACTGAGTTGGATGGGCTCTTTTGATGAATTAGTTCTAACCCTTATACATCCAAGTTTGAAAATTAGATAGCTATGCATCAGTCCTTACTGAGGTTTTTAAAAGTTTTTTTTACTTGTTCTTGACCAAAATATAAGGATGAGAAAACATTATAACTGATATCTATCACTAGCTTTTTGCACCTCAATTTGTAAGGGTTTGTATGGGAAGTGATGTGATATATAAAGTTTGTAATTATTTTGTTTTGATAATAATTATTTTGTTTTGTTATGTTCATTTTACTTATCTTAGATGATGCACTCACTTTCCATTTGCATCATGAATTTAACTTCTCTTAATTTAGATTCTGATATTGTATATATATTTTGCCTTTAGGTGTTTGGTTTGTAATTAATTGGATGTGGTTTATTAATGACAGATGCGAGCAACAATCACATTAATATTGGAGAGAGAGTAGTTCCTTGTAATCATACAAACAATATAGGGGACTTCCCAAATATAACTTTACCAATATTTGGTCTTACTTCTTACAAATTTAAGAGCACAATCTAAAGTGCTAAGGGTAGCTACGAATGATGGCAATGTGATTGATGAATGGTTGAGGTTACATTGAGTGGAACATCTAGATTATTACTTTTTACTTACAATAGTAGTTCCATTTGAGGATGAATTAGAAGCCTAAACAACATTTGGGCTCCTTTTCAAATAAAATACCCAATTGGCTGATACTGATAGATGACTTTTTAAATTTTAGTTATTAGCAAGACCAAAATAACTCTAAAAATAACATGTCCATATGAAATTCCAACGAGTTTGATCTCAGTGTGATAATAAGAGGAACGACACTTTCATAAAAGCCTCAAATGGAATTTTTTATTTGTTAAAAAATATTTTAAATAGTGGAGTGTAAACCCAAACATGAAAATGGTTGATCTAAACTATAGATGCAACCAAAATAACAAGAGGTGACAGGAGGGTCCTAGTAATAATGAGTTGTGGGTGCATCTTTTGCTTCACATGATTACTTTGACTACTGCTTTACATAGATGATGGCAACAAACCCTGACCTAGCCCCTGACTCTGACCCTGAACAAAAACCAAATAACATTGCCTTGAGATTTTTAATACATAAGAGGTTGAGTAAAATGGACAAATGGTGTGATATCTTACCAGTAAGTAACAAAGAATTATTAATGCCAAAAAAAAAATGATTCTGGGCAAGATGGTAAAATTTTGATAAGCTTTGTATACACAAATGAAAATTTCATTAAAGTCCATAATAATAATAATATAATAATAATAATAATAATAATAATAATAATAATAATAATAATAATAATAATAATAATAATAATAATAATAATATAATTGTATGACTATGTATAGAGAAATACCTAGGCATTTAGAGATGTTAGCATTTATTTTATAGATGGAGGGCATATCTAAGGTGAGATTAGTGCTGATGGAGAAGTCAAGGGTAGGGGTGGTGTTGTCCCTTATGAGAGTGCAGAGACACTTGGGTGTGCTCTATTAGACAACCTTTAGAGATTGATTTTTCTAATCTATCATATATGTTGCTCCATATTGAAAATAAAGTACATGTTAATTATATTTATGTTGACTATTTATTAACATTTCAAATTCTATTCCTAAACTTGCTTATATTAATGGAGGACTAGTGAGCTCACAACCTATTGTCATAAGGACATATTTTATTGCTACAAGGCTCCATCTCAGATGATGAACTTTAATCAGAGCAATAACATTGGATACATGTGGCCAAGTCATGGATGCCCCAAAATTTATGTTGAAAATCACCGATCGACCATTGATTTATAGTGTTATAGGTGACCAAGCAATTAATATGCTCACTCCTAATGTTGTAATATATAACTAGTTAATTTGATTGGTAAAGTTTGATCAATCTAAAATAAATGGTATAACATCAAGATCTAATAAGATGCTTGTACAACCAACAATCCAACCCATAAGTCTAAAACATTGATATGAAAAAAGAATGTCATGGCCATGATGATTGACATTCCGATGAGATGGAAGGAATCGAGATTAATGTTGGCACCCAACATGGGGTGAGTGTTTCTTCTCAAAACACTACACCCTATTATCTGCAAGCAATTTCCCAGTTCACAGAGGCCTATTATAGGCAAAGTCATTGATGGAAACCGCATAACATCAGTATCCTTTCTAAACAATTTAGCCCATTTATATCATATGTAATATACAAAATGCATGGCCACCAACTCCAATAGTGAATATTTAATTTGACAATGACCTTACATATAATGATAGACTACATATAGGGTTCGACCCTCTAATTTTTTTATCATTGTCAATGACATTAATAAATAGACATCAATTTCTATAATGTCAATATATATTTTTGAACATTGTATAAATAATAATAATAATTTTAGAGTCCATAAATCTTGGATCTCCCATGAAATTTTGTCAAAATGTTTAACTTCAACCAATAGAAAGTTAATAAATTAATCTATTTTGTACTTTTTGTAACATATATATTACAAACCTAATTTTAAAAGCTCAAATATATAAAAAAATATTGTATTTGTTGCACATTCTCCCATACAAATTACTCCGTTGAATCAATTCCTATAGTTCCATGTGCAACGGGTAAGAATAAAGTGTTGCACACACACACACTATAAATAAAGGGAAGAAAAAAATGTTACTTTAGAGATTTAAAATAGACCTGACATTAGGCATTTGATAATGAAAATGTGTGTTACAATCCACAATAGTATAAGGTGAAATGAGAAGTAAAAAAAACACAAAGTAGTGTGTTTAATATTGCTTTGAAATTATCGTAAAAGAGGTAATGCATGTTCATTTCTAAACGTGTAACAAAAATAGTGTAAGTATTCACAATATATCATGACACAATTGTAGAAACACATTATTTTTCAAAAAAAACATTGAGCTACTTTCCCAAATACAATGAAGAAAAATATGTAATATGTGATGGAATGTAGGTTGATGTGGCATGCAAAGTAATGTACATAAAGGTTTTTCAACATGCTCATTGGGAATGTCTTTGGCCATCTCTTCAAGGCCTTATTTTGAATCTCAAAGAACATTTTTTATATCAATCATCTCCTCAATGAAGCCTTTCAGGGGAACATCCAGGTTATTTGGATCCTAGCCACATTCAATGGGGAAATCCCTTATGGCAGATGGGGTTTTGTTACATAGGCCCTCGCACATTTGTTGGATATTTTCTTCAGTTAGGTTGAAATCGTAAGAATGAAAGCATTTTTGGGGCTTGATGTGGCATGGGAGGATGGAGCCAACAAAACTCTATTTTTTCCCTTTTTATGTTTAATACTTTTTTCATTCTTCTTATCTCAACAAGTTGACCTAGATCCATTGAGGGGACTAGGCTTAGGCTCCACTTTTCTCAACATGTCCACTAAATACATAAATACATCAATAAGGATCCATATATAGAACATACAAATCTTACCTAGGGGCACAAGAAAACAAAAAAGAGAATAAACAATAGCAATGCACCCAAAAGAAATTATGTTGATTGCATTATAGAAATTCAAGGAAGCAACTAAGATAGTAGACCGAGAGGAAAAAATATAATTCAATAAATAAAATGTCATTTTTATTTACATCCATCAAAATTGGCAGTTACAGAGAGATTATGCAGTCCTTGAGTTCAATTTTGAAGGTTTAAATTCTATTTTAGACATTATTTCGCAAATACACAAGGTGAATTTTGTCATACACTAAAAAGATACTAGCAAAGACTACTAATTTTTTGTCCAAACCTACTAACTAAGAATTAGCTTTAAAAATTGAAAGAATGATGTGCATAACCTTTATATGAAATTGAGACACATTGTTATCTAGTCAACAAGCCCAAATATGATCACTGTCTCTTAAAAGATCAAAAAAATATTTTACATGCTTCCAAATTTTGTATACATGTTTACTATTAGTTGTCAAGGGTCTAATTTTTGTCTATAAGTTGCGACCCCTTAAGAAACTGTATGTTTATTAGATTTAAATTGCCTTTAAATTCTAAAAGTAACACAATGAGTTGTCATGTAATCAAAAGAGAATGATTGTTATGCCTAAAGATGTTATCCTTTGTGATAATAATAGTTTTAGGTTGTTTCGTGTCCTTGGTGCTCATTAGAAGAAAGAAGTAATTTTTATATTTGTCATATAAGAACTATTGATGTATGATATATGTATTAAATTTAACTCTCTCTTTAACTAATAATGCTAGAGTCTAGGCATATCTAATCAAGTTGTCTAAAGAAGGATAAGGATCCTATTGATAAGACAATTCATTATTACTATTGTTTCAAAGTTCATTTTAGGTTCATTCAAATTAGATTTTTGATTTTTTTAAAGACCAAGCTTTTTGCAATTGCATCATTATCTTTGTATAATAATTTATTTGGCCTTCAAACATAGGGTATAAATTCTTCTTCCTAGAAAATAAAATTGGTCTAGTAAATTGCATTGATATCACTTTAGTCAAAGATATAGAAGATAAATTTTCCTCTAAATTCATACATTCATACCAAGATTGTTTTATAAGGTTTCAATAGATCTCATTAAATTAAGTACCTTCTTAGTGTGTGACTTCCTAGAGTGAAGAACGTTGAAAAAATAGTTAAATCAAGAGTACTTAATTATTTTTTGACTTCTTATAGTGAATTAGGTTCATAATATTGTTATATGTAATGTTTATAAATATGCTGATTTCAATAATCTTCGCATAGAAATAATCTATCATCTTTTTAGACCTTGTGTATAGCCTCTTGTTAGGACCTCATTAATATATGAAAATTTGAAAGGAGGACAAATGTAATAGACATTTTTGCATTGAATCATTTGGACATTTAGAGGTCAAGAGAAAATAAAATGTCATTTTATATGTTGTCTTTACCAAACTTATAATTGAGATAGTATGTCTAAAATTAAAGTGTGACCTCTATGTTTTGTTTGATTAGTTTCACCTTTCATTTTCTTGCCCTTAAATTTTGTGTTACAACTTCCATGTAATTAAAATATATGTTTCTTTATTCCTCAGAGTGTTAAGGAACATGAAGTCAATTTAGAGCAATGCATTCAATATGGTGTTGTTGATTTATCGTAGCTCAAGGTGACAAACAAAGATGTTGAAAAGTAGTAAATTGTGCAAAGGAAATAACTTTAAAATGTGCACCAAAAGTGATTAATAAAATAATTATAGCTAGCGAACTCATTAATATATGGAAAATTGCAAGGAGGAAAAATATAATAAATATTTTTGCATTAAACTATTTGGATATTTGGAGGTAAAGAGAAAACAAAATGTCTTCATGTTTAAATTGTAGCATAAATTGTAGAAACCTTTGAATGTAGTTAAGTGTTGTCTTAATCCAACCTTCTTCTATGATGTTTTTTCATTACAATTATAGAGGTCATAGAAAGTCCTTTCATGTCCATTTGAAATGTGTAATTAGATGGGAGGATACAATAATAATACATGTAATAAATGGAATAATTATCTAGTTAATTCACAGTGATAGAAATTGTGAGATAGGAATCCAAGAGGGGAGTTGGTCAAGTGTTGGTGTGATAAACCTAAATAAAAACACATAAATAAATCTAACATCTCAAGCCTGGCCACTCAAGGAGTAAGAGAACAATGCAATTAACAAACAAAATAAGACAAAACAAATATTCTTCACCATTATTATGAGAAAGAGTTCCACATTGGCCTTGGAAGAATGTGCTTGGTCATGTTCTCAAAGAGTCTTTTATAATGGTGCTCCTTGCATCATTTCTCCTTATCACCTTGGCTTTGTTTGGCTTAGCTTTGTTAGAGAAATCTATCAATAATTTTGCATTATAAAATTAAAAGAAAGCTTTGTCTCTCAAAAATTTAACATTATATCTTTGGCTTGAGAGCCCTTTTTTAGAATGGCCTTTGTAGACACCTAAAACTAGATACAACTGGCTTCAACTAGACTTCAGACTGATTCCTACCAACCATTGCAAATTAAGCCTAAGAATCACTGAACGTCCCAAATTTACTTGTGCATCATTCATCAAAGCTCAAAATCATGTTGAGACATCCCTAATTATTGTATCCTATTGTATGTGATAATAACCTCTCACTAATTTATTCCTAATCATCTTGTGGCATCACAATAGTCAATTTGGCCTATGGACCTATTAAGTGGGGCACATGAATAGATATCATATCTTGAAAGAGCTAAATGGCTAAACAAAATTAATTAACAAGCTAAACCAAGTTAAATGCCTAGTTGAATTCTCCATTTGAAATTAATGAATAACTAAAAAAGGAAATTCAAAAATTCAAAATATCTTAGCCTTACATCATTGCCTTTATGAGTTGTCAAGCTCTTTAAAAATATCCTAAAATATCTATTTTGGAGACCCATGCCTATTCATTGAAAATCACAATTACTTGACAACTATTAACTCTACTAGGGTTATATTTGACTCACCTAGGTTATATTTGAACCCATTCCAAGCCTTAACTCCACCTTGACTCAACTTATGAGAGTAAATCCCTAGGCCATAAATACAATACCTTGCCTATTGAATCCTAAGCTCTTTTGGTGTAAAGTTATTATGCCTAAATGTCTTCAAAAGCTCTCATAAGACAAAGTTATAATGCAAATTTGGAGAGAGACATAAGCTATTTTGTTGTATGTAATGTTATAATGCTAAAATCTTGAGTCAATCTACATTGAGACATATCAAAGCCAATGGTGCCAAAGAGAGAAGGAGCCAACAAGATTCATTTGCCAAAGACTCTTTGATGTACAAGCTGAACAAGCCACTCAACAAAGCATTTGGAGCTCCCAAGGAAGGTAGAGGATTTATTATCTTTTATGTTTTAGTTGTGCTTTTCATTTGGTTTTGTTATGAAGCTCTCCTTAAGTTATAGGATTGGAGTTTAAGTGTTAGTGTGTTTTTATTTGAGTTTTATTACTTGAACTAACATATTACTCCTTTCTCAGACCTATGATCACAAATGGCATGTCTGGTGGGACTTACACACCTCAAGAATCCTTCTAATCACTTTTAAGCAGATTATGTACCATTATTTGGTCCTAATCTTGGCTTAATTGAACTCATTTTCATTAAATAGTCTTCAAAATTCCATTCACAAGTTTCTATGTGTAAATCCATGACATGGACTGTAAACCTATGGCCTAGACTCACTACAGGCCGCTACTGTTCCTAACAAACCTACAACCTGAATAACAAGTTGATAGGCCATCTTCTGAAGATTCATTTGGTGTCATCTGGACTCAAATTTTTATGCTTTTTTTAAAAAATATGTGTTTTCTCTTAAATTTTTAGAATATGCTGGTATTGTACCTTCATGTTGCATAAATATTTCATGAAATCTCAAAAAAAACCTAACACATTTTGCAAGACCCAAAGGCCACAAGGAGACATTTAAAACACTTCTTACTTGCAATTTTCATATTTCAAATTGGTGTTTTAAGAATCTTTTTGTTTAAATCATTTTTGTTTTGTTTCAAGATTTAAACAACAAATGCCAGGGATTTATCTTTAGTGCATGAAAATAAACACTCACACTTAGATTACATACTCTTATGAGTGATTTGTTTTAAGCTTGGTCTTTCAAAGTTGCTTATTTTTGCAAAGTGATTATTGGCCCCCAAATTTTGGCTAAGTATTTTGACATTTTGGCACAGAACCATCATGGTGCGAAATAATATGGCATGAATTTTAAAGAGCACAAAAATACCATGTTATGGAACCTGCAAGGTGTAAAAGCACCAGCGCGAGAGGACCCAATCAAAGGAGAATTAGTCACGAGGAAATTGAAAGCATAAAAATCATAACAAGAACAAAAAAATTGGGGAGTGCATGAGAAGTAGGAGCAATTAATGAGTGATTCATAAGGGTTACCTAGACCTTATTGATCGAATTTTCTTCTCCAGACCGCAAAGAGAGAAACACATGATAATAAGGATCTAACATAGAGTAAGTATATAATGGGTGCAAAGGCCCATGTCCTTAGGAGAAGTTAGTTGATAGATAACCACAACTCCTAGTTTGTAGAGAGTTTTTTGGTCAATTGCTCCTTTCATTATTAGAGTAAATACATCATCAGGGATAAATAAGTATAAATACCCCTGTTACAAAGCACTATGATCATATATTTTCTTGTTAATGCCTTGTTGAAGCTTAATAAATGAGTTACAAATATTATAACCATTATTATGTTCATGTTAGGTTGAGGTGAGCACTTAATTATTGTAACTTAGTATGAAATATTTACAAATATTTTCTTATTCTAAATAACAATCTCATAACTTCATGGCACTATTTTGCGTGATTATGGTGGTTGAACACAATGATACTATGATTAAAGTAGTTTATATTTTTCTATATGTAATATCTAATTAAGTATATGTTTAATATAAGAAATATAAGTAAATTTTACTATGCAACAGAACCTTTGGGAATCGATTTCTATCTATGCACTTTAGATAAGTGCACAAAACCACAGTCTTACGTGAAAGGGCCAACATGTTAGCTCATTGAGCTACACTTTAGTGCCTAAGCTCTATCAAGAATTAAAACCTAACATTTTAGTTTTGTTGTGTATTTTTATTTCTAATGGTTTTTTTTGAGATCAGTGTACCAAATTACATCATGGAAACACTAAAGTAGGCATACGTACCCAAGAACAAGTGCCCTACTAAGAGTTTCAAGGTGTTCATGTGCCTCGGGCATATCACCCCATCATAAAAAATAAAAATGAAGTGTTAGTTTGATGGGATGAGTGAGGTATTTGGAAATGAATGGATCATCTCGACGGATTTGCTCCCTAGCCATTGAACAAGCACAATTTACTGTGAAGTAACACTTCTCTCTTGCGCACATCAGGATGGTCCCTTTTGGAGAACTCTCTACATGGCTAAAGTTACCATATGCCTTCTTAGTGGGGTACTTTGTCAACTTTGTGAATTGAATCCATGATGCATAACCCATTACCTTAGAGGAAAAAAATATCTATTTGGATATTCATACTCTCCAAAAGATGTATGCTTGTCCAAGAAAGAAGGCATACAAGGAGAAGAAGGAGATGGACTTGGCAAATATAAAGGTCAAGTAAATATTGGTGGGATAAAATGTACATAATTTGTTTTATATGATGAAACCTAAGATGGAATCAAAGGGTGTAGAATATTATAAGAAAAATCTCCCCTCGGTATCTCCCTTGAAGAAGAAGCAGACTGAGCATGATGCTGGTGCAAGTAGTCAATACTAGAAGACTACCTAGGCACCATGACCAAACCCCTCATCATCAAGACCCTCACCTTCCTAACCTTCTCCCCCTTGATTTTATCCACCTTGCTCTTCTCCACCTCGCTCTTCTCCACTGTGCCCTTCTCCTCCTTGACCTTCTCCACCCAAATCTTTATCATCGCAAGTCCCTCAACACCCACATTATCCTCCGCACATTCTTCCAATTTTAGCTTCACCCCCAAAAATAACTCTACAGTCATCTCCCCTAAAATTTTCATCATTAGGAGCTATAAATGAACAAGCCATAGAGCAAACACCCAAACAAGAAGTCCCTACAGTCCAGACAGAAGCATCGGAATCCAATTCTGCGAAGACACCCTCCCTAGTACAAGAGGAGGTAGCCATCTTTGATGTCTCACCATTAGACATTGAGTACCTTTATGATGAAGAGGGGGATGGTGAAGAATAAAAAATGAGTGGAATGGTTGTCAGTAGCACTTTCTTAGCTATCGACACAGAGGTTGAGGTTTTAGAATGTGATCCAAATAAAAGGGAAGGAACTAGTTGGATCCATAGAAGAGCCTGCTATTGATGCATTTACCATTTTATGTGACCATTATCAAACAAGCATCCCTAATAATATGCAATATTTATGGCCACACTTCATTCCCATAATGCAACTTGAGAGACAAGGAAGTACGTGTCCTTTTTATTAGATATGTGCAATGAAGATCACACCTTTGAGCTCCCTCAAGATAGCCTTATTTCAGGTCCGAATACTCCTACACTGCCCAAACCATTGTGGGTGGATCCCAAAAAAATCACAACTCTATAAACAAGCATAATATTCTTAAAGATGGCCTTGGAGGTCACATGCCAAAATATTTTGTTGGATTCTGATGCACGTAACATGGAGAAGAAACATACCTAGATAGTGGTTATGTATAATAAGGAAGTTGCCACCAAGAAGGTGCTCATCGAGGAAGTGGCTACTTTGAAGCAACAAGTAAAGGAGGCCATAGAGGTGAAAGTTAAAACCTTAAATTTGTGTAAGACAATTTTATGCCAGGAGTCAGTGGTAGCGAATGATGTACCTCTCAATGAGAATGCCATAGACAAACTAGAAACCTTGGTGAACTACCTGTTGAAGCACTGCAAGGAGCAACCCAAGCTAATAAATGAGTGATTTGAGATAATATAGTAATTCATTGAGGTAGTTGAAGTTTACAAACGCACCTTTGAAAAAGTTGGGGAAGTCATCCCCATTTTGGATGGAATTTTTGAATGGTTATTACACCCAAATAAGATCTTAGAGGTTCAGCTCCAAGAAAAAAAGGCCTAGAGGCAGCAATTAGATGATGTTGCACTCTTAATAAAGGACCATGTTGAGCATGTGAAACATTCAAAGATGTAGAGACAATGGAAGAAAATATCAATACACAACACCAACAATTAAATGTTAGTTTTGCAGCCCTTCAAGGATAGGTTGTTGAAGAAGTCTCAATGCTTGAAGACATCTATCAGGATGTCAACACATCCCTAGATGATTTATTTAAGAAGGCTAACGAGACATATATCCAACCTAAGGAGATAAAGAATTCCAACGAGGCCATTGATGTAATAACTGCCAAGTTGCTCGACACATTATCACATTGGGACAATGTCAAGAAGCAAATCGAGCAAACAGGGCTTGAATTTTTGGTGGAGGCTGCCAACAAGACTTAGTTTGGGATGGATTAAGAGTGTAGTGTGGGGTGATGTTGACACCCAAATTTTGGCTAAGTATTTTGACATTTTGCCGGTATAGTGTAGAAGACTATGGCATAGAACTTGAGTGACATAGAAGCAATGTGGCCCTAAACCTACAGGGTGCAAAATTACTAAGGCATGAAAGCAAGAGTTGTTAAGGAGTGATTCATAAGGGTCACCCAAACCTTATCCATCAGAGGTTTTTCACCAACCCACAAAGAGAGAAACACATGGCTACAAGGATCTAGCATAGAACGAGTATATAGGGGGCACAAAGGCCCAGGTCCTTAAGATAAGTTAGTTAATAGAGTGCCATGACTCTGAGTTTGTAGAGATTTCATTGGTCAATTACTCCTATCATTATTATTATAAATACTTGGTAAGGGATAAACAAGTATAAATACCCCTATTGTAAAGCACTGTGATGATGGATTTTCCTGTTAATGCATTTTTGAAGCTTAATATACGAGTTATAGATATTATAACCATTCTTGTGTTCATGTTAGGTTTAATTGAGCACCTAATGATTGGAACTTAGTATGAATTATTTAAAAATATTTTCTTCTTGTAAATAACAATATTAGAACTTCATGGTACTAGTTTGCATGATTATGGTGGTTGAACACAATGATACTAGGATTGAAGTAGTTTATCTTTTTCTCTATGTAATATCTAATTAAGTATATGTTTAACATAAGAAATATAATTAAATGTTACTATGCAACATAACCTACGTGAACTAGTTTTTAGCTGCACGCTTTGGGTGAGCATGTAAACCATAGTCTTATGTGAAAGGGTCAGCATGCTAGTTCATTGGGCTACACTTCAACGCTAAGCTCTATTAGAAAAACCCAGTGATTATTGACACGTGTATGCTCTCCCCCATCCTCGTTATAGAACTCAGTTGACCAAAAACACTCTTTTTTTGCATTTATGCCTTATCCAAAGGTGTGAAAAGAATGTCGATAAGGCCCTCCCCAAATCTGTATGGTTTGGGTGACCCCAAAATGACCTTAAATTCTTTTCAATTGCATTTATTTTTATGTAATTTGGCTTGTGAGAGGGAGTTCATCACTTACTCATGGGTTATTTAGGGAAGCATTGACTCCATAATTCATCTCTTGACATCATTTCAACCCCATTACATAGTGGGGTATACAATTTGAGGTTGATTTACTTGGACATTTACTTGAGCAGTTAAGCAAATTTCATTAGGATGATATCACCTAAGACTGATGGGGCAACTCGGACATTGCACTACACTAAGTAAGCGACAAATGTAGTGGTTGTGAAAAGGAAAAGACCTTTTCATAACAAGCCAGTTGGTGTGGATATAAATGACATGAGTATCTCTTGTGTTAGTCACACTTAGGACAATCTAGAAACACCTAAAAATCTAGTTTTAGAACAACCCCACTTACTATAGACATACTGTTGATGCATGGTGAGTAGCGTGAAGTTCCATGTCACTGTACAATCTCTTGAGAGAAGAGAGGGGCCTAAAAATCCTACATTTTGTGCACTTTTGTTTTTGGATTAACACTTAAAATCCTCCCAAAAGAGTGTATATTGATGAAATTTGATAGTATCATGCAGCCTTTTCAGTTTTAGGATTTAAGACATTGCACTTAGGTGTTTGTGTCATTTTATCCTTTATTGCATGGTTTTTAGAGTCTAAATCTATTTGTTTATCTTGCCACATTAAAATGAGTCTTGTGTACACATCAATCCATTGTCTGAGGAGGTGTTACACCATCGATTATATTGATGAAATTTGACAGTATTATGCAACCTTGTCAGCTTTATAATTTAAGACATTACACCTAGGTGTTTGTGTCATTTTATCCTTTATTGCATGGTTTTTGGAGTCTAAATATATTTGTTTATCTTGCCACATTAAAATGAGTCTTGTGTACACATCACTCCATTTTTGGAGGAGGCGTTACACCATCCATTTGACACCATACTTTTGCCTAAGTCTTTTGACATATCTTTGTGTGCACACTTGATTGGAAAGAGTAACATTATGCTACCCAATCCATTTAAATTTTTATGGTTTAGAGTTTGAAACAAACCATTGATCACATCCTTAGATCATGATAAGCTTCTTGCACTTATCAAATCATTTCAGAGACTTGTTTGCCTTTTGTCCAAATTTCCAATTTTCAAAACCAAACCATGTATGCCTTTTGGATTTATGCCTAGTGTCGTTATGCCATTCAATTTTGTCAAGCTTGTTTGTTTAATGAAGTCTAGTTTTCATTATTGTTTGTGCCTTTATTTTTGAGAAATAGCCTATCTATCTATGTGCCTTTTGTTTCATGTCTTGTGCCAATTGACCAAATTAGTGTTTGATTCTGTATGCCTAGTTTATGCAAAGTGTTTTAGATTTTTTAGATTAAATCATAACCTTTTGTTTAAAGTATAGCTTTTTGTGATTGTTTTGAAAAAAGTCCTAGCACATGATTATTTTGAGGCTAGATTTTGATGATGCATTTGATCAAAAGATTTAGCAGCTTTTATTTATTTAGATTTTTCTTGTTTAGAACACTTTAGACCTAGAGTTTGACATGTCAATTTTTATTCAACCACTTGACCTTTTAGTTAAGACATTTGACATTAGACTGTTTTATACCAAGTTTTAACATGGACCTTTTTGGAGATACAACTCCATCCTTAGACCAAGTTAGACTATGTTTGGACCATTTGTCCTTTCGACATTATTTTTTAGAGTTTATAGAACTCTAGGTCTTTTTGAGAAGCATTTATTGTTGACCTGGATATGCCTCATTACAATTATCATGGATCCATGTATAATCCAAGTTATGATAGAATGGTCACACAAATTTACTTTTTTCAAGACCCCTATAGTGAAGAAGTGGTTTACGAAATGGATCCTTATCCTCCTTGAAACACTCAATTTGGGGAACAAAGCCACGTGTTGGATTTGGTGATACCTTATTTAGGTTAGTTGACGTACGATGTTTTCCCTCTTATCATTCATGGCACCCAATCCCCTAACATTAACCCTCATTTAGATTGTGTGAACAACCAAGCTCTACAACATCCAAAGATTACCATACCAAGACCTCATCCTTTGAGTTGTGCAATCAATCAAGCTTCACAATGCCCTACCATTTATTCTAGGACCTCATCCTTTGGCTTGTGTAAGCAACCAAGATTTTTAATGCCCTACCATTTATATTTTAGGACCTCATCCTTTGGCTTGTGTGAGAAACCAAGCTCCACAACATCCTACCATTTCTATTCTAGGATCTCATCCTTTAGTTTGTCCAAGCAATCAAGCTCCACAATGCCCTATAATTCCCATTCCAAGACCTCATACTCTGGCATGTGAAATCAAACAAGCTTCACAACACCATACCATTTATATTCTAGGCTATTCCATATATGGTATCTTATTATCCCAACAAAGTTGTCCAATCACAACTTGACAGGTCACAGTTACTGTCCTAGGTTAAGAACTAGTCTTTGTTAAGCCCAAGATAGATAAGTTTATAATTATCTAACCATCATCCATTGCCAAAAATTTCCCACTTTAAAAAACACTTTCCAATTGTCGAGCCAAAACCAAGCTAATCAATACCTCTCCTATAGAACCAATCATTCAAAGATCAAGATATGTTCAAAACTGGTATTTTACAACTATTTGTAAACCAAGGTGAACAGAACCAACCAAGCCATGATGTTTTTATTGAACTAACCATTTGTGATAAGTCAACCTATGATGAATCACATTTTGATCCTATCCTCATTATCGAGGAGTCTCACTCTAACAAGTTAGTCCTTGCTGAATCACTTCTTTATGATCATAACCGCCTTTGCACAAATCATTACCTCGACCATATGCCTATTTTTAAAGATCCTCCTCTTGACAAGTCAGTCTCTATGGAGTTGTCTCTTGACCTTTTTACCACTGTTGAGGAGTCTCAATTTGAAAAACCAGTCTCTATAGAGCCTATCATGCCATAACAAGCCGTTACTTGCCCAAAACTAAACATTCAAGAGAACATCATTGTAGCAACATCCATACCATATGAAGAATTCAAATTCTATTCAAGTTATATAATTAAACCAATATCAGATTTAACATCAAAAACATAATCAATGTCAGTCTCAACATCAAATTTAGAGTCCCTTGATTTAGAATCACCTTCAGAATCAGAATATGTTCATGGTTGTTATAACATTGGTTACATATGCCTTGTAGATAAATTTGAATATATTGTTGATCCTTCCCTAGTTTTTGAGGATGATTACTTTAACTTTAACACAGATTAACATAATATCTTATATGAAGATTATGTTGCCTCTTCATATGCCATTACCACCAACCAACCTAGCCATTTTATTTCCCTTTCAGCTCACACACGTGTCAATTGGGATCGACAGAATCACACCTTATTGAATTACATCCATGGTGACATATCAGTTGTAGAATATTAGGGGTACTAAGACCAAATTCATGTATAAGAAGAACCATCTCCTATTAAAATGTTTTTGGAGATGCTAGGGGACAATCACAGTTCAAACTCAACATCTTATAGTGAAACCTTGTTTGAGGCACTAGAAGATAATCAAAGTCAAATGTCAACATTCCTTAGTGAAATATTCTCGAAGGTGCTTTGAGATAATCAAGACAACTTCATTAGTGAGAACCTCTTTGAAGTACCAATAGCTAAGGACAATAGCTTTTCACTGCTTGATGAAGACAAAATCAAAGATAAAATCAACATAACTTTCAATCTTCAACATAATCAGATGGTAGCTATTCTCATGCCCAAATAAAAAATAAAATTGATGGACCTATCGAGATCATATTCAAAAGTATTCAACCCCACCACAACCAAAGTTATATCAAATCTGGAATCAACAACATTGTATGCGCCTAAAAATCTTGATCTTCATTTGTTTCCCAAGCATTACACATTCCATTATCATCCACCTTTACATTGCCAAATTAGACCTATCATCTATTATTTATCTGTATTTACCATCCCTGGCCACACTTTTTTTTGTAGAGGCAACAAAGATACCTTGTCTCAACCTTTGAAGGAAATAAAATCAATGACCAATAAATATCACAAAAATATTCTTGGCATCCAAATCTATAGTTGGTTCTTGATAGAGCAACTATTCAAAAGAGGTGTGGGCTAGCAATTTACATGATTGATTATTTTGGTTGTATCATTTACTAATAGGTACATACATCTCCATATCATTAGGAACAATAGAAACATCTATTCTAGCCAAACACCATACATACACCTTGGCCAAAAACCATACCTTTACCTTGGCCAAAAACATTTACCATTGCTTTCATTTTTCCATTTACCTTACCATTATCATTTGCCATTTATTTTACCTTTTTATTTTAGTCATTCCTCTTGTCGTTATTTCACACCCTGCCATTTTCCTTGCCTTATCACTTGGGGGTAACCCTAATAACACTATATCGAATTATTATCCTGTGATCATCCTAAATAATATCATACCATATGTCATTTCACCATGCCATCCCTATTAGATCATAAGCTAATTTTAGCCATCCTACCCAACCCTTTTTGATCTTGGTTAGTTTGGTGTTTCTCACAGCTTTTGCATGGGTATTTCGATCTAGTTTTATCAATTTTAAATTTTTGTGTTTAAATGATAGCTTATGAAAGTAGTGTGATAGTTGATTTGGCAAGGTATATTTCATTTTACCTTTGACCGATGCCATTGATTATAACTGCTTATGGGCAAAATAGTGTTCCACATTATGTTACTAATTATAACTACCTATGGGCATATTGGTAGCACAAACCTATGCCATTTTTTCCTAATTATAACCACCTATGGACAAATTGGGGACAACACCTTTTACCATGCATTTCCCCATCACCTTATAACACTATTCTCATTTGCATGGTCATTTTCCTCAATTTGAGAACTTGTTGTTATGGGGTTGGATCTCACCTCCTTTTGTGTTGGTAAAACTATTGTGACTTGAGGTCCTAAGGGGACTATATAGGCCGTGCTCGATTCAGATTAAGGTCAGCTTAGTTCCTGTTTTACATATGCTCTCACCATTTTATGAGCAACCTTTGCCATACACTCTCCCATTTTGTGAGTGGTATCTTATAAATCTCTAACGAGTTAAAATACCTCAAAATTCATAAAAACATTCAAAATTTTCAAAATCCAAAAAACATTTATTCTGTTTAAGCCTAGTTAGTCATCCTCGGTTTACCCTACTGGGGTAAACCTATCGTTAGGATGTTTTTTTTTTACTTTTAATTTTAGGATTTTTTGTGTTTGTTTGTTAAGTTATTTGTTTTTTTGTTTGCCTATTTGTTTGCTTTCAATAATGTGCCTTGACTCAATCTATATGTGTTCATTAGGTGATTCCTTGCACGTTATTCTTGTGTGCATCAATATTTATACGTCAACATTGTCATCATGATTTTTATCATTGGTTCATTATTTTAATTGTTTATTAGATTGGGAGTCACTCTTTACTCATATTTTGGCTAAGATATCATGGTGTTTTATATCATGATGTTATACATCACATGTTACAAAAAGAATTAGCTCAGGAAGTCTTACAAGCAATAGAGTTGTAAAAATTTCTCCTTGGTGGACTTAGAAAATCCTCCCATCCTCCTTGATCAAATCAACTCATTAACCATTCTAGTTGTATCAATGCTAATAAGGACGAGCATCTCTGCATTGGCAGGTATAACCAAATCATTCGCATTGATCAATTATTATTCTTCTAATCATCTCTTTCATCATTTTGTGCATCCGTGTATGCCTGGTTGTTTATGGCTTCTTCAGTTATTAAACCATTGCATCTACGTTTATGCCTACTCATCTTTAATCTCTATTGTAGGTTATATCTTGAGATATGCTTGCTAATCTGCTCTACTGGGGCACAATAAAAACATCATTTTTTAATCCATGTCATCTTAATGATTGGGCATATCATTATTTTGACTCATCTACCCTACTGGGGCATATGTCATTGCCACTAATTTTAACTGTCTTTGGGTATATTAGTGTCTCAACCTTTGTTATTGATTATAACTACATGTGGGCAAATCAATAAGTTTTAAAATCAAATGCATGCAAGCATTTTATTAATTAGATTAATCTCACCCATGGGTTAATTTCATTCTTCCTCTTGATTCTTTTTGAGTGACCATTAATCAAACATGTGTGATGACCACTCCATCAAGGGGGAATCATTATAGGCTTCCCAAACATCATTTGGATATTCTTCTTCAACCATCATCTTCTTTTTGGTCTGTTTCATTATTTGAGAAGACATTACTACTCCTATAGCTTGCAATACCTTCCCAAAAAGGGGCAAACTATAGGCACCTAAAACTAATGACAACTATCTTTGATCGGGCTTCAAACCGATTCCTACCAACCATTGCAAATTAAGCCTAGGAATCATTGAACATCCCAGATTTATTTTTTCATCATCTATCAAATCTCATAATCATATTGAGACATCTCTAATTGGGGTATCCTATCCTTTTCAATAATAACCTCTCAAAGATTCATTCCTAATCATCTTATGGAATCACAGTAGTCAATTTGGCCTATGGACCTATTAAATGGGGCACATGAACAAATATCAAATCTTGAAAGAGCTAAATGGATAATCATAATTAATTAACAACCTAAACCAAATTAAATGCCTAGTTGAATTCTCCATTTGAAATTAATGAATAACTATAAAAGAAATTTCAAAAATTTAAAATATTCTAGCCTTTCATCATTGCCTTTATGATTTGTCAAGCTCTTTTAAAATATCCTAAAATATCTATTTTGGAGACCCATGCCTATACATTAGAAATCATAATTACTTGGCAAGTATTAACTCTATTGGGGTTATATTTGACTCACCTAGGTTAGGTTTGAACCCATTCCAAGCCTTAACTCCACTTTGACTCAACTTGGGTGAGAGTTAAATCCTTAGGCTATAAATACAATGCCTTGCCTATTGAATCTTAAGCTCTTTTGGTGTAAAGTTATTATGCCCAAATGTCTTCAAAATTTCTCATAAGCTAAAGTTATAATGCAAATTTGGAGGGAGACATAATCTATTTTATTTCAAATAATGTTATAATGCCAAAATCTCGAGTCAAGCTACATCAAGCCATATCAAAGCGAATGGTACCAAGGAGAGAAGGTGCCAACATGCTTCATTTTCCAATAACTTTTTGATGTAGAAGTCGAGTAAGCCACTCAAAAAAGCATTTGGAGATACCAAAGAAGGTAAAGAAATTATTGTCTTTTATGTTTTAGTTTTTGTTTTGCTTTTCATTTGGTTTTGTTACTAAGATCTCCCTAACTTCTAGGTTTAGAGTGTAAGTATTAGTTTGTTTTTATTTGAGTTTTCTTATTTGAACTAACATATTACTAACCTCCCTTTTAGGATTCCTATGATCACATCTATTGGAACTTTTATTTATAGGTTCTCCAAGGCCGATGCACATAATTGAGTCCCAATTGGCAGCCAAGCCAAGAGAACTCATGAAATGTGAAGAAGGGTTCAAACAAAGCTCCTTTGTTTGAACATGGTTTGAACAAGATACATTTGTTCAAACATCATGTGAATAAAACACCTTTGTTTGAACCACCATGTGTATATTTGACATGGGGTTATAACAAAGGTGTTTTTTTTTATCATGTTCAAACAAAGGGGATTTGTTTGAACCCTTGAAAAAAATCACATGCCCACTACTTAAGGCTCCACATTCCTCCACCAATGAAAAGAATCTAGGGTTCATTCAAAACCAATTTATTTAAATCAAGTTCATTCGAAGTTGGTTTGTTCAAAGAGTGGAAAAAGCCATTCAAAAGCTTTTGTTGGGGGATCACAAGAACAACACCTGTTCTGATCCCACTTTGTTAGGATCTTCAGAAAGAGCACAGTATGATTACCGAACCTAAGCAATTATAAATGCGGAAATAACCAGAAATACAAGTAACTAGAATTCACCAATAGCATAGAATATGAGAGACAATACACTATCTTGTATTAACACTTTACAGAAAAGAATACAATAAAGAGCCGCCACACTCTTCCACCTTACAGAGGCTTCCCACACCTCAAGTGTACAATAATTCTTCTACAACACTCTCTTACCAAAAAAAAATGGTCCCAACAACCAACTCACAAACATAATTGGTGTTCACCTCTCCAACTAGTCAGTAATAACCCTGCCAGTTCACCAAGCACTCTATAGTACTTCAAGTTGATCTCCCATGAACCTACAACCTCCAATTCAACAGACCATACTCACACATGTAGATCTCCTATGAGCTTGCAACAACCTGCAACTCAATGATCTTACACTTCGAAGGAACTCCTTACCTTCCTTATCTTATATCTATACAATACATGCCAATGGATCTATAAATAGATCCCAGACTTAAACAATAACTTAGACTCTTAATTTAGACAATTATCCTCGCAACTCAAGACTCTAACTGGCCTTTACATGCAAATGCTTCATTCACTTAACTAACTGTCCGTGCAATGAACAGTTCTAGAACACACAGGCGACCGATGTCGGTCCCTGCTTGCTTGGTTCTGTCGACGTCGGCCGACTCCCTGCCGTCACCGGTGGCCTTTTGCACTGGTCATGACCAACGTCGGTCCTGCTACCGACGCCGGTGCTCCTGGATCTCAGCAACCTTCTATTCCTTCTGTTTGCAAAGAGTTGAAGCTTTTAGCTCCACAACTCAACAATCTCCCACTTGGAGATAAATAGCTGCACCCTGTACCTGTACTTGTACTCCATCTAGTTTGTTCCCTTGGCTTTGTATCCCTCCTCAAGATCACTCTTGAAGACCAACCACCACAAATCCTGTGGTGCAAAACCTATCATCCAAATCACCTGCCATATCCACATCTACAAACCATGTAGAAAATAACCTGAACCTGCATAGTATGTGCACCTGCTGCTAGTCCCTGTAAGAATCCACTAAACTGTCCTCCAATGGTTCTCTCCCAGATTGGCTCCAACTTGTGACAACTACCACTACTTGGGAAAACTCAGGTTTAGAACATGCCATGCACTTAACCTCATTATGTGAATCAAGAACCTGTTCAGTGAACTGTCCAACCAACGGCATGCTAATCGGTCTCACACAATCATCCTGAAACAAAGTCAACATATGACCTACCATGTCTCTAGAACACACTCATGCCAAAGAATCTTGTTGCTCCCAGATTCTCCATGACACACACCTGAACTAGCTTTACCTTTAGTTCAGCAATACCCTGTATATGTAACCCTGTGACAAGCACATCATATAGTAATAGGATAATGTAGCTAATATTATCCTACCTGGTAAAGAGAAACACAATGATCAGACCTCCATTGCCCTGCAGCTAATACAAGACCATATACCCTGATCTTCCATCTCACGTATCCATTTCCGCTCTTCTTCATCCTGAACATCCATTCGTCTCTCAGTGCTTACTTCTAGCTGGCCACTCTACCCAAAACAACTGTTTGGTTCTCCTCTAAGGAATCACATCCTCATCCATGCCAAGCTCCCACTGTTTCCTGGATCTACCTATTCTGCTTCTTCAATAACTTCCTGGTCTTATGCCATAAGTGAGCAACAAGTAGTGTAAAGAAGGGAAATGACAAATTTAAGAACTTACGCCTTCAGTCCTCCATATGGGTGCTTGAGACTCCATGCCAGCATGCTGTCCACCCAAAATTCGTCTCAGTAACTGATGCCGATCACATCTCAGTCTGCACTCGATCGATGTTGGATCCCTGTGACTGCCCCTTTGCCGACGTTGTTTTCCCCTAGCCGACGCCGATAGTTATCTGCCCTGAGTCACCAATGTCGGGCTGCACATAGCCGACGTCGGTCCTTGTCTGGACGTCGACGCTAGTTTTCCTACCGATGTCGGCCTCTGTGTTTTTCTAGTGAAACCTGGCTTTTTCCCGCGAGCTCTTTTTGGATCAAATTCTTCTCTAAAACACCCTTGCTCTGCTCAAAATTCTTTTGCATCTTGTGTTGAACTCTGTCCGTCACCTTCTCCTTGAAAACCAAGGCTTTCCTGTTCTTGTCACTAACATCGGATTCCTCAAGAAACATCACCTTCTTCTTTTGCATACAGAAACCACGATCCATACCTTCCAAATCTAAAAGCATATCCTTTGACTCAAGAACAAGCATCTCCTTCTTATCTATGTGACTAAGCCTATCAAGCCACATCTCTGAATCTACAGCTGAAGTAGATAACCCAGAAAGAGAGTCAGTAATATAAGTAGATAGATAAAGCGTACCTACTTTCTTACCTCTAGCTACAACAAGTGTACCCTTGGTAACCTTCCAAGAGTCCGCTGTGAGAGTTACTGTGCAACCCTCATCACCCAAACTTCTAACAAAAATCAAATTCCGCTCCAGAACTGGGACATGCATGACCTCCTTTAACACCCATGTGTTACCTGTCTGTAGTTTCAGCTTCACTTTCCCTTTGCCAACAATCTGACAAGGTTTACCATCCCCTACACAAATTTCTCCAAAGTCTCCCTGGACATACTCATGAAAAAATTCCCTATGTGGGGATGCATGAAAAGAGGCACCAGAATCTAAAATCCAAGATTCTACTTTATCCAAAGAACATACCAGAGCATCCTGTGAAACGTAATCTGCAACATCTGCTTCTTATTCATGTCTTTCATGCTGATCTTCACCTGATCTGCAATCTCTCTTTAAGTGCCCTTGCTTTCCACACTTCCAGCAAGTTATTCATCCATACCTGGACTTGGATCTTCTGCCTATCTTGGACCTTGATCTCCCATGCTCTATCTTCTCTCTTTGCCTTCCTCTGCCTTCAACACTCAAAGCATTCCCTGATGACTCACCTGTGCTTTTCCTGCGTATCTCTTCATTCAAGATCACACTCACAACATCATCCACTTTTAAGACTTTTGAAGGAGACACAGTATTAGAAACTGCCATTACCAAACCTTCCCAACTTTCAAGTAATGAACACAAGATTAAGAGAGCTCTAATTTCATCATCAAATACAATATTGACTGAACTTAACTGGTTTACCAAACCATGGAAATCACTAAGATGGCTATGAACAGATCCACCTTCCAACATTTGCAAATTAAATAAACGCTTCATAAGAAATACCTTATTAGAAGCTGAGGGTTTTTCATATAAATTTGCCAAAGATTCCATCAACTCCACCGTTGTCTTACACTGTGATAAGCTGGAAATAACAGATGATGCAAGACTTAATCTAATAGATCCCAGAGCCTTCCGATCAAGAACCTCCCATTCTTCATCTTTCATATCCAAGGGTTTGCAATTAACCCCACCCAACGGTAAATACAATTTTTTTTGATACAGATAATCCTCAATCTGCATCCTCCACAGTTGGTAGTTCTTGCCATTAAACTTTTCCATTCGTAGCTTACTATCTTCTGCCATTGCTCAACTCTCACTCAAACAGAAACCCTGTGAGTAACCTGTAATCAAAAACACACTAACCAGATCTAATCCAATCTGTTAGTATCCCAACCAAAAGCTCTGATACCACTTTGTTGGGGGATCACAAGAACAGCACCTGTTCTGATCCCATTTTGTTAGGATCTTGCTCCTCAGAAAGAGCACAGTGTGATTACCAAACCTAAGCAATTATAAATGCGGAAATAACCAGAAATACAAGTAACTAGAATTCACCAATAGCACAGAATATGAGAGACAATACACTATCTTGTATTAACACTTTACAGAAAAGAATACAATAAAGAGCCGCCACACTCTTCCACCTTACAGAGGCTTCCCACACCTCAAGTGTACAGTAATTCTTCTACAACACTCTCTTACCAAAAAAAATGGTCCCAACAACCAACTCACAAACAGAATTGGTGTTCACCTCTCCAACTAGTTAGTAATAACCCTGCCAGTTCACCAATCACTCTATAGTACTTCAAGTTGATCTCCCATGAACCTGAAACCTGCAATTCAACAGACCATACTCACACATGTAGATCTCTTATGAGCTTGCAACAACCTGCAACTCAACGATCTTACACTTCGAAGGAACTCCTTGCCTTCCTTATCTTATATCTATACAATACATGCCAATGGGTCTATAAATAGATCCCAGACTTAAACAATAACTTAGACTCTTAATTTAGACAATTATCCTCGCAGCTCAAGACTCTAGCTGGCCTTTACATGCAAATGCTTCATTCACTTAACTAACTGTCCGTGCAACGAACAGTTATGGAACACACAGGTGACTGATGCCGGTCCCTGCTTGCTTGGTTCTGCCGTCATCGATGGCCTTCTGCACTGGTCATGACCGACGTCGGTCCTGCTGCCGACGCCGGTGCTCCTGGATCTCAGCAACCTTTTGTTCCTTCTGTTTGCAAAGAGTTGAAGCTTTTAGCTCCACTACTCAACAACTTTAGTTAATGTGAGTTAGGGTTGTGTATAGGCTAGGTTAAGGAGATTCTATATTAAATATTTTTAAAACTTATTATAGCTTTGGTTCTGTAGGTATCGATTTACATATTAAATGTTTTGAAATCTATTAGGGTTCTTCTGAATAATTCCTTTGTCCCTACCTTATCTACTTTTTTTATTATTGCATGATGGATGCCCATACCCTATTCCAAAGCATCCATTTTGGCTCAAAATACCCTGTCCCTACCTTATCTATGTTTAGTTTGGGATTTTTTAGGCTTACACTTTTTTTTATGGATCTTGTACCTTGTGGAGTTTGAGCTTCTTGTACATAGTTTTATCCTTCCTTCCTTTTCTAGGTTAAAAACAAAAACATTATTAAAAAATAGATTCAATGAACATGGTATTGTATAAAACTTCACACTTTCTCATACAGTATTTTAGTGTCCATGTCCAATCTTTTATGTTCACAATCCCACTGCAAACATTCTCCCTAAATAATCCTAAATCACAACTTTCAAAACCCACCTCAAACACACACATCAGAAATTTGTCCTCAACATGGTATTTATTGTCAGCCTAGCCATTTCAATTTCATTTTCCACTAAACATGTTATGCGATTTGTGGGGTTTATCACCAAGTTTTAAATGAGTAGATATGAAAGCTAGTTCATTAGGGCCAAATGTCATTTACATGCAAATGTTTTTACATTATGAAGTACAAAAAAATTAGGGGAGATAAGTGAATAGTTGCTTCCAAAGATATAAAATGTTTTCCTTCCTCATTTTAAGATCTATTTTAACTATTTATGTTTAGAAACACATTAAAAATATAGAATTTTTGGTTATAAATGGACATTTTAATAGAAATGATGACTTGCAATTTGTCTTTCCTTGTTTAAAGATTCTCACAAATTTGTTTTTATTACATCAAAATTATCATAGATTGTGCTTCATTTTAGAGTTGTGGGCTTGTTTTTCTTTCAACATTAATTTTATGTAGATATTAAAGGTAATGTTGGTAAGATATAAAAAAACATTGAAAGCAATCACCATATTACAATTTTGTTTTATAACATATACTTTTACATGTTGTATTTTGCTTGGCATATGGAAAAGTGAATGGAATTATTTGATTTATGTTTCTCATCTATCCCAAAATCTTTGCATTTTATTGAAAGAGTTGTATTTACTTAAATTCGGTCTCATATGCTTTAAATTTAGATTTGTTATTGTCAAATGAAAAGGCATAATAGTTTGTTTTATGAGAAAAATAAGGCAGTTAAACATGCTATCAATGAAAGATTTGATTTTACTTCTATATATTCATTATTTTCATGATGAAGCATTATTTTTATAATTGATAGATTCTATAAATCATCTATCCTTTTCTAATATCCTATAAGGCTTGAATATTCTAGTACACAGCTTTATTTTTAATAAATTTATAGTCATTTATTTTTTAGTTTGAAAATTCTATGTTTTAGTCCATCATTGGGTAGTTGTGGATATAGTTTTCATTGAGTGTTTATTATGTTTGAACATTGTGGTTTCTACGTAAGGTAACTGAGTAAAATAAGATTTTTTTTCCCTTGCTTATGGCTTTAGAATTAAATTTTCGTGAAAAATACCATTTTATTTATTTCCCCTATTTACTTGAGTTTGTTTTTAAGCGCAAGTACTTGATTTATAAAGTAATCTCTTAGGTCTCAGTCAAATTATTGATCTATTTTCATAACCAAATCACTTTACATTATACCTGTGTCTTGAAAATAGATACGTAAAACATTTGGATATTTATTATGAGAGGGAGATCATGGACATGTATAAACTAGGATCATATGCAGTAATTATTGCATCAATTATCCAAAAAAATACTAATCATAATCTATAACGTGAAATATAATTTAATAAATGTAACCTAAAACATCTAGAATAGAAAAACTAATCACACTCAAAGTTCACAAATCCTCATCTCAAATGTTCCCCTCCATGCATGGCTTACCATGGCTTCTCTACAAATCTAATGATTAGAAAATAGATGTGCACATCTTCATCAAACTAAACTTCTCTATCTCCACAACCCCTTCATGAAGCTTCTTAAGGTTGATTTGGATGAAGACTAAGAATTCCAAAATAAAAACTCACATTAATGTTCACGGAGAAAGTAAAATCCAGTATTAGTATTGTATGTAGATCTTGGTGAATTCGTCATCATCACCCTCTGCATGTGTTGTATATTTATTTAGAATAGCCATGCTGCCAACTCAACATAGGAATTGTTAACGTAATCTTTTACTTTGACTTCTCACCCTATTTTCATATTGGTAAAGCTTTTGAATAATCTAATACCTTATAATTTATCCTTTGGAATTATTTTTTTTTTTATAAAAAAATATTTGTATTGTGTCAATGTAGTTACATTAGACTCAGATTTCCAGTCAATTAGGGAAATGATTGAAGCCAATACTCAATTCAATATTATAGGAACTTGAAAAAAATTGGATTTATAAAACCTTGAAATTTCAATTTATAAGGTATTACATACATTAAATACTTTGCTAATTCTTAAAAGAGTTTTCAGGTGAAACTCACTAATCGATGTTCTTAGTATCTTGTTTCCTTGGGTATTAAGTTATCTCTCCATCAATAATTGAGCTAAAAAATCAGCAACATTGACAATAACCAAATAAGATGATTTGTTTACCTAGACATATAACACTTCCCCATTATTGGACTTCACATTTTGAATACATAAAATTACCTCCAAATTGCTTCACTCCACCATTCTCCATCCCATTTCACTCAGCGTGGTGACTTTAGCATGTTGTGATCCTATAATAAAACCATATGGAATTTGCACAAACCTTTTCATCATTTATAATAACCCATTTCCATTATGAAACTTTAATTAACATTATTAAAATTGTTGGGCTTTGCAATCTGGTGTAGTGTTCAAAACTAAATATCTAATATAAAGAATAACAACAAAAACTTACAACACGAGATGAATGTTGAACCCATGAGATCAAATCTTCAATATTCTCATAAATAGGAATAAAAATACCCTTATGGCAGCATTACACCATAAAATATTCCCGAAGGAAGGAACCACTCCTAGATATTTCATGTTGTGAGATCTAATCCTACTTCCTTACTCTATCTTTACTAAATACAAATCATCAATAATCCATGGTGATTCCTATGCATAAACACTAATCTCATAATAGTGGTGGAAGTTAATGATACCTTAGAGCTTCACCACTCAAGTTTGGTAGGTTCATGTTCTAAGTTCTAAACTTACCATCTCAACAAACTCAAGTAAGTTGTAAATGTGTTGGAGATGTTCTTGGTTTCCTTGCCTCAACTACTTCTAAGTTTTTCTACATAAATATAGGTTTAGAAATATTTTTACATCTTGATTGTAGATTGTGCTTATGATTTGATGTCCAAGAAAGTCTTGCATTGTGGTTGTGATTTTATTTCTTTATTTCCATTTAGTATTTCTTTAAGTCCTGAGATACGTACATATTTCATTGTATGGCCATCTCATTTAATTTGAAACATTCAAATATAAATAATGGAAGCAACCCTGATTTAGAGTCCTTCATTAATATAATATTTTTTAAACTCGTGTACATGTGTTTAATGTTTTATGAATTTAAGAGTAATTTTCTTCATTATAAGCATCCATATACTACGTTGACCTCTTAGATTGCATATTTAATTATTATTTTAGTTAAATGTTTTAGATTTTTATTTTTTCCAAAACTTCTAATTAATTCAATTTTTATTTCTATGCAAAACAACACAAATGGGAGATTTGTTTAGCAAAACTGATATGGAAATAGATAAATTGGAAACAATATTAAGAGATCTCAACATTTAAACATCGTATATAATTTATTGTGAATTTTTTTAAATAGACTTGAAAAAGATTCAATAAACGCTAAAAACACACAACCCTTTCAATCCTAAAAATCTTGATAAATTCAAGTAAAAATTAAAAGATAACATTTTAGGAATAGTGGCATTCAAAGAAGTAGGGAATATTGTATCAAAACATATGATTAAATGTTGTTATTTTCCTAATTACAATGGAAAATATAGGGTACAAGGGTACATAGTATCCAAATGTAAGTGTGATCTTATGGCATGCTTGATATACCCTAAGTTTGTCAATGCACATGGTAAATATCCAAACAATGATCAGATTCCTTTGCATTTGGCACAATAGTTACTCGTTGAGGTTCATTTAAACCTTAGTGTAAATTCTTGTGATATCCCTACATACTATGGACAAGGGAAGGGAAAAGTGAAAGATAGAGATGCTTATTGATGTGAGGGAGTACCTCCACCTCCTAACACCTGTGAACTTATAGGAGATAAATATCAAGTTTTTAAACCTGATTTTAACCATGTAGCAACACCTTTGATTGCCTTAGGGGCAAGGGAAAGTAATAAAGGGTATGACAAACATTGCTCGCCACACACAAGCAATTTCACATGATTATGTGGGTGATTTTTTGTTGTGATGACTAGATACAAACATTAGATCAACAGAGGAGGCTTATGTGAGCGCATATATAGTGTCACCTAGTGGCATTGATTGTATTAATGATATGAGCTAGATGAGTAGGGTTACATGGATTCTCACCAATGACTTATTGCATGTTTATCAGGTCATAAAATCTGATCATGGTATCCCTCTTTCTTCTATTATTGGATCTGTGGAGGACACTATTTGTAGTCTTGATAGTGGATTTGAGACATTAGACTTAGTCTTTGATGGTGTGAGCATTATACAACCTGAGACTGACGGTGCACATGATCAGGATATAGGACCATTGTCAACATTCTCCACTCCTAAGTAGAGTTTGAGAGCCCCTATGCAATTATTGATTAGGATGCAAGTGGTGTTGATGTTCATCAATATTTTGTGGTATAATTTAAATTATTATTTGTGTTAATTTTAAATTATGCATACATTTTATTTTTTTGTTTTAATTTTCCTAGATTATATTATAAAACTAATTAGACTACATGTTGACATGTACATGTATATACCCTTCTACATCTTTCCCTCTTGTTTCAATCCACATGGAGCTAGTGTTACTACCATTTTTCATGCATGACACACATAGTCAGTTACAATCTTGATGTCTTCAGCAACCCCAAGGATATAGTGCATTGCTTATGTATGAGGGGACTATTTTATCATTGGGGTCTCTTAGACATGACCTCAGTTTACATGAGGTTGAGGGGGATGTGAGAAAGATAGTTTCTATTGGTCATGTTATTGATCCTATTATTTTGCACACTGCTGAGGCTAATGTTGTGCATGTTGTTAAGCCTAATGTTGTGCATGTTGTTGAGCCTACTATTCAGGTAGTAGATGAGGTACATCCTCAAGGTGACATTCATATTGGCTCATTAAAGGTATATAAAAATTTAAATAAATTTAATTGATATTTTTACTTATAAAAAATTAATCTGATATATTCTAATATGTATATATGTTTTTGTATACAAGGATCTACTCAGCACGGTTTGACACAGAGTATGTGTCATACTCGTAGGCATCTTGATTTGGAGGAGACATGTACAAAGGTAAAATGTTGTGATATTTATTTAATGATTAATTAAAATTGATTTTAATTTTTATATAGATAAAATCATTAAATAATTATCAAGTTAATAATTTATGGAGTTTTAATTAACATATTTTTATCTTTTAAATGCAAGATCAATAAGATGATGGTAGTGAGGGATCAAAGACTCATGCTAACAAGTGACGATGCTTGTAGTCTTTTATTTGTAATTTTATATTCATGTATATATATATTTTTCATGCATATTTACATCTACACTTTTATATTCAAATTAATACTTTTATATGATGAACACTCAGTGACATATGATTGTTTATATACTTGTGATTTTGGATTAGTTGAAATTAGTAACATGCTTTGTGTTGGTGCACAAAAATCATGGACTTAAAACACCCATCATATATCAATAAATTATTAGGATGGATATCTAATTGACCCATTTCATTTATGTGCTCATATTTTTAGACTACTCTTTATTCACTTCACCTTAAGTAATGCCCATAGACTGAGTTTCATTTTCCGATTTATTTAAAATACTGAGTATCGCTTATGTAAAATCTTATCTTTAGGTTCTTATTTGGTAAGTAATATTCATTTCTTCCATTCTCTCATAAATGATTATGGTGTCTATTAAATATCCATCATCCTACCCTCCTTAAATATTGCCATGGAAAATACCATCTAATGTTTGGATTTTTTTATTTAATTTTAGAAACTTTATATTAAAGAGCAAATTAAAAATGTATGGATTCCTACTACAGTGGAATGGAAAAGATGTGGAAAGCATGTGTTGCTTCCAAATCCTCTTGAAGAATATATGACTTGGATGTATTTTATTCTTTTATTATAAACCTTTGTATGTTCATACTACAATTTTTACTACTATTAGTCCCTCAGAAGCATATTTTTTACAATAAATACAAAAACTTACTGTATGCAATTGGAATTGCATGATGTGCATGAATTAATCCTGGATCGGATAAGATAGAGCACACCTACACTTTTGATTGGGGATACACTTTTTAATTAGGAGCATGACCAATATGGGGATCCACTAAAGCCAATTAGGGGATCAATTATATCATTTATCACAACACATCATGCTATGAAGGGTTCCAAAACCTATAGTCTAACACAATCACACAACATCCCTAAAAAATTCCTATGATTTGATGTTCACTTATGTAATAAACAAGAAAGTAAACTATTCTAATAACAAGAAAAGTAAACTAATCTAGAGCGCACCAAATATTGTGGCACAAAGTGGGGGTTAGAACAAAACAAATAAATAATAACTAAACTAAACATGCATAAGAGACATATACTCATGTCAATGTATACAAAATCCTAATACATGGAAGAGAAGAATACATTCTACAATATCTATCTACTATTAAAAAAGAGAAATAAAATTAGGAACACTCACCTTTGAAGATGAACTTGCCGAGTCTCAACCTCTCCCTTGACCAAGGTGCTTTGTAAGAGATTATTGTGGCTTGTAAGGATAACCAAGATAAATAAGCTCTAGGCTATATGACCTACCTAAGCATCCAAAAGACTTATCCACAAGACAAGATTAGAGCTCCAAAAGAAAGTATTAAACCATAAAGATTTATTCCTCAAGTAGAATGGTCAATAAGCAGATGTTTGTTAACACTTCTTCACTCTCTTTTGACTCTTATGAAATGGTGGTAAATGAACTTATATATATAATAGTATCTTGCCTAAAAAACATTCAGACATGTCAGTTGTACTAGGTTGATTGGGTTGACCTAGTACATCCTTGGGCTAATGCCTAAAGTCTGTGTAAGGTCGACCGGGATGCTAATAAGGAAAAGTAATTAAAATATTCCAAGAATACACCAGGTTGACCTAGTGTACTAAACAGGTAAAAAGGTAAATAAGGTAAGAAATGAATGAATAAAGCATGATAATGACTGGAATGGATAGGAAAGATAAGAATAAGCTTAGGGTTCATGGTTTTAGGGAGCTAGTGTGTAGATATTAAGTGACAAAAGGAACACCAATCTTATGAAGCATCGATGGTCTACCCACCCCTATCCCAATACACCCCTTAAGGCATGCACTTAGAGAGATTGAGACTTGACAGGTTTCCATGAGATATGAACTATCAATAATCAATAAAAGTTTAAAAATATTATGTATATACATATGCCCCAGCCAAAAGTCATCACGTGTTATGTAAGTGCAACATGAGATGATGCTTCGAAGATAGAACATGATAATACACAACACTAATGCTAAGTATGGTGTATTAGGAAGAAAATAAGATAAATGGAAGAATAGTATTGAAAAACACATACCTTTACCTTACCTCAGTGATGTAGATAAAGAAGAAGATTTCAAGGAAGTGAAGGCATCCAATGTAAAGCACACCAGGCAAACCTATTAAAGTTAGTGGAAAAAAAAGCCAAAAATCATTTTTTTTTGAAGATAGTCATATGATAGTGGAAAATAATCTCTATGTCACCACAAATCTAATGCATTTTATGATTTGTAAAATAGATGAGCAAAAATAAAGATATGAGCAAAACAAGGAATCTAAGGAAAGCTAATTGAGAATTTTGATGTTTGAAAAAGTGGTCTGAAATAGGAAAAAGAGAATTCATTTCATTATTTTGATTTGTAAGAAAGGATAAAAAGAGCTCTGGAGAGAAAAGAAGCTAGGATGGCGAGGGAACGATATGCTAGGCAAGAGAGAACCCCAAGAGCGAGACTAAATGCACTACAAGTATGCAACTGAGAATCTCAAACCAATTTTTGAAATTGGCATTAATTTAAGTGAATTTTTAGTAAAATTTGATTTTAATCATTTATACATATAAAAAATGAATAAAATTAGGTTGTAAGGGTGGTAGATAGGAAGACGGGAAATGGGTTGGAGAGAAACAGGGAAAAGCAAGAAAAAGATATTTTTTTAGCAAAATACACTAGGTTCACAAATTGAACCTACTAGGTTGACCAAGTCGATTCAGTAGGTTGAATCAGGGTGAAAATCTATATGGTTGACCTAGTAGGTGTAGGTCGACCTAGTGTATTCTGGCAGTTGAAAGTAAGTGAAAAGGTGTTCAGTTAGTCTATAAGGGCTAAAATGAAACCTGAACACTGGGGAGAAGAAGATAAGAGGAAAATTAAGAAATTTTAGGAAAAAATAAAACAAAAATAGGGAAATTTTTGGTCAAACTAGGTTGACCAAGGAGCCAAAATGAGCACAAAAATCATGTGAAAAGCCAAAAGAGGGCTAGAATGGCCCGAAATGACCAAGGAAGGGTAAGAGGGACCAGAATAGGATAAAATGAATGGAGTATGCTTATTTTTTTATTAAAGATATAATGCATAAATAATGTATTATGATTATACATGACATGAAGGAACTAATACATCCTTTGTTGTTTCTTGATTATAGAGATGACCATAGTTCTGGAGACTACTATACATGTCGTGGTTGCTAGATTTATTAGAGAGGTTGACAAATAGAGATAGAGATAGATAGGTAGCCATAGGTTTAGGAGTTATAACAGATATGTGTAGGATCCCGCTAAGTGTTGATGTGTTGGTCATGTTATTTGGTTGGTAGGAATGATTGAACAACACCTTCAGATAGGAAGTGGATGGGGATGTGATAGAGGTGGCTATCACACTAAAGGATGTCCATGCCATCCTCAAATTTCCCATAGTAGGATCACCAGTGATTATAGGGATACCAGACAACATAGAGGAGAGGAAAGCCATAGCCATGTGGTCTATAGCCTCATAGATGATATTTCTAGGGTGGATAATGAGTATGGATGATGGGTTTATATCATAGATTTTATATCTCTAGAAATTAGTGATAGGTCTTGTGACACAACAAGTGCTTTGTCACAAGTCGAATGGCAAGGTACCACTATACGTGATAGACTTGAGCATGATGATGTTGGAGGAGGGATTATTATACGATTTAGGCTCTATCATCGAGGTCTATCTTGTTCATAATGTATTTAAGGTGCAAGCTAGAGGACATAAAACCATGGGACCGATCATACTAATAACAACATGGATATATGAGAGATTTGCTATGTATCGAATGATTGGGTTGCCTTATACGGTCAATAATAAGTCACCTCAATTGAGGAGATGGAGGGAGGACCAGGTAGCATGGGTTGTGCCCCATGTGCCAATGCTACAAATGGTGAGACATACCAACATAGTATGGTGACCATATGAGTATCTAGCGACTACCTGAGAGAGTTGACACACAGTTGAACTAGCTCTAGAGAGGAGAGAGGTGATAAGGCACTATACATGGTGGAAAGAGCCACATCTGATGGCATGAATTATAGGGTAGATGGGTCTACTACATCAAACAACATCGATACTCATGCCTAAGTAGTGGATTTGACATGCGAGAGAGCCACAAGGGAGGAGGGGACTCTGAACACTAATAGTGAGACCGATATTGAGGCCACACCAAGAGCGACCATAGACTAGTTGGTTATGATAAGAGACAGAGTAAGAGGAGGTGGAAGCAAGGGTAGAGATACCAGATGTACCACCATGAACTCTATAGAGAGATGAGGTTGTTGTCCCCTAAAAATATCACTCATTTTTGGAACAACATTTGAACTATTTTGGTCTTATAGATCAAAATTGTCTCTTCCCTTTTCAAAATTTGTCCTGGGCATTCAAATTCCTCATTTTTCAAGCTTCTCAAAAATCTACGGACTCTTTCAAGGTTAAAGAAAACTACGGACTTGGTTTCTATGGACTCTACAAACAGGCTCATTTCTACAGGTTCAACGGGTTCAAGGTTCAACCAAAGCTTAGAAAGATAAAGGAAGCAATGTTTGAGTGAGACACATAATAAGCTAATGAATAGATTGAACTTTGAACCGAAAGAGTTCAAAGTTCAATGGTTCAACATGGTTCAAAATCTCAAAGGTGGCCTCAGGCAAAGGAAAAGCCCGACTGAAGAGAAAAGCCTACGGAAAAGTGCTCGATGGAAAAAGACAAAGTGCAACAGAATACGTCACGTGTCCTGTTATGGCTCAGCAGAATGTGACAAGTGTTTGCATCTGTCATGCAAGAGCGGCAATTTTTGCTTCCCTTGCATCTTTTGGTCTCTTCCATGCAGGAGTGGCAAATTTTGCCGCCCACGCATGACCGTTTCCTCTCCTCCAAGTGCAAGGGCGGTGATTTTTGCCGCCCTTACACCTTATTCTTCTTCAACATGCATCGACAGAAATTTTTGCCACCGACATACTTTCTCCTGGACATGCACAGGTGGCAATTTTTGCCGCCTATGCACAAGAATGTCTCTAATATGCAAGGCCGACAATTTTTTCCACCCATACATTCCTTCTCCCCATTTTTCCTAACTTTGGGAAATTTTCATTTTTCCTATTTTTTGCACCCGCTCCCCTTTTTTCCACTTTTTGACCTGCTCACGCCTCATCCCTTTCAAGCACATTTTCCTAATCGTGACCATCAAATGTGTAGTTTTCCCAGATTGCTAATTTTTCCCTGATTGCACAATCACGATTCTTACTGCAGTTTCTCTAAAGGATCCCTCTTCATCGACGTCTTTTCAACAAAAATTCTTCCAGATCATTGGAGTTTCTTTGAAGAAGTCAAAGATAATGAAGAAGATAGGAAATAAAGATTGAAGCTGTTCTTCCATGCTTTATTCAAAATGCACTTTGTAATTGACTGGGACATTTTCACGTGTACTTTTGTAATATGTAATTACATGTAAAAAATCCAGAAAAATATCTCAAAGTCAAAGATGACTCATCGTTGACTAAGATATTTTTATATATTAATCTCTTTTCCAATTTTTAAGGTTTCTCCCTATATATAGAGGGAACCTCTTTTGTAAATATATCTCTGATAATTGAGAGCAACAAATCTACTGAAATTGAGACACTTCTTGAGACTTTGTGCTCAACTTGTAAATCATATTTCATCGAATGAATGAAAAATAGGTTTATTTCAGAATTTGTGTTGAAGTAATTTGTGTTATTTAGGAAATGGTTCTTATGTCCTGTTTCCTGATAATCTCTTATCTATTTGATTTAATAAGCAAAGTGTGTGTGTTGATATTATCTGAGGACATTTATAAAAGATAGAAGAGAGACTTTGAACTACTTTTATCTTGGTGATCCTTTTATCCTTTGTAGTTTTAGGCGAAGACTTTGTGCTTCGTTTCACTCTACGGTTACGCGTATTCCAAATCGATGAAGGAGACAATAGAAGATTTTGTGCTTACGTAGGTTTCCTTGTTAACTTTGTTACCTACTTTAGGGGATTTTTTGCTTTATGCTGGATACCATTCCTAAAAGAAGAGGAATGTTCTTAGCTAACGACCAAGATTTCTCTCTCTTGTTCCTTGGACATCATCTCTAAAAAAAGAGAGGTGGATCCTATTATACTACCTCGAGTATTATTTTTTGCTTACTTATATATATACATATAGCATATAAATATTCATAGGGAACCTCCCCTTGATGAGAGGAGAGATTTACCTCATCCATATGTGGTGAACCCACTCTTTTTGTGGCATAAATCTCCTTTTGTTGTGGTTGATATATCCATTTTGTCATCAGTTAGTTGACGATTAAATATTCACCCAACAGTTTTTGGCGACTCCGCTGGGGATCGAACATGCAGTTTGAAACCTCAAGTTTCAGATTGAAGCAGTCCCTACCCTTATCCATTACATAGTCTGGTGACTCCGTTCCATGTCTTACCCATTATCATTATAGCCTTACCATCTTCCTCTATCTCTATTATATTATCTAGTTTGCAAAACCAGAGCTGCTAGAAAGAGCGCACAGTTTGAAGTCTCAACCTTCAAGCTGAAGCAGATCCTGCGCTTTTCTATTTTTTGTTCTACAATCTGGCAACTCCATGTTATACCAGAGGCCAAAAATCTCAAGGTGTTGTTGACCCTACTTTTGAATTGGCGCGACAGAGTAATTTTGAGTTGTTTCCTCCACAAACTCACCTTCAACAAACTACGAGTCTTCCTCCTAGCCCTACCAGGTCACCAGCACAAGACATAACTTCTTTTTTTGCTGCTAGCAGAGCTTTGCCTATCCGTTCCACACCCAGATTTGTGATCCCACTTTTGCATAATCAAATCATGGCTCAAGTCCCTTGGGGTAACTCTTTTGGTCCATCTTAATTTGATTCCACCCCTGCATGAGCTTCCACGTAGTTCAAGGAAAAATTTCCCCAAATTCTTTGGTGATGGGAAAGTTCATCCTGATGAACACATTGCAGCTTTTAGCATAGCCTGTGGCGTAATAGGGTGGAATTCAAAGACATAACGGTCAGGCTATTCATAGAGACACTACAAGGCATTGCTACAGACTGGTTCTACCACCTGCAGACTGGATCAGTGATTGGCTGGGACACCCTGAAAGACAAATTTGAAGCCAGATTCAAGCCTGTAGAAGATGCACATGCCTTGCTAGCCCAGCTCACTCAGATGAAGAAAAAGCCTCATGAGCCTATTAGGGATTTTAATTCTAGGTTCGACAAGCTGAGGCACAAAATTCCCATGGTCGCCCAGCCAACACCTCAGAACCTCTAATGCTTCTTCATTAATTCACAATTGCCTGAAGTAGGTTTCTTGCTAAGATGGCCCAAACCTATAGACCTTACTGCTACTTAGAACTTGGCTACTAAGGTAGAAAATGACCTTATATTGGTAGGAAAAATAAGGAGAGACCCTAATAAAGGTAAATCATCTTCATCTTTTGAGTATTCCCCTTTAGCCACCATTGATTCGATGGTATAAAAGCTAGCAAATGAAATGCTGGCTCTCAGAAAGCAAATGGTCCAAGTTATGTATGCTTCTCCTAATCAATATATGCCTAGGAGGACATTCCAGAATTAGGCGTACCAAGGCAATGCTGCCAAGAATCAGGGACAACAAAATTGCCTTCCTCTTCCACAAAGGAACTTCGCCCTTGAAGCACCTCCAAAAAACTCGATAGTTGGATACCTCAAAGCTAAAGTGGATTTCTCACTCCAGACTGAATTAGGTCCTCAAGATGATGCTAATCTCTTTATTGAGGATGAAGAAGAATTAGCTGGCGACTCCCATATTGGTTTCTTGAACTATCAAGATGAACCTAGAAGTGAAGGCAATGCAGTTGAGGGGTCATATGTCATATTCACCTGGTCTAAGAATCAATCAGCTCAACAAGCTGATAAGGAGAAAGCAAAGGAGTGACCTCAACTAGCAGTTTCAATTGTTAAGCGGGGATCCACTCGTCCTTTCAAGCCAAAGGACCTGGTGGTTTCAAGAAAGGTAAGTACCCCAAATGTCCCTATGCCTTCTACTTCAATTCCGCAGTCCAGTCCTCCCCCTTTCAAAAATTAAAAGGATGAACTTCCATCCTTTGCTCCTAGCTCGTTCTAGACATTCGATATCATTAACCATATTAAGAGAACCAAATTCAAATGTTTGAATTTGAATTTTTGTAGTCCCATCCTGAGCAATTAGACAGACTGGTTCAATGCGTTAAAAATTAGAACATCCCTGTTGAATGAGCGATTCCCAAAGTAACACATGATGCTGCCAGAAATTCACACACCAGGAACAACCTTGTCACCGCTCCCCTTGCTGCTCCTGGCAGAACTGAACCTTTCTATGTTTTTTTGTTGATTAATGGTCACCAGCTCAACAATTGCATCATTGATTTTGGGGCTTCAGACAATGTCATGCCTGCTAAAGTGGTAGAATCTTTGGGTCTCACACTGACCAAGACATTTGGGAGATGTTTCTCCATGGAGAACAAATAAGTGCCACTGCTAGGGCAAATTAAAGATGCCCAATTTGCATTTACTACCTTTCTAGACAAGCGAATCAAGGTGACTGTCCTAGTGGCCGACGTCCCAGCATCATATGGCATCCTTCTTGGGTGGAACTTTTGCAAGGATGTTGAGGGGGAATTAAGCATGGACTTGTCTCAGGCAAGAATCCTTGTGAAAGGCATAATGCAGAGGTTGCTTCCTGAGAAGGAGGTGAAATACGTTGTCACTCAGACATCAAGGCCTGAAGCTCAAATTCTATTTGAGTCTTCAGGTAGGGGTAATTATTTTCTATCTATTGAAGACATTCATGTTTTAGTAGATGAAAATCTTGTGGGTGACGATCTATGAATTGGTTCAGATGGAACAACACCAAATATGCTTGATAGTGCCAATGATTGGCAGGTGTTGAATGGAAACAATCAACTCATGTGTTGGACTGAACCAGAAGAGCAACCAATTATGGTAATGGACCATGCTGCTGCACATCAAAATTGAGAAAATGAACTTTTTTCCAAGAGAGAAAAGATTCATGGTTTTTGGATTAAAAGTCAAGTCTTGTTGTGGGGCAAGCGGAGAAAACCAAAAGGAAGACACATAAAATTGGTTTCCTGGTGGAGAATTCCATTCACCCATCATCGATTCTGGGGAGAAAATGGCTTCTTGCTAGTTTATCAAGACAGAGCACCATTTTTACTACCTCTCAGGGGGTAGCATCTAAAGTACTTCAATTCTTGAAGTATCAAATAAGATCACCTGAGCATATGCACATTTGTATAGTCTTTAGTTTAGTTTTGTTCTTTTCCTTTTCATTTTCTTTTTTGGCACCTTGCTTTCTTGATGGTTAGCATGACTCCGTAGCCCAATGGCACACTTCAAGGCACTGGAGATTTTGGTTTCTACTCCCCTCCGCTGTTCCAAGTTTTCAACTGAAGGAAGTTCCCCAACTAGAGCCAGCTGTTGTCCCCCAAAAATATCACCTATTTTTGGAACAACATTTGAACTATTTTGGTCCTACAGATCAAAATTGTCTCTTCCCTTTTCAAAATTTGTCTTGGGCATTCAAATTCCTCATTTTTCAAGCTTCTTTAAAATCTACGGACTCTTTCAAGGTTAGAGAAAACTACGAACTTGGTTTCTACAGACTCTACAAATAGGCTCATTTTCACAGGTTCAAGGTTCAAAGGTTCAACCAAAGCTTAAAAAGATAAAGGAAGCAATGTTCGAGTGAGAACAGAATAAGCCAATGAATCAATTGAACTTTGAATCAAAAGAGTTTAAAGTTCAATGGTTCAACATGGTTGAAAAGCTCAAAGGCGGCCTTAGGCAAAGGAAAAGCCTGATTGAAGAGAAAAGCCTATAGAAAAGTACCTGATAGAAAAAGACAAAGTGCAGTGGAATACGTCACATGTCCTATTATGGCTCAGCAGAACATGACAAGTGTTTGCATCCGTCATGCAAGAGCGGAAATTTTTGTTGCCCTTGCATCTTTGGTCTCTTCCATGCAGGAGTGGGAAATTTTGCCACCCATGCATGACCGTTTCCTCTCCTCCAGGTGCAAGGGTGGTGATTTTCACGTGTACTTTTGTAATATGTAATTACATGTAAAAAATCCAAAAAAATATCTCAAAGTCAAAGATGACTCATTGTTGACTAAGATATTTTTATATATTAATCTTTTTTCCAATTTTGAAGGTTTCTCCCTATATATAGAGGGAACCTCTTTTGTAAATATATCTCTGATAATTGAGAGCAAAAAATCTGCTGAAATTGAGACACTTCTTGAGACTTTGTGCTCAACTTGTAAATCATATTTCATCGAATGAATGAGAAACAGGTTTATTTCAGACTTTGTGTTGAAGTAATTTGTGTTATTTAGGAAATGGCTCTTATGTCCTGTTTCCTGATAATCTCTTATCTGTTTCATTTAATAAGCAAAGTGTGTGTGTTGATATTATCTAAGGACGTTTATAAAAGATAGAAGAGAGACTTTGAGCTACTTTTATCTTGGTGATCCTTTTATCCTTTGTAGTTTTAGGTGAAGACTTTGTGCTTCATTTCACTCTATGATTACGCATATTCCAAATCGGTGAAGGAGACAACAGAAGACTTTGTGCTTACGTAGGTTTCTTTGTTGAATTTGTTACCTACTTCAGGGGATTTTCTGCTCTACGCTAGATACCATTCCTAAAAGAAGATGAATGTTCTTAGCTAACGACCAGGATTTCTCTCTCTTGTTCCTTGGACATCATCTCTAAAAAAAGAGAGGTGGATGCTGTTATACTACCTCGAGTATTATTTTTCTGCTTACTTATATATATATATACATATAGCATATAAATATTCATAGGGAACCTCCCCTTGATGAGAGGAGAGATTTACCTCGTCCAGTTTTGGTAAACCCACACTTTTTGTGGCATAAATCTCCTTGTGCTGTGGTTGATATACCCATTTTATCATCAGTTAGTTGACAACAAAATATTCACCCAACAGAGGTATGACCATTGAGGACATAGCAGTGATATAGGAGCTAAAGGAGAGGATATAGAGACCACTCAAATGGAGGTTGAGATAAATTCGAGCCATGACAATCAGGTTCAAGTTGAGGAGGTGACCTGTAGAGGAAGTATTAGGAGTCTGCATAGATGGGGACTGTGGTAAGTGGTCACATAAATAGTGAGACCATAAGAGCCAAAACATAGATAGGTAAGAAAAAGTATGATTAATTTATTGCTTAAGTTGTTATTTGGTAGATAGATAGATATTATGAAATATGACAGTAATCTAATATCCATCTGGTGTGATGTTGTAGGCATACTTGAGGATAAAGAGGAGATATGGGGGTCCTTGGTTAGGGGAACACTCCATTACATCCTAGATGAGCCTCTATAGCCTTACGATATGATGACACTAGAGGATCTGAGTGTACCATCTGCCCCAACTCAAGTGAGCTAGTTTAAACTAGCAAGAGAGGCCATGAGGTAAATATAGAGAGATATAGGGCACATCCACCAATAAAGTTGGGTGCAAGGGAGAGGCATACCCTAGCTGATGAGAGAGTTGTGCATCAAGATACAGTGACACAAATGATGTAGGCATCTATGGTGATGCAGACCTAGTTGATGTAGGCACATCTTGTGACCCAAACTATGTTGGTATAGGTACAAGTGTAGATAGCATGTTTGTAGAGATAGGTAGAGGGATTGAGATCTCAGACCACCTTGTTATAGTGTATAATTTGGAGGGGTTAGATTGAGACCTTAGCAAACAATTTGGCTAGACCATGAGATAAACCTGATGGGGTTCAACCCTAGTGTTGAGGCTTTATATATGATTATATATTTTGTATCAAACTCTTGATATATATATATATGATGTATCATTTTGGCATATTGGTATTGATTGTGTATGTTGTCTTTCTGATGGTTGTATTTGTTCATTATGGTTGAGGATGTGGATGCTTTGGGTATATTTCTTTCTTGCACATGTATTTAGCTTTATTGTATATGCTATAGGAAATATATGTGATGTAGTTTCTTTTCTAGCATTATGGATAACACATGTATGGTTAAAAATAAACAAGTGAAAAGACTTAGAAAATTATAATCAATCAAAAATGCACTATGTTGGGTGAATATTTTGTCGACCAGCTAACTGGCATTCAAAATAGTTCCTATCACCACAACATAGGGAGATTGGTCATCCAAATGTGCAGGTTTACTACATCACAAGGGGCAAAATCTCTCCTCTCATCAAGGGGAGGTTCCCTATTAAATATGTGGAGGTTATATACAATATATATATACAAAAAGTAAGACACAGGGGTGGGATGAACCATCAATCTCTCTTTTTTCAGAGATGATGCTGATAAACAAGGAAGAAATCTTGGGTGATGGGGAAGGTGCTTCTCTTCTTTCAGAAGCAACTTTTAGCCAAGAGCCAGATTCCTTCCTAAATAGTAGAAATCCTGGTGCAATGACAGAAGGCACTTCTCTTCTTTCAGAAGTGTTCTTCGGTAGGTAGCAGGAATCTTTCAGGTAGCAAGTAACTAGTAACGGGGGTGCTGAGTGACCAGCAACCCAAGAGAGCAAAATGAAGAACGATGGGGGCACCACATCATCCCAAGGCTCTTTACATAGGAAAGGAAAATGCAAACACACTGAAGGTACTTATGGGGGCACAACGTCGTCCCATAGTTGGCCTTCAAGACACCTTCTTGATCACCTCCACTAGTTCTGCTTGTTAAATCAAATGGACAAGAAAGCTCCTAGGAAATAGACATATGAACAATCTCCTAAGATAACACAAGCTATAACAACACAAAGTCTGCAAGTAACTTGTTTTCTTATTTAGATAAAATAATATGAATTACAATCTGAGCTCAAAGTCTCAGTAATGCCTTTCAATTTGGATAGAGTTTTTACTTTTGATAATCACAAAGGTCTCCCTGAAATAGCATAAGAGATTACAATATATAGAGGCACGAGGGAGGCTTGGCACTTTCTCCCAATGAGGTGACCCATTCGGTGCACTCAATGCCTTGGATGCATTCTTAGTTTTGTCAGGAAGGGCCTTGCTGGAGCAGGGTGATTGCCTTAAATGTGGCATGTCGATTCCTCTCTTAGTGCCTCCTATTTAGCCCGAATCACTCATTCATTCACCTGTTTAGCCGCACAACTGTCTACTCTATCTTCCCCTCCAAGGGGACAAGTAGATGGCACCTTCAATGTTACCAGCTCCCAAATATCTACTTGGTGAACTGCTTCACCTACTGGTAGTAACTCCTGCTAAGTTTCCCTCTCTGTTTCTTCCTTCTCTTGATCCTAGCCTTAGAGTCTTTTGAATGCATTCAAGTCTGTGCCTTGAGTCTATTAGAATCAACAGACATTTCATTGCAACAAATTTGACGTTTGTAGGCCCATCATGCTTCCCAATAACTCCTCTGTGTCTTTCTCACTTATCATGATCGCTTTTTGCTTGTGATGCAGGTGAGGACATGTGGAGGGATCCGTAGCTTCAATATTGGCTTATCAAAATAAGCTTTAAAACTGATTAGTGGCTGAGGGGGGTGCAAATGCAGACATGTGGCAGCTTTTGCTGCATTGGATCGGGACATGTGGTGGGTTTCGCTCTATGAAGCTTTATTTGAAATTGTGTCTCAGCTCGTGACACTTGGCAGCTTCTGTAGCCCTTTGAGGTGCAAACCTTTCTCGAAGGGAACTTGCCCTTCGGGGTCTTCTTAATGGCCTTCGACTTTGATTCTTCGGTGGGATGTCATCCCCTTCATTTCCTTTGACATGTGGCACCTTTTGCTCTTTGAACAAGTGCCCTGTGGTGTCTTCTGTAGGAACGGGTGAGGACACTTGGCATCTTTCGCTGTTGACACTTGATAGCATCTGTCTCCTTAGTCCTTTGTGACATCATAGAAATGTTTAGTGCTCAGTCGGGCTCTCACAGATGATGACACTTGTCAACCTCCACCGATCTCTGCAAGGGACACGTGGCATGGTCTAAATACATTTGTTAGTCATGTGAATGCAGACACTTGGCACGTTTCACTTCATTTAGTCACTCGTCCTTGGGCCCACTATGGTCTTTGCTTGAAATAGTGAAGCTAAGGGAAGAGATTGCAGATATTGACACTTGTTAGTTTCCACTGAGCTTTGGAGGGGACATGTGACACATTCCACTACTCTTAGATGAATACATTGGGGCCTTCCACAGTTTCCACTTGTCACCATTCATGGGAATCTAATAAACTTATCAGAAGAAACCTTATAGCTTATGAAAAGGCTGGAGACGTGGACACCGACACTTGTCGCGCTCTACATAACTTCAATGGGACACATGGCAGCTTCCGCGGGCTTTTTCTTGAACATGTTACTTGAACTTGTAGATTGAACCAATCGTTTGAACCAACTATTCGCTGCTTCTTTCTTTGACTGGGGCCACCTTTGAATTGCTTGAACCTTTGAACTTTGAACCGAAGTGGTTTAAGGTTCAACAGTTTATTGGTTCATTTGATTAGAAGATTACTGATGACCCTTTTTTTGGTTGAATCAAAGCATTGAACCTGTCTCAAAAGTGTCCAAGTGCGAGAAACTAGTCCCTTCTGATTGAACTCGCCTGTAGAAGCCTTTGAACCTGTTAAACCTTTTAGTCCCTTTACCAAAGAGTTTGAGAAAATGACGAAATTAAATGTTTCAGAACAAATTTTTGGAAAGGGGAGGGACAATTTTGGCCATGCAGGACTAAAATAGTCCTATGTTGTTTGAAAAATGAGGAATCACTTTTCAGGGACAACACACTACACACTAATTCAAGATGGGAAATGTGTAATAACATGAAAAATGACTAAGTAAAATCAATGTATAAATGTCTAATAAGGGAGATTCATTTTTAAACCAATGTGAAAGATTTTGGTACCAAATTAAAACAAGTAAAATCATACTAAATATCACGTTGGGAAGTATAACAAACAAAGTAATCAAATAGAAGGGATGAAAAGGGCACAAATGGTTATAAAAACAAATCAAAATTAAGTCATTCAATTATACTATTTCATGATGGGAAGTATAAAAGAGAAAAAAAAAAATTACAAAATTTTGGTCTTAAATTGATCATACTAATTCAAACTGGGAAGTATGAGAAATTCAAGAAATGGTTATAATCTTATATGCACTCAAAAAATAAGAAAATATAAAAATGAATTAAGCATAAAACATACTAAATATCAAGATGGGAAGTATGTCAAATGATGTGTAACTTCATAATCAATCGAATCTTATCTCTTACTTGACACATGTAATTTGGATGGTGACTTGTTTATTGGATTTTTTTTTTTTTGTTATTTTGTGAGGAGGGTCGGTTCCCATCCATGGTCTTACACTAAAACTCACAAAATAAAGTCCAAGAGGTACCAAAACAATATTGGTAAGCAGAAGGATTAGGACTAATAAATCAAGGATGTGGGTAACAAGATGGAAAAGGTAGTAATTTATGAAGGATGTTGGGTCTTATCCATAGTCTTACAAAGTGACTCACAAATGAAATCCCATGGGGAGTGATCAGAAAGCTAAATGATATTTCCTAAGAGGAAATATGCGATAAGGGAATGAGAAAGGTAATATAAAAAGCAAATACTTTGGAATCTTAAGAGAAGACCTTAGGAAGAAAGAGGTATACTAAGGACATGAGAAGACACTAAGTGACTAGTGGTCATCTATGTTTAAAGGAAACCTATCCTTATATACAGAAAGATTTGTAGGCAAATAAGTGTGCTACTTAGACCAACTCATGAAGGTAGATTGGTGAAAATAAAATTAAAATGGACCTACCTCCCCATGATGTGTTCCCCACTATTTAGGAACCCTTACAGAGCCGTCGATCTACTAAAAAGATTATGTACTTGCGTGAGAAAGTAACACTAATATATATATATATATATATATATATATATATATATATATATATATATATATAATTATCCTCTTCTAATCTTCTAGCCTACGGCACCCGAAAGGACCTCAGCTCTATTGTGAGGCCAACTGTAGAGTTTGAGCTTCAAATAGAAGAAGGAGATGTGCTTTGAATCATGTCTTTTTAGTGTGATTATATTTTTGAGAATATTTTTGCCTTTTTCATAGCATTTCCTTTTGTTTAAATTATTTGGCTTTTAACTTTCTTTTGAAGGCTTTTTCAAGATTCCTCCTCCATACAAATTTGGAATGACCAATCATGAGAGAGATAGTGATACACACAAATGATCTATAGGATAAGGTTAAAGGAAGCTAAGTAACCGAAGACAAAATATTGACTAGGACACTTAGGCTTGTAATGAACAAGTATGTGATCTCAAGTCTCAACCGTGTAGATGCTTAGATTGTAGAAAAAGGAAGATAAGAAAATAACCAATCCTAAAGATACTAGGGAAGAGTGTTGAGAAAAACTCTAAAGAAAAAGAAAGCAATGATAAGTGAAAAATAACAATGATAAGGAAAATACAAGTTTTTGAGAAATTTAAAATAAAAACATGAGCTAACTATAGTACAACAAGAAGGAGAAAAATGATATAAGATAGGAAATAATTTGACATAGTGTCAAATGATATAATCAAAAATATAAATATGATTGGAGCACACATCCAATCTAAATATAAATGAGAAATCACCATGCATGTGTTCACAAATATTGGTAAATTTATCCACACACATTATCCAAGACATTGGATAAATCTCTATGAAGCTAGATATAAACTGTTGCTAGTGTGTTGTTAATATTTATTGAATACTGGGCAAATACTTCTTTTCTAATCTCCTTGAATGTAAAAGTAGGAATACTCATTAGATCATGTTGAAGAGGAGAATTGGATTAAGTATAGTCAAGAGAATGTGTGAGAATGGGATCTACAAGAGCTGCAGGAATCACCGATGGAGAAGAATTCATGGGTGGAGGGTCCACAAGTAGAGAGGGAACCATAGGTGGAGGCATAGAAGGTGGTGAAGGGACCACAAGAGGTGTCATTATGGGAGAAGAAGGAGGATCCTTCCTATGAGAATGACCTCTAGGAGGAATGTTAGAAGGTCTAAGAATAGCTATAAGATGATCCTTAAGATGCTACTAAAGGATACGACAATGATTAATGTGATGTGTGCCGTATTGGTGCCATAAACAATACCTCTCACTATACTTAGGTATATGTTAAAGAAGAATCTTTGGAGGTGGTAAGGTAGTTTCAATTGATGGGGAAGAAGGATTCAAGGTAGCAATATATTGTCATAATTTATGACAATGGGTAGAAGAGTGATTATTTGTCCCATGGAAGCAACATATATGCTTCTGAGTATTCCTAGGAGGAACACTCATGGGAGAAGGTGTAATAGGAATGGATGAAGAAAGAGATGGAGCATCATCCCATTTGGTGGGTAAAGGATCCATCTTGGGCAAAGGAATCAAGCCATCACCAAGAGAAGGAGGTGAAAGAAAAGGAATGGAGGTAGGTCAAATAGAAGGAGTACTAATGGAAGAAGCAAAAGTAGGCTCATCAATAGTGGAAGAAGCAATAGTATCTGGTTCTAACATATATTCCACTATGGGAGGGGCAAGATGAACAAAAGGTCTAAAGAGGGCTACATTAACCTTATGAGTAAACCAATTACAAGAGTCAAGAAACCTAAAAAAATGGTAAGGCCCAATCATAACATGATTCATGAGCATAGTCCTACAAGGCTTCTCAGAAACTAGAGGTGTTAGCACCATCTCTACTCTGTGATAAAGAGGAAAAATGTAAGAACCAAGAACTATAAATATTGGGACATGAGAAGATGCATGAAAAGACTCAAATAAAGAAGAACGATAATTTAAAATCTTGGCATCACAGGCTTGGACAAGGTCATCTAATAAAGGATCATCTAAAGAATAACCATCATCATAATCTGGTGTACGAAGATTAATGACACAAATTAGAATAACTTTATCATCTACAGAATCATGGTGAATATAATGCCTAGTCTTGGATAAGACTACGAAATGTCATTGGTTTGCGAGAATGAGGATGAAAGTTATGAGATAAGAAGAGGTGTGAGATCAAAAGTTTTGATCTTTAAGTTAATATCATTGGGCTCATCATCATCAAAGTTTAAAAGGTTAGGAGGAATGTTACCAATGAGCTTGGGATGCTCATTGTAACCTTTAGTTGAGTTGACAGGAAAGTTAAAAAGTTGTGATCCATGGAATGGAATACTAGGTAAAGGCTCAAGAGTAGGAATATTTAAAACACCATGATCTTGGAATTGATTAAAATTCCAAGGTTTAGTATCTCCTTGAATCTTGTAAATGACTCCATTGTAAGGGAATTTGACACATTGGTAGGCAAAGGAAGCGATAGCTCACATACGATGATCCATGGTCTATCAAGCAAGATGTTATAATAAAAAGGGAAATTAAAGATCATCACATTTACACAAATGGTAATAGGTGGGACAGTAATGGGAAGCCACACACACCCAAGAGGAGGTATTTTCCTTCTATCATATCCTTGGCAGGTGTTATGTGTAGACTTAAGATTGTGTTATGAATATCCAAGGGTTTTAATGAAATAAAGAGTAGCAACATAAGTGCCAAAACCTTCATCAATCAATGCTCGTTTGACTTGGATATCACCTATTTGGATACTAATAAATAAGGGAGGATCATCTGCATAAAGCAAAATCTCATCGAGAATCATGGATGCGATGGGAAATTTCAAAGAAAGAGAAGTATCAATAGTTTCATCAACATTGATGGACATCTCTTCACATTATTGTAAGATAATATCCTCAAAACTAGATAAGACTACCTCCTATCCTACTAAGGGAGGATGAGGGACATTCATCTCAAATAATAGTTGCATAAGATGATTCTGATGACGGGAAGATGTCCTCATAAGCTTGAGAAATGGAATTTGAGATGGGAGATTAGTGAGTTCTGTAATGGGATCCCATTCATCATATCCCACGAGAATATTTTAAGATATAGGTGTGAAATGGTTAAGGAGGTCTTTAGAAGGAGGAATTGTAGAGCATTGAAATTTGTGATGATAAGAATGAGAAGGTTGTAAATCATTTGGTGATGAAGAAGTAGTTAGTTTAGATTGATATTGAGAAGTAGAATGAGTGTTAATAAAAGGTTGATTATCATTATTATTAGAAAATGATGGAAGAAGAGTATAAATGGAATGAGTTGTGTTATCCAAGGGAGAATCATAAATTGGATCATCATCAAAAGTTATAATATCTTCTTGCCCCAACTCAGTTAAATGATTTGGAGAAGAATCTTAGCTAACATAGAATGTCTTAGAAGGAGGCAGGGTGTAGATAGGTTGGGAATTGATGAGAGCCACCACCCTTCACGTATTAGTCATTCTAACCACATTTTCATCAAAAGTAGGTTCAACAAGGCTTTCTACATTATTTCCAGAGGAGGTGGGTTTGTCTTGGTTTTCTTGAATAGGTTGATGATTAGGTAAAGGATATTTGTAGATAGCTAAATGAACATTTTCTTGACTCAAGGCTTGGATTTTATCATGAGTTTTGAAATCCTTAAAAGCAACTTCATAAGCTTGTTGATGCTTGTGAGTGATAACATCATGATCAAAATTAGGACAAAGAAGAAAATCCATACTTAAATTATGAATTTGTTTATAGGTCTGATGAGAGTGACCCCAACTGGTGTGAAACCAACAAAATTTGCTAGGATCATACTAGGTTTTCATATGATGAGTATCTCAATCTCTCGAGGGAGAGGCCTAGGTAGATGCTTAAGTAATTTAGCTAAGGAAAGAGGTTTATGGACATTAATGATGTTTGATGATGAGAAATGAGGATTAGCATATTATTGAGAAGGCGCTGGTTCCAAAGAAGGGTATGAATGATAGCTTGAACATTGTGAATAGTATCATATGAATTGATAACACCATCATTGGTAATATTTCAATTTTTGTTCTTAAGTAACTGATGAGGACCAACAAAAGGTTGGGGTTGCTTGAATTTATGCATAAAGAAATCTTTTCTTTTGGCTTGGTCAATGGCCTCCTCTAAGGTACATGAACAAAGGGTGCAAACTTGATATTGTAATTTAAGAAATAAAACATTTGTAAAGAGATGAAAAATATTGTCATCTACCATTTTTGTTCACATTTGTTTGACAAAGTCTTCCATCATTTAAAAAAATCTTGAGTAGTTTCATTTTCATTTTGCTTGCAATTGATGAAGTGGGCCAAAGTGGTTTTAGGAAGATCACTAGTTTGGAATTCTTGTACTAAATCATTCACTAAGTCTTCCAAACTAGTAATGGAATGCAATCTATGTTGATTATACCAATCCATTGTATCAATTGTGAGGGTTTTGGCAAGGAGTTTGGTAGTAGCTAAGTTGTTTAATTTGACCCAATCTTTATAAAGATTTCCAAAAGTTTTAAGATGAAGGGTAGGATTAGTTGATCCATTATAAGAGATGGTAGGTGTTATACCTCTGATATCAATGTTAGCAATTTGAGTAGTAAGAGATTCATTTTGTAAATGCTTTATAACTTTATTGACTAATGGAGGTTGAATAATGAGATTACCTTGAGAATCTTAAAGAGGGGGAGGAAAAACGCTTTGGTTATATGTGCCCAAAGCCATTAGTTGTGGTTGTGTTTGAAGATTAAGAAGGCCATTTTGAATTCTCATCATTTGATTCGTGTTATGAGTTTGTAATGTCTTCATTCGATTTAGAGTTTATAATAATAGTTGATGAGTTTGATTATTTTTATTGGAAGTATTGTTGGTGTTTGAACTAGTGTTAGTGGCTTGGGTACCACTATTAGTGTTTACATGAGTTTGAGAAGAGCTATGATAATTTGAAGCACTAGTGGCAATATTTGCTTGTGAAGCAAAATATGGACTAGCAAATGGTTGAGATGAAGAATCAATAGAATCATGATTACCTTGGGTAGTAAATAATGAACTAGTGGATGGATCAAGGATATTGGATCTTATGAGAGGCCCACTAGATGTAGAACCAGATGTTAGTTGAAATACTGAGCATGGTTGTAGAAGAAGTTAGAGAAGAAGATGTCATAACATAAGGAGTCAAGATTGAAGGAAGATGTTAAGAAGCAAAGAAATCAATACCCCCAAATATAGTTGAGAAAGTGGAAGTAGGAGAATGAGGTTCTTTAACTTGATGACTAATCATGAGATTATAGATGGTAAAAGGGTCTTTCGCTCTATGTTGAGGGAATTTCATGATAAAGAAAAGCATTTTGGGAATATATTCTAACTAAGATTGATATTTTAAGAAGGGAGAATTATGCTGCAAAGAGGTATTATGAGGATTCCCATAATTCATTATACGGGTTACAATATGGACATTATTAACATTCTTGAAAGGAATCCTACTTTATCTATGGGAGACCCTATTAGGACTGGTGAATTCCATCATATTTGTTGATTGATTTTTCAATATTATCACCAAAAAGATAATCCATGATGAAAGGAGGAAAATGCAAGATGAGATAAATAAGAAATCAGAAAGTCACTGTAACTTAACTAGGTCAACCTGGTTGACTTAGTCCAAAAACTAGGTCTATAAAATTGAACTATGTCCATATAATCAACCTAGTAAAAATAACAAGGACTGGCATAAGAGGGAAAAAAGTCTAAAAAATAGTACTAGGTCAACCTAGTGAAGTGTACAGGGGCTGGAAAATATACTAGGTCAACCTAGTATAATAAATAGTAAAGAGAAAGGAGCTAATAATCAATTTGTGAAAATAGAGAGATAATTTGCAGTTAATCTAAGAAAATAAAATGCTAAAAGTAAGCAAATAGTAAATTTAATTGATGTTAGTCAATTCAATTGATGTACCCAAAGAAAATATCTTGCACGAATATGAGCTAGTGCAAATTCTTGCACACATAATTAAGCAAAGAGCAAGAAAACAACTTGAAAAATAAAGCTAGCTAATTGGTCAACCTAGAATGTTAGATTGATAAGAATGATTTTAAATGATAGAAATTTGGCTATAAATAAGGTACTAAATAACAATCTATGGATAGTTTTAGGTGAGTTTATGATGAAAGGGACTGTAGTGACAATGATACATGCTTGGTATTGGGGTCTAAACCCTCACTACACACACCTTAGCAATAAGAGTGTCAGGTGCTTAGCCAAAATATACCATTAACCATGCTTTATACTTGACCACATTATCAAGTCAACTTCCCCCTTGGTGATGAAATCCAAGTAGGTTGGCTTGGGTAGTCAAATGCTTAAAATGCTTTTTGATGTTTAAGTGATTTGGCGGTGTGTGCATAAAATATAAATAATGCAACTAAATAGTTAATTAAAGACCTCCTAATTAGATTATGTGAATTATTATAAGCATGCAAACAACTAAAATGAAATATGTGATTAACATATAAGCTGAATTCCAAATTTGAAATAAGGTATAGTGAAAACACTATATGCACAACAAACAGAACTAGGTCACGAGTGTCGAGCTAGCACTGTTGAAAACAAAGTCTGAAAAACCTACTAGGTCGACCAGGTCGACCTAGTTGTTTTGGATAGCAAATAAGACACAAAAATAGGTCGACTAGGTCAATCTACTTGGCTATGTAGAGGTAGTTTTGATGGCTACAAACCTAAAAGGAAAACATAAAAATAGAGAGATATAGAGGAATATAAACTCACCTTGATGGTTCAGAGATAGAATTTTTTGATAAAAAACTTACAAACTGGGTTGACCTGGTTGATGAAGCAATACAAAAATCTATTGGAAAAGTGCTAAAAATACACTAAGTTGACCTGGTTGACTTATTTAGTTGGACTGAAAGTCTGGAAATGTACTAGGTCAAGTTGGTCAACCTAGTAGGATGATCTGAAAGTTTGGAAACTGGAATCTATATTGGGTCGAGCTGATCAATCAAGATGTACATAAACTATTGCAAAGTGACTGAAAATACTCTAGGTTGACCTAGTAGGCTAAACAAATATTCCAAAAAAGTGCTAAAAACCTATACGAGGTCGAGCTGCTCGATCCAATTGCATGTTCCTATGCACAAAGAAAAAGAAAATTGGGTCTACATAATCAAACCAGTATGTGAAAATATATGATAGAAATGATGAAAAATTAATGAAATAAAAGTGAACAAATCCAAAAAGGATTTGATTCACATTAAGTTCACTAGAATATATGCAATCATAATTGCATTATATGCATGAATTAAACCTGGATTAGATTAGATAGAGCACACCTACACTTCTGATTGGGGATACACTTGTTAAGCGGGAGCATGACCAATATGGGGATCTGCTAGACTCAATTAAGGGATAACTTGTATCCTTAGTCACAACACATCATGCTAGGAAGGGTTCCAAAGCTTACAATCTAACACAATCACACAACAACCCTAAAAGAGTCATATGATTTGATGATCACTTATGTAATAAACAAGAAAGTAAACTATTCTAATAACAAGAAAAGTAAACTAATCTAGTGCACACCAAAGCTTGTGGCACAAAGTGGAGGGTAGAACAAAACAAATAAACAACAACTAAACTAAACATGTATAGGAGACATATACTAACGTCAATGTCTACAAAATTTTAATACATCAAAGAGAAGAATACACACTGCATTACCTATCTATTCTTACAAAGGAGAAATAAAGTCAGGAATACTTAACTTTGAATACGAACCTGTCAAGTCTCCACCTCTCCCTTGGCCAAGGTGCTTCACAAGAGAGTGTTGTGGCTTGTAAGGATAACAAGGATAAATCATCTCTAGGCTGCATGACCTACCTAAGCCAAACTTCAATATTTCCTAACATTGTTAAGTTAATATTTTTAAATATAAAAAAAAATTCAAATTGTGAAAAAAGGACACATCAATAATAACCTTAAATTTTGTATAGATTGTGAGTTTCATTGACTATTAAAAATGAAGGCATCTTTATTAGATTGTCAACTTGTTGTGGAATAAAAGAGCCGAACAAAGAATTAACAGTGCACAGAGAGAAATTTTAATCACACATATATTATATTTTGTACTCTATATTCTAATTAATATGAACATAATACAAATATATAGGGCACTAATCCCTATTATCAGGGATTCTAATATCCACCAATATCTCCCCTATAAAACCTTCAAACCTATTTACATGAGTTTGGTTTAACAACCAAATCTCACACAAATAATACAATAATATAACCATAAGTATTATTTACTTTATGGTAATTCAACCAACATGCTATTTACCTCTCGATAAATCAACCATAGTAAATAATAATTTATTTAATAGTAACTCACCTATTGCTATTTACCTCTCAAAAATTATCAATCCAAAATTAATGTAAAAGCTAAATTTCTTAACAATCCCCCCTCCTCACCTGCCCCCCCCTCGACCCCCCCCATAGTTTTTACATGGTACAAAATCATTCACATTCTTATCTGCAGTATGCTCACCCATTGTAACATACCCTATTTGGCTCATGACCTTGATATAAATAGAGCCTCACTCCTCCCATGGTTTTACAGGTTTACCACAAACCTTTACATGAAAAAGAACATCGTCTACCTCCAAGAATTGGCATGAATAGAGTTGTATGCCACTGCATACTCATAGGTCTGCATACTACTAATGTAATCTTGTTACGCATGATCATTAAATGCAAAAGAACACATTTTGCATTTTTACATTATGTGACCACAATGGACATGTCACTGAGGGTCATCTCCTTAAAGAAGTAAGGCAGTCACATGATCTCTGTAGTAGTTGCTCTCCTAGCTATTGCCAAAACACTGTTCACATCCTATGGTTTTTTGGATCTCTACCATAAACCCTTTCAAGATCCATGAATTGACTTACATTGGTGCTTTTGGCCTTTCACAATGTTTTCACCTCAGGGAATAATGTGTGGAATTTGAATACATATTACATTACTTGAGCAGGCATAATCTTATATTTTTATTCTGAAAAGTGCATAACAAAAATGAAAAACACACCATACTATATATGTTACCACATCATTGGTGTGGCCGCGTTATTGGCCACTAACGAGAGGTTGTTGAAAGACTTCCTTCCTCTATTTATCTTCCAGCCTCTATTACATTGCTACTTACTCAGTTGGTATATCAATGTAGCTCAAGTACATGATTTTTTGAGGGAAATTCCCCCACAATGTGAAACAATATGTTTACATAGGATGTCGCATACAAGCAAAAATACATCCTTGTGCACATAATATTTGATTTTTAAATATTTCACAATATTAACAAAATGACTTGATTTAGATTGGCATTTTGTATTTTTGTACATATGACAAACTTTATTGACTCTTTGATGACTAACAACACAATTTTGATGACATGACATTACAACTAAAAATGACTTAAAACTTAATTTTTACAATGACAATAATATTGACAAAAGATGATAAAATTAGACAAACAACACACACGAATTACTTTTGAAATTATACTTTAATAATTTGAAGATAAAAGAAATACAAAACTAGAAACAAGACTTTTACAAAAATTGACTTGACATTGACACTTATTTAAAGTGAAACCTATCGACATACAATATTATAAGAAAACTAAGACCCAAAAACAAATATTGAGACTCAAAGACTTTAAAAGAATATCAATTTTGAATAAATGCATGATAAAGACTTAACTAATGAGTAGACCTATTTGTATTAATTTGACAGTGGTATGGTACAACTACATTGCAAAAGCATGAACTTGCAGAAAATGTATGGCATTTAATGGTGAAGGATAGCCATTGACCGTTGAAAGGAATTTTTGAACAACTGGTCAGAGTCTTAGCTAGTGGTGTTTGACCAGATGAAGGACATCTAAAAATGCAAACCAACTTCTAGTTGGGCGTTGTGTTGTGAATAAAATTCTTGGCCAAAACAATTACAGATCTAAAGACGAAAGTTTTTATGAGAATGCCACAATCAAACTTTGACATGATTCATTAAAAAAAAATTGTTTAACCTTGACGCTGATGGATGAAAGATTACTATCACAAAATTCTCTATTGGCTATCTTTACAAACCGTGAGGCACTTGAATAAAGTACGTGGATTTGACCACACCTAGTTTTTTTATTAATACCAAGAGATAAAGGCACACTCAAGGCAGTGAATTCATTGTTTAGACAACTGCAAGGAGGATTTTTGACTGCTATAATAAAATCTACGTACTATTGATAAGAGGATTATGCATACATTGATGGAATAACTCCTTAAATATGCACTAAAACTCTCTTCACAAAAGCTAAGATTTTTGCACACAATGAGGAGCACGATGGTCGTATAACAATAGAGATAAAACCTGAAAGAGTGGTAAATTGGTTCATCTAGACTTTTACAAACAAAATCAAGACTCCCATCAATTGGGGCAAATAAGAAAGCAATGTGGTTGCCCTTGCTAAGAATCAGATACACAAATACATTGTTGTAAAACTTGCTTTGATACCACTTTTTGGAATAAAAAAGTCAAACATAGAATTAACAGTGCACAAAGAGAAATTTTAATCACATAGATATTATATTTTACATACTCTATATTTTAATTAATATAAAGATAATACAAATATATAGGGCACTAATCCCTATTATTGGGTATTCTAATATCCACTGATATCTCACCTATAAAACCTCCAAACCTATTTACGTGAGTTTGGTTTAACAACCAAATATTACACAGACAATACAATAATATAACCGTAAGTATTAGTTACTTTACGATAACTCAACCAACATGTTATTTACCTCTCATTAAATCAACCATAGTAAATGTTAATTTACTTAATGGTAATTCACCTATTACTATTTACCTCTCGATAAATATCAACCCAACATTGATGTGAAACCTAAATTTCCTAACAAAACTGAGAGTCAATTTTCATTATAGACGGTATACTTAACATCACAAAAAGGAAAATTAAATCAATTATGAAAAACTACAGAATACTAATTGGTTCAACTTGCTCCTCAATAACACATAATATCCGTTCATGATCTTCCTTGTCTAGTTTCTACTTAGTTCGGCCACGTGTTTGTTTCACTCTTGGAAGATATAAGCCAATTGAAATAACATAGTGTCTATAATGCAAGACTTTGTTATTTGGTTCACAATCAATAAAGTGAATCCCACTTGGAATAACATTCTATTCTCTCAGATATGTCCCCTGTAGCACAACTAACCCAATAGGAAACAAGGTTCCTTCACTTATGATATCTTTTCTTAACTTGTTCTTTTATTCTATGTACCGCAACAAGTAGTAACTAACATTTTTAGTGTTTTGAGCAACAATTACTGCAAATACATCTCCTACAATATAAATAATAAATTATAAAATCTATGAATTTTTATTAGAATATAAATAGGAGATAATTGAATTTATTTTATAAAGAATCATATATATAACAAGGTTTGTATAGTTACTTGTTTCAACTATCTTGGATATGTGGTCATAATCAGATGATATCAAAGGAGCATACTCAAGGTTATCATCTTGATCTACCCCATAGGAATCATTCACAACTAGTTGTATCATATTCCATTGCCTGACATAACCACATGCTTGAGTATTATAGTTATCATAATGTACCATGAAATCTTAATAAAAAAAAGAATAATCTCTTATTTTTAGTGCCCAGTTACAATTATTGGTGCTCATCACAGAATGAACTGACCTGGTATTGGGTATTCTTTGATAACCATGCACTGATGTGCAATCAGTTCCTAATCAAATATGCAACCAATTTAAAAATTAAACATAATAAAATGTGTTTAATAATGATGAATGGAATACATTAAATACATAACATACCTATAATTTCCCAAAACACCCTATGTGGAGGTGGCTTCTTCCCAGCTAGAGATGCACTATTTGAAAAATTTAACCTACACCATTCAATGACAGTATGGGCATCACTCAACCGATCTCGATCATAGTTCATACTTTGTTTCCTTAGACCACTCTTGATGCAAGCACCGATACTATCATGTTCCACCTTCCCATAACCACTCTAAAAATAAATCCACACGTGAGGCTTGTTAAGAAATCGATCATATCTACAAATTGCCAAAAAAGGCCTTAAAGTTTTGAATAGTTCTGCATAACCATCTAACCAAACATAGTGTTTTTCAAAATTTGCAAGGCGCCTATAATGATCTTCAAAAATATCTTAAAACAATGTTGAACAAAGTGTGTGTCATGGTATTTATCATCACTAATGTAGAAGTGATATTATTTTATGATCATTGGTTGAATATAAGAAATGGAAACTCCATCTAAATCCAATTTTGCATCCCTGTAACACACATGCACCATGATAGTCACCTGCTCAATGTGATAGTATTGTGTTTGAATATCCTTTCGATGAGAAAATGAATAGTTTTTTGCAAAGTCAACCACTGACATAATCGATCCTAGGGGGAATGTGTTCTTCAATGTTTTAAACTAATTTGCTTACAAATTTGCATAGTGACAATGTTTTATATGAGGACCAATCAACTTACAAAAACATTCCAATTATGTGGTAACATGGACCACATCCTTTGAGAAGTCTAATCACGTAGAAAATTTTGCTATTTTGTGTCATATTTGATGTATTTGAACCTACATACAAACACATATATGTACATGTTACAAACATATTAACGAATAATTTCTATTTACCTTTAAATAATAGTTATACATAAATTGAAACTCACTGCTTCCAATTCACACTCTAAATTGTGTCATTGTCTTCATTGCTTATTGGAAATTTAGCCAAATTTGCACATGTTTCAAAAACACCTTTAATGCAAGGCATGAGACCAACCACATCATCATTACACTTTTCACCCATAATAGATGTTATAAAGGCATTGATGCATTTAAGGGGTGCATTCTGGAAACCATAATTTGATTCTATTAACTTTTGGTACATTTGAACTAAATTATTATGCAAATACGTGTTATAAATGAAATAATATTCTGATCTTCAATATAATTTAATCAAACATGTGATAAATTCTGTGAAATTTGAAATGAATATATTTATATGCCTGATAATGAAGCTCAAACTCAACATGATTATGACATCATGTTTCAAGGACTTTATTTTGCTTCACACACCAAGGTTTCAAAATCTCAAACATTCGTTGCCCAATATTAATATGTGGATTTTCTTCACAAAATTTGACATACAACTTATGTTGTGTTATATCAATCCAATGTTTAGCATGTTCTTCATATTATTTAAGAGCAATCCTATTCTTTAGAACATCCCTAACTTTTGAAAAATCTCATGTATTATGATTTCAAAAATAAAAAACTAACCTTTGAACACCCTCCTCAATCTTATCAGAACAAGGAGCCCTAATAATTAGCACCCAATTTATTTCTACACTATTATCATCTAGAACATTTGTCCTCTTCACATATTTAGTTATTGTCTTTCTAGAAACACCTAATACATTTGACATAGCACTGACATGTCAAAATTTTGATGTTTTTTCACTCACAGTTGAGCTCAACATCACTCTATGTGAAATGCTTTTATCAACCGAGCAAGTGTTTTTACGCACTAAATCCAACCCCCCAAACACATATTCCACTACTTCCTCTCCAAGGGTTTGTATATTGTTTTGTTTTAAATCTACTCCCAATATCTCTAGACAATATTCCATCCCATCATGATTTATAATAAAAACTAACAATTGAGCACAATGAATTTCATTCAAACTTTTAAAGCAGATCATAGATATGCGATTAGAATAACTAGGGATTATCCTTTGAGGTTGCCTCATATATTCTGCATGTTTTTTCCAATTTCATAATATCCATATTCATCAGATGGTTCACATTTTACTTTGGTATTCATTTCCACACCTTCTTAATAAGTTTTGCATGTGGTACCGGAGATAGGGCACATTCATGGTCATTAGTCACATTGATATTAACAAACCTTTTTTCTATATTTTCTTTAGTAACTATAACACAAACAATTTATTAAATGACATCAAATGTAAATTACCAGTCCTATTTTTTCATTGAAATGTACTCATAAATTAAATCATGTGGTTCAATCATGTATTTATGAAGTTTTCAAACACTTGTGCACATATCAAGTAAAGAGGCTTCCTCATTCACGTGGATAATTTGATCAGATTCAACATTAGCACTCATATAGTTTATAGGATCCCTTTTTTTTCTTATATAATTCACATCTTAGTCTATTTTTTTAATCTTCATCTTCGATAGTAAACTTTATTTCCCTCTTGCTTTGCCTATTCCTTTTGTTTCCCATCTTATAAATTCTTGATTTTGCACCTTATTGGCTAGATATTTTGTAGGCTAAGAAAAAGTACGCAGGCAATCATGGGATTAAATCCCCTTTATTTAATTGTGAAGCTCCCATATGTTTATGCTTATCTACTCTAACTATTCACACTTTCAAATTTTCATAATTTATACAAATTATGCACATGATATACACAAGTTCTCTTATTTTTTGGTATTACTTTAATCATAAAGTTCATGAACCATTATAGAATGATTTTGTAGCAAGTAAGTAGTTGACTTATAAATTATGCAAATAAGCTCTTAGAATGTGGAGAATGAAAATACTAGAATATGTGAGAAAGAAAGAAATTGTACTTCACAACATGTAGTTTTATAGAGCTTATTGTATCTGTACAAATAGATAAACATACAAATATGATAATTCTTTCATTAAATGATTAAGAAAGAGTTGAACTCATATTCAGGTTTAAAGATAACACAAATTTTACCATTTTAATCCTCACAAAATGTACCAAACATTCTCCTCAGACACAAAGTTTCTCAGAAACCAACTTCCTTCCTATTCACTTTGAACCAAGTTCATACAAAAATCTAAATACAAACTTTTAGATTACTTAAACTTTCTTGTACAATAGTTACAATTGTTTTCCAAAAATTACCATCCCCCTGGCACACAGGCCTTTAACCATACTTATACTAATACGATTTCAGATATCAAAAATAATTAAGAGACAACTCCTTGAATTCCCCATGTGCTATGCTAAATTATGAAGACCATTGAGAGACGTCTTCCTTGAATTTACATTTTGTGGCATACAATCACTGATGACATGTAGATCTTCTCAGTTTCAATGCTTAGATAAAATACAACCTCTTTGTATACTGTGCGTAGCTCGCTTAAGTAATTTATTTTTACAAAATGACTTCAAGTAATGACATCTAGCCAAGTACTTGAGTCTTACATTTTACAAAGAAACTTACTTTTACAAGTAACTTCTCTGAGTGATATTAATTAAAAATTAATTACATAAAACAAAATCACTTCAAATACATTTGTGAAGAAAATAGAAGAATTTGAGATGAGAAGAAAGAGTAATCATTCTAATTCATGAACCTCTCTTCTACACTTTTCCCTATACTTGATGTGTTGTGACATAATGAACTGAATAACTACATCATCTGACTTGGAAATTGATTGACTTTCTATTTCAAACCTCAACATCTCATATTCTTGCAATAACCTTTCACCTTCTCAAGCTTAGGTTCTAGCTTCTTGACCTGTTGTTGACTTTTTATTAACTCTTTTATTGATTTCACTGTGAATAGAGTCGTGGACTTTTCAATTAATTGATTGAATTAATGATGTAATTATTCATGTGTTCTTGGAATTTCTTTAGACTAAATATTCATGAGATAGAATATACAATCCTCCATATCTACTTTTATGTTATGAGCTTCTTCATCCAGAGTCTTCATTTCTTCAAGCATTGCTTCAACAATATGTACACAAAAAGATATGATGTGTTCTTCTTGCTTTGATTTCTTCACTGATCCCTCTGAAATAATATTTTCTTTAATCAAAATCTTTTCACTTAAAGTATTTATTTACTAAAGGCTATCCTGTTGCAATTTAGATATTCCATTCTCACTTTCAGTCTCCTTCATCACCATTTTTAGATGTGTCAGTTTATTCATAATATTAGCTAAAATGTCTGAGACCTCAAAAAAACATTTTTGTGTAGTTTGTATCATTTTCTCTATCCATTCATCAATTGCTTTGGCCTTGTCACTAGTTTCCTCTACCTCAATTATTATTTGATGATAAAATACATCTCCTAAAAGTAATGGCTACTAAGGAGCAGATCTTGCCACTTTAGGAATTATTTCACACAACTTAGAAATATGTTCCTTTAAATTGGATTCATTAAACTTCTCTTCATCGAGATTTTGAAAAAGAGTATTGATAAGGGTCTGTGTGTCCTTCAAGCCCTCTGTAGTGACTTCTTCAAGGGATACCTTTGTAATTACCAATTTTTTTTAGTGATTTCACCCTTATGCTTACCCTGTGGAGGAACTGATATTTCCACAAATTTATGACCTGAAGGATCAATTATCAGCTTTGAAGTCACTCTAACACTCTTAGGCTTTTTAAATTTATGATCAAGACTTTTTAGAAGCTACAAGTCTATCTCCTCCAACTTAATTTCTTATTTTGATTCCAGAGTTGTTTGCAATGCCAACCATGGAGAGAAATCCATAACAATAGAAGTAGTTGAATGAATCACCATTTGTTGATGATTATCTCTCACCACTATCTCTTGAGAAGGAAATTCCTCTGCATCTAGACTACCTTAAATAACATTGGAAACTATTTGTTCAATTTTCTCTTTCTTTGCCTCTTTCTCTTTCTCTACCTTTTTATCCAAAGTTTCATGTTCTTTGTCTTCTCTAGTCCTTTTATCCTCAGGTTCAATTGTTACCATTTATTGTGATACCTCTTGAGATGAGATCACTTCTCTAGTAGTTACCTACGCTGGCTCTTTTTGGGTATGAATAAGAGGAATGGTGGGATGATTATCAAAAGGAGGTGGAGGAGGAGTAGTAGGTGAAGAAGATGCAGGTGGAAGAAGAGGAACATTTGTTTCCTTCTGATTAGTTTTCTTAGAAGGTTTGAATCCAAGAGTCTTTGGAGGTGGCATGAGTGTGGATGGATATACATATTTTACTACTAGATGTATGTTATTTACTGGTAATGAAGATAAAGATGTGATGGGTGTGGTAGAAATAGGAGTGGTAGAAGTAGTAGTGTCTATGGAAGAGATTAGAGGAGATGCAGGGGTAACTAGATGAATTGGCTCCTTTTCTTTTACTAGTGAATATGTATCATCAACATTATTCTTGAGTTTCATCTTCTTCTTGGGCTCTTGACTACTTTCTCCTTGCATTGCTTTCCTCTTATGACTTATTTGGCTAATTTTTGTCATTATCGGCTCCTTCATGTAGTAGCCCTTACTAAGAAGCCATATTGAAGTCATAGTGAGAACCACTAAATTTCTGTTAGCAATAGTATTTAATTGATTCTTATTGTATTCAATTTCTCAGAGTGGAGCATTATCTCCTCCCATTGCATGATAAGAATCATCAATAACTTATCTATCATCTTCCATGTCTTCAAGAATTGTAACCAAATAAAAAGAATGAATCTATTGAATAGTCATCCCATTGTTATCTTTTCTTCTCACTTCAAATTCGTCTCTGCAATCAATCTAGAAGTCTTCAAGTGTAGGGATATGCATATATTCAAGATAAAGTATGTTTTGTGCTATGCCTCTACAATCACAATTTGGTCTAGCCTCAAAATGTGATTGATTATAGTTATGATACATCTCTATTTGTATATTTTTGGCCTTATAAATACTTACATAATGATAATGGCCAATAATAATAGGAAAACTAATTGAAGAATGATGTAATTTTGATTGTAGATCATGTAACTCCACTATCTACCTACATAACTCGATAAGAATCCATTTATCACTAGGGTACCTTGGCAATTTTACTGGTATCCCTGTGAAACCACCAACTCTGATACACGTGTAATTTAAGAATTGGATAAAAATGCATCCAAAATGGGAAACAGCCTCCCAAGCTTCATCAAATACTCTCTTGTCTTGTAAACTAACATTGAATGTACAAATGACTTCATAGAAGAATGCATCATTTACCCTTTTATATTGATTGAAGTATTTAGAAAGAGTCAATTGAAGGTAGTATTCATAAATGGGCTCTATTACCAATAACCTTTTCGTAGTCAGCCTAGAAAAGGCTCAATTATATGTTGCAACATATACTAAATATGAAGTCATTTTGAGGTCAGGAGTCTGTAACACTACTAAACTACTCATCAATTTTGTCACTTATCATTCTTGACCATTCAATCATAGCAGAACTCGTATTGACATCAATAGCCCTTATGTAATCATACATCGAGGTGGATAAATTATGGGTATTTTTCTTTCTATTGATTCTACAAAACAACTACGTGATGTCATCAACTTCTTGGACCAAGTCAGACCTCACTATTTTCTTTGGAAACTTTGAGGTTTATTTTGGTTTCTTCATATAAGTAGTATTCATTATCTTGATGCAATTTATTATTTTATTCTCCCATGGATTTTTAGATTTTTCCATTGATAATTTGAGTACTTTAAGTCTTGATGGGATCTTCAAATAATAGTCAAAATACTGAACATAAAATTTGACTACCACATTACCTGCAATGTCTTTTAATATCTTAGTGAGAGAATCATAATACTTAGCATATTCTAGGATAAATTTAGATAGTTGTGCAGAGCTTGGGAAAGTTGCAGATTGCAAGATTCCACTATTTGTCATTGATTGCATGAGTGGTGTTTTGATGGTGGCTTTAGATCTTTCCAATAACTCAGTTATGGAAACATGTCCCATGTCAGTGTAATTGATTTCTGACAATTTTTATGCAACGCAAGACTCAATGGGATACCACTTGTATTCATACTTCATATTTGCTTCTTTTGGCTTCTCAACTCTCTTTTCTTTTGTCTTTCCTTTTCTACTTTGCCCTGGAACTTCTTCAAGTGTAAGCTCAGGAATTTCAATCAGAGTTGCTTCTTCTTCTACTCTTGACATTTGTTGTGACTAACACTAGAAAGACTTGGTAAATGCTCAAGAAAACTTAGTAATTATTCCTGTTGGTTTAGAAAAGGCTGAACAATTGATTTAAGTTATTGTTTTGAGTAACAATCCTAAGCAAGCTTTAGGTATTAGGAACTTCTAACAATAACAAACCTAAACTTTAGGAAACTCATTCTAAGTAACAAGGTGTCATAATTTCGAGAAGGTATGGGTATTTCTCAAGTTTGTGGGGTTGAAAACTTTGAGTAAGTGATAAGCATTTACAACTCTGGGTTTCTTTGGGAAAGTTACTAGGGTTGGAAAACATGATGAAGAAGAAGAAAGAGATAGTCAAAACTCTAGGTGAGTAATCAGTTGTTCAAAATATAAGTAAGTAATGCCTCTTGGGAACTTCAGGTTTCTTAAGACTAGTTGCTTGGGTTTAGGACTCAAAGTAAGTAACAAGTTATGAAAATTTAGGGTAGATAATCTTAGTAAACTATTAGGTCTTTGCAGAATGATTTTGTCTTTTGGGTTTTTGCTTTAGATTTTCATATGCAAAGGGTTTCTAAAGAATTTTATAAGGTTTTAATCGACACTGTGCATGCAAAAATAACTTATAATAGCAAGCAAAACAAGAAACATTAGAGAAACTTTAAAAATAGTGAATGAAATTTACCAGAGGAAAAACAACATCAAAACCCAAAAAAGGATCATGAAAACAAAGGGGAAACAATCTAAATACCTCGACTATAAATGGGTTATGAAGATTTTACACCAAAATCACTCAAAGCAAAAATAGTGTCGATCGAGATTTGTAGGGGTAACGGCTAGGTTAGAAAACTTGAAAGCTAGGTGCGAAATGAGATGGTCTTTTTAAATTTTTATATTAATCCATGCATTAATGACAACTAAGTGACACATGTGAGAAAAGTCACGTAAGCATTTTGATGATTGTCAGGTTTCATGAGCTACTTTGTTTAATTTGGTCTACGAAGTCAAATAATTTTGCAATCCCAATTTGGTCTAAGCTTGTGAGGACTTCAAGATTAAGAACCTTTATTGCTTTTACTTATGACTTTAATCAATTGAAGTAAATTCAAAACCCTAGGTTGTTCTAATTAGTGCTTTGTGGGTTTATGAATCTACTTTACTTCAACTTTTATTAAAAGTAAAGTCATTTCACAATTTTGATTTGGTCTAGATGGTGTAACTTGGGTTGGCAAAGACAACTTACTTCACCTTTTTAAATAAGTAAAGCAAATTAGAGAACCTGAGTTGGCCTAGAAATGAGCCCAAACACTTATTTTTTTAATCTCTTGGAAATATGGACAAATAGGTTTTATGATAATGACTCAGACAGACATTTTCTAACCTTCTGGAGCAATTTGAAATAATTTTGGTAATGAAAGCAATTACAATGAAAACTACTAAACTCTAAGTCTTATTCAGAGGACTAAGTTTTGAAAAGAATAACTTGCTCACATAAGACCAAAGATAAAAAATTTAATAGGAGTAACCCAAAATTTTCAAGTGTGAAATTTTGGGGATACCACATTTGCACAAAACTATACCAAAATGTTTTTATTTATTCTATAAAACTTGATTACAACAAACTTGCCCCTAAACTAGTTGACATGAGTCCATGTAGTATCTTATGCCACACGAAAGTACTTATGCCAAGTTTCAAAAGATAATATTTTTATTTTCCACCGTATATGGGAATTTCGGTGGGTTAAATTGGAAAATGCAAAGGGTTGAATTAGAGTTTAAAATATATTAAATATGTATAATAAATATACACAAAGAATCAAGATAGAGTAAAGATAAAACTCTTTTTAGTTAACATATAATTATTCACAACTTTGATTTATACATAGTCTAACACTTGTTTTTAGAAGGAGATAAAAGAATCCATAATTCATCATGGAAGTGAAAATTTACAAGGAGGAACAATGAAAAATATTTGAGTTTATACCTGTTGACCAATTTTGGTCCTGCAGGGCAAAATTGGGCACCCATCTTTCTTTTTCCTTGCAGGGTCTTTTGACCCAGGTTTTGACAAATTCATCCCATAGCTACCTTGTGGGCTTTTCTTTGATAGGTATTTTTCCATAAAAAAACAAGTTTTTTCCTTCTTTTGATTGCCAAGTGCTTTGGGTTCGACAAGCAAGAGTTCAACTTGAAACCCATTTTGATCTTGAAGGTTTAACAGGGTAAGTAAGTTACTTTAGAGGGCCTTTTATCGACAGAACATACTAAGTTCAAAGGGCCAGGGGTCTTTTAAAAGAGCCTGAAGGGTAGGTGCCTTTTTGGAGGGAACTTGTCCTTGAAAAGAAGACCTTTTCATTTTTTTGAAGGGTCACTCTCCCTTTGGAAAAGTCTATTTGCAAAAAGGCAGAAGAAATTCTCAAAAGGGGATGACAGGCCCAGACATCAATTTTAAGGTAACAAGCTAGCCGTTAGAGTTCAAATGTCTGGTGACAAGCCCGTGAACATCAAATTTAGGCTAGCAAAATAGCCATTGGTATTCAAATGAGATGATAGGCCCATAGACATCAAATTTAAGGTGATGGGTTAACTGTTGGAGAGAAGCCAAAAAGCAATTCTTTCGAAAAAAATGTCTGAAAGAACTCATGAGTAGAGGCCTAAAGGGTCATCAAAAGTGGGTTTCAAAAGTGGCAAGCATAAAGGAAGAATTCCTTTAGATAAAATGTTTGAAGGAATTCCTTCAGACATTTTGTCTGAAGAAATTTAAAGGCCCAAAATCCCAAAGGTAGACTCAGTAACCCACCAAGGAAGGAGCCCAAGCCAAGAAAGGATAGCCCTGAGAGGCTGAATTACTAGGAAAAGGATAAGAAATAACAAGAAAAGACAAAAGTATAGTGGGTAATCTAGAACACAACCACACACATATAAGATAAATTCTTAGAATGCTCTAGGTGGTGTGGCAAGTCAAACACAGGGATGAGCTAGACCAAGCCAGTTGGCATAAGAGGCATCATTAGGAGAAGTAAATACTTTTAGGTAGAATATGATCCACTGAATAGCCATTAAGAGAGTTGGTTGCAAGCATTCAAGGGAGATGCTTGATTTTCCTTATTTTAATATTAACAAGTATCCATCTGCATGAGCATTCAAGAGATAGGATGGCCTAAAACATGAGGAAGGATGGCCTTGTCGGTTGTTAAGAGAAGCAACCCATGCTCTTACATGCACAGGCAAAAAAGTCAATATCTGAAGTACCTACAACATGGCTTCCATAGGCGCATTTAAGGAGAGATGACAACAACATGGGAAAATTCTTAATGTAAGAGTGTTTAATGTAGTATGGACCTCTTTCCCTTGATTGGTGAAGGATATTTTCAAAGGATGTCTATATATTGTAACTTCTCATTTTCAGAAAAGGGGATCTCTCAGCTTTATAGGGTGAATCCCTGAAGAAATTTACCTTTAATCATAAGAAGTGTATTATCTCCTTTTGAGCTTGCACTTTTGCATATGCCTATGTATTGTCTTATGTTCAGTCATTTCTTCTAATGCTTTCATAAGTCTATGCCATCAGATATAGTGTATTACAAATTCTTTTTTGCAGGTCAACAAGAAGTGTCCAGATTGAAGTATAGACATAGGTGAGCAACTACCCAACAGTGTGTCTTTATAAGGTTATATTTTATAGTATCTTTCTCTCTTACCCCCCCATTGTTAACAGTAGAGTTTCAGGGCCTCAATGTGCATCAAGGGGAGCTAGCCCCTAATCTAAAGATTCATTCCTCAGTTTTGCCACCCACAACAAGAGGAATGTCTCCATTATGCTGCATTAAAGAAAGAAGCTGAGTATCCTTTCAGAGGGTGCATTCCAAAGCATCAATAGTTTTTGGCATGCTCAATGAGACCAATTTTACATCTTGTGAGTTTCAGTATTGGTGTTGGTCTTGTTACTATGAAAAATACAAAATAAAGATCTATAATTTAGCATCCATTGACTCCGTTTTAAGAACTCAATCTCTGGTTACTGATCAGTCTGGCATCCCATGCCTAAGGTCACCACAAGATCTTCTTCTAAGGGTGTTCTTTTTGAATTTGTTGAGCTCCTTTTGAACTCAGCAAAGAGGCTAAGGTTTGAAACAAATCATCCTTACACAATAAACCTTTTTCCCAGACCTACTATAAAATATGCCTACACAAGGAGACCTCGATTGAATCCTAACACAACCATGGCTTTACCTTTTGTGGCCATCAATGGTCAGAGTCCTTTGAACCTTTTACAGTATGACCCAATTCCAGAGACAACTCTCAAGAGTGTTCCTCCCTTCAGTGGAGAGGGCTCAATTACTTCTATCGAGCATATTAGAAACAAGCCAACCTATGTAACATCCATAATATCACCGAGGAAAATGTAGCCATCAGTTTGCTAGCCTTGTCCTTTAAAGGGAAATTTTTAGACTAGTATGGGACCTTGCCTATGAATTCAGTTGGTTCATGGAATGAATTAGGGACCCTCTTGACAAATAAGTTTGGGGAGAAAAGTAACCATTTGTCTCTAGCTGAGCAATTGACCACTATGAAGAGAACCCCACATGAATTTATGCAAGATTTTAAAACTAGGTTCCAAAAGACTTGGGACAAAATCCCAATTCTAGTGAGGCCAACTCCAAGTTATGCTTTCCTTTACTACTTAAAGGCCTTGAATAGTGACATTATTGTCATGATACAGTCCATGGGTGGACATGTTCTACCCATTGCTTATGAAATAGCCATAGCTACTGAAAATTGCTTGGTTCAAGCAAGAAAGATAGCTCTTAGACCTCATATGCCACTCTTTCTTGATTTGTAGTCCTCAGTTCAACCTATTGCATCAAATTTAGCTTCTCTTCCTAGTGTAAAAAGGCTAGATGTTACCCTAAAAATGACATCCATAAAGTTAAGAGCCTACTACAGAGTGTTACCAATGAATTAGTTGCCCTCAAGAGGCAACAAGCTCAAAACTATAGGCCGAATCAAGGATACCAATAGTTTGGGTAGACAAATAGGCCTCCCTTCTAGAATTAAAATCAAGCGTAGGGTCAGGTCACATAGGTCAGGACTTATTAGAGCTACAATCCAAATGCCCCTCCATCTTCCAAGGCTCTTGTCCCCACTCAAAATAATTTGGTACAGGAGAAGCCAAAGTATTTGCCTTTGGGGCATGGTCAAGAACAGGTTGCTTATGATAATGAGTTACCAGATCATTGCCTAACCACACACACTGATCAAGTAGCCTAATTCTCAAGTTTTGAGGTGTTAACATAGCCTAGGATGGACAAAAGGTAGGCTTAATCTGTTTCCACTCTCATGAACCACCTGGAAGGGGAGTTCTATACAATCAACTATGTGTGGAGCATAAATAATTAGGATGATTATGTTGCAGCCAATACCAGGTCTAAGAAGAGAGCTATGAAGGAAGCTCTAATAGCTATTCAAGCATCTATAGCAACTCTTTTATCACAAGTAAATCAGAAGTTTCCTAATTATAGATTGTCAGTTGAAGCTTCAGCTCCTCAAGTTGCACCACAAGTTACAAATGTCCCTAAGGAAAACTCAAAAGGGGGAAATTATTCAATCAATGTGGTGGAACAAATGAATAATCTACACATGAACATCTCATTATGGGATTCCTTAACAATACTGAGGCAAAAGGATATACTCCAAAAAGAATTGCATGGGATAAGTGAGCAAACTGTCTCAACAAAGGCTGATAATGTGTTGATATTGAATGGGGCTCCTCCCATGGGAGGTCAAGAAAAGAAGGACGAGAAGGTCCCTCCTTTTTATCTATCTTTAATTATTGACAATTTCTTGGTCTATAATTGCATCATTGATAGTGGAGCAAGCACCTCCGTTATGTCCAAATGCATAGCTGACAAGCTAAGACTCAAATATGAGCAAATGACCAAAGGTGTTTTGTAGTTGGATGGATCACCAATCAAAACCTTGGGAGTGGTAAGAGGCTTGAATATAACTCCCCATGCCTGTCCAACCTTCTCAATTACCCATAATATGGTGGTGGTAGATGTTCCCCCTTACTTCGCTCTTTACTTATCCAAGGATTTCACATCCAAGATAGGTGGGTACTTGGCAACAAATTGGTCTTAACATGGTTTTTAGGATGAAGTATGGAACCAAAGTAAAGATTGAGTTAGAGCCCATCCACAAGAACACTAGGAGCCATATTCACTAAAGGCAATGAAAGTTAGCTATGCCATCATTGATGAAGAAGAACTCTAGGTAGACCAATCCCCATCATCTTCCCTTGTAGGAGTTGCTAACCTGCTCCTAGATGAATGGGGAAATGACAATTTTGAGCATGATCCTTAAAAATTCATCTAAGAGGTAGGTCATGGAGTTTATTATATGTATGAAAAAAATAATTTCATGGCAAATTTGATGAAGGCAAACCAAGAGAGTTGTGGTTTGTGGCATATTTTCTTTGATGGATTTAGAAGCAAGTTGGGAGCTGGTGGTGGAGCAATGTTGGTTTCACCTTCAAAATAAAAATACATCTCAACTTTCAGGTCCATTTCTCCTATAATTGCAACATGGTGGAGTATGAATCTCTTTTTGATGGTATATAGTGGGCATGGAAAAAAGGAATAAAAAAATTACAAGTGTTTGGAGACAATGAGTTGATTATGAATTAGTTGAGGGGTCAAAACTTGACCAAAAACTCCCTACTCAAGTCTTACAAGTATAGGGTGTGGGACCTAATGGAGAGCTTGACTGATTTCAACATCACTTCCATCCCAAGAGAAGAGAACAAGCATGTAGCTAGACTAGCAGTAGTTGGTGCTCAGTCTGATATTCCCAAGGGGGTGAGACAGAACAACAATCAACACCATTTAAAGGTGATAGTGAGGCCCTCCATACTAGATAATGTCATCAATTGGTAGGTGTTGACAACAACCAATAGATAACACTTTTCTTATAGGAGAAAGCTGAGTTTGCTTCTAAGAATCAATCTAAGTTGTAGTAGCAGTATGAAGGGCAGATTGTTCAGCTGAAGACCAACAGACTTCCTAAAGGTTTTGTCACTCTTGAGAGCATCTTCAATGAGGATGACCAACTCAAGAGCAATAAATCAAGCATGTCAACCAAGAAAGAGAATTATGAAAGGGTAGAGATATTCAAGGATAAGCTGCTTGTACTTGGGAAGGTATGCACCAATGAAGAAAGGCATGTTTTCATTGTGTTATGCCAAGAGTTTGTTGATGTCTTTGCTTGGGAGTATGTTGATTTGAAGGGGTTTGACCCAAGATTAGCCCAACACACTATTGATCTTGAAGAAGGTGCAAAACCATCAAGCAAAAATAAAGGCCAATCGATCTAAAGATTGAGCCTTTCATGAGGAAGGAGCTCACCAAGATGATTGAGTCCAAGATCATCTTTCCTATCAAACACTCTTCTTGGCTAGCTAATTTGGTCCCTGTTAGGAAGAAGAATGAAGAGATCAGATTGTGTGTTGATTTCAGAGACCTAAACAGAGTCTCATTAAGAGATCACTATCCCCTCCTAAGTATGGAGTAGATTCTCCAGATGGTGATAGGTAGTGAAAGATTCTCCCTCCTGGATGTGTACTCTAGGTATAATCAAATCTTGGTGCAAGATTATGACCAGTACAAGATAGCCTTCACCACCAAATGGGAAACTTTCACCTACAAGAAGATGTCATTCAAACTATCAAATGTTGGAGCTACCTTCTAATGAGCTATGGATATGGCTTTCCAAGGTTTGATAAATGACATTGTCCTGGTTTATCTCAATGATGTGGCAGTCTTCTTCAAGGAGGTAGGGCAACCTCTGAAACACCTAAGGCAAACCTTCAAGAGGTGTAGGGAGTTTATCATCTCTCTCAACCCTAAGAAACATGTGTTTGTTGTCCATAAAGGTCAACTCTTGGGCCATGTCATTTCAAAAGGGGTCGTGACCATTGATATAGAAAAAGTGCATGCCATCTTGGCATTATCCTTTCCCAAACGCAAGAAGGGCATGCAAAGATTCTTTAGCAAAATAAACTTTATTAAGACATTCATCCCTAATTTTTATAAACTCATCAAGCCACTAACTTCCATGTTGAGGAAGGACAAGATGTTCATGTGGACAACAAGGAGGAGAGAAAGCTTTAAAGACATCAAACAAGCTATCACCCAGGGTCCCACCTTGACTAGTCCAGATTTCTCCAAGGACTTAAATATCTACACCTTTGGCAATGAAGAGGTAATATTTTCTATGCTCACTCAAGTGAATGGTGAAAATTTGGAACAACCTCTCACATTTTTTAGCCAAGGCTTAGAGGGTTATGAGATTAGGTACACATATGTTGAGAAGCAAACACTTGTAGTCATACAAAGCCTAAAGAAATTCAGACATACGTTGTCTAATAGCAATATTCACATCATGGTGCCACATCCTAGTGTAAAGGATTTCTTATTGAGTCGTGACTTGAATGAAAAAAGGGCAGGGTGTATCACCAAGGTAATGGAGTATGATGTGGAGATCAAGACCACCAAGCCGCTAAGGGGAAGAGGGTTGTGTGAACACCTCGCTATAGACTTCAAAGATCCAAATGAAGACATTTTGATACTCCATGATGAAGTTGTAATTGAAGTACCTGCAATCATGAAGAGCTGGGCACAAGACATGGTTCATTTCTTTCAAACTAATGAGTGTTCGCAAGGTCTTGATAGAAATAAGAGGAGATATTTTAGGCTCCAATCTCTTCCTTATGTCCTAGTTGATGGAGTGTTATTCAAAAAGGACTTTTTATGGGTACTCTTGAGATGCATCAATTTAGATCAAGTCGACAAGGTACTATCCAAATTTCAAGATGGACCAATGGGTGGTCACTTTGCTCCTGAGCCCATAACTACAAGGATTATGAGGGATGGTTAATTTTGGCCCACTTTATTCAAAGACACTCATGCTTTGGTGATGAGGTGCCAGAAATGTGCTTTCTTTGATGGGAAGCAATGACTAGTTGCAATGCCTCTACATTCTATTCAAGTGGAGCAATCATTCATGTAATGGGGTTTGGAATTCATAGGGATGATAAACCCTCCTTCTAGTTTTGGCCAAAAGTGGGTCTTGACTGCTATAGATTATTTCATGAGATGGGTAAAAGTCATCAATTTCAAAGAAGCCAATGAGAGCGCAGTCCTGAACTTCTACGAAGGCCTGGTGATCAGATTTGGGGTCCTAGCCATAATTATTTCAAACAATACATTGGCTTTCTTGGGAACAAAGATAAGTGAGTAGGCATTAATATATGACATCTATCTCAGCACTTCCTCCAACTACTACCCATAAGGGAATGGGCTAGCTGAGTCCACAAATAAGAACCTGATTAGGATCATTAAAAGGATAATGGAGGAAAATCAAAGGACTTGGCATACCAAGCTAAAGACAGCTCTGGGGGAAGATAGGATCACTCCAAAAAGGGTGGTTGGCAATTCACCATACACACTTTTGTATGAAAAGGAAGATATACTTCCTATTTCACTTGAGTTACCAGCGTTGGATCTTACCCATAAGCTATAATTAGAGGACAGTGATAGCCTGGAGTTCAGATATTGTTAACTAATGGAGCTTCAAGAGGCAATAGACCAAGCCATGGATGCAATGACCAACTGCCAACAACAAACAAAGAAGTATTTTGACAAGATATCTTCATCAAAAGGCTTCTCAGAAGGTGACATTATTTTGAAGTGGGATGAAGATCGATCCAAACTTGGAAGGCACATGAAGTTTGATGCCTTGTGGAGTGGCCCATATGTCATCACCCAATGTAAGCAACATAATTCATTCTAACTCTCTAATTTAGATGGTGAAGAATTACATATCCCAGTCAATGGGATATATCTTAAACATTGTCACTAACTTTCTCTTGTTATGTACATAGTTTCCCTATCATTTCCTCATTTTTCTTAAGTTCTTTTATGCATGTCTATAGTTTTTTTTAGCCTTATGTGTGTTTTTCTTTACCATTTGGGGTAAAATATTTATTGGTTCATAGTTTTTTTTCAAGGTTATTACCAGCCTTTCAATCTGCATCCTTACTCCATGCCCAATAGACCTCTAAACCACTAGTCTCCTCAAGCATAACAAGCATGCTTCCCCTATGAATCGCTAAATGTGTTGACCAAATTTGGTCCTTCAAGACAAAATTGGGCATCCCTCTTTCCTTTTCCTTGTAGGGTCGTTTGGATCAGGTTTTGACAAGTTCATCCCACAGCTGCCTTGTGGGCCTTTCTTTGACAGATCTTTTTCCATAAAAAACTAAGTTTTTTCCTTCTTCTGATTGCCAAGTGCTTTGGGTTTGGCAAGCAAGAGTTCAACTTGAAACCCATTTTGATCTTGAAGGCTTAACATGGCAAGTAAGTTACTTTAGAGGGCCTTTTATCGGTAGAACAAACTAAGTTCAAAGGGCCAAGGACATTTTACAAGATCTCAAAGGGTAGGTGCCCTCTTAGAGGGTACTTGGCCTTGAAAAGAGGTCCTTTTTATTTTTCCAAAGGGTCACTCTCCCTTTGGAAAAGTCTGTTTTCAAAAAGGCCAAAGAAATTCTAAAAGGGGGGTGACAGGCCCATGAACGTCAATTTAAAGGTAATAAGCTAGTTGTTGGAGTTCAAATGTATAGTGACAAAACTGTGAACGTCAAATTCAAGGAAGCAAAATAGTCGTTGGTTTTCAAATGAGATGACAGGCCCATGGATGTCAAATTTAAGGTGATGGGTTAACTGTTGGAGAGAAGCCAAAAAGAAATTCTTTTAAAAAAAATGCCTGAAAGAACTCATGAGTGGAGGCCTCAAGGGTCGTCAAAGGTAGGTTTCAAAAGTGGCAAGCATAAAGGAAGAATTCCTTCAAAAAAAATGTCCAAAGGAATTCCTTTGAACATTTTATTCAAAGAAATTCAAAATCCCAGAACCCTGAAGGTAGACTCAGTGACCCACCAAGGAATGAACCTGAGCTAAGAAAGGATAGCCCTGAGAGCCCGAATTGGCAAGAAAAGGATAAGAAATAGCAAGAAAGAGAAAAGTAGAGTGAGTAATACAAAAAGAGGCCATGCACATATAAGAGAAATACTCAAAATTCTCTAAGTGGCATGGCAAGTCAAATGCAGGGATGAGCTAATAAGAGAGTTGGTTGCAAGCATTCAAGGGAGCAACCAAATTTTCCTTATTTTAATATTAATAAGTAGCTATCTATGCAAGCATTCAAGGGAGAGCATGGTCCACAACATGAGGAGGGATGGCCTTATCTGTTGCTAAGAGAAGCGACCCATGCTCTTGCATGCCTAGGTAGTAAAGACAATATCTAAAGTACCTATAGCATGGCTTCCATAGGCACATTTAAGGAGAGATGATGATAGCATGGGTGAATTCTTACTGTAAGAATGTTTAATGCAGTATGGACCTCTTTCCCTTAACTAGTCAAGGATCTTTTCAAAGGTTCTCTATATATTGTAACTTCTCATTTTGAGAAAAGGGGATCTCTCAGCTTTATAGGGCAAAGCCCTAAATAAATTTACCTTTAATCAAAAGAAGTGTTTTACCACCATTTAAGCTTGCACTTTTGCATATGCTTGTGTATTGTCTTATGTTCAGTCATTTCTTCTAATGCTTTCATAAGTCTATGCCATCATATCTAGTGTATTACAAATTCTTTTCTGTAGGTCAACAAGAAGTGTCCAGATTGAAGTATAGATGTAGGTGAGCAACTGCACATTAGTGTGTCTTTAGAACACATTTGGTAGGTTCTTCCTCCTTATAACTCCACAAAACCCCTTTGTTGAAGCATTGATGCAGTTAGTTTCTCATTCAAATGAAGTGTCTATTTTCTCTTTTTGGTGCAAAGTATAGGTAAAGCTAAGCAAACCAATCAGTTTTGGTGCATCACCACTTTAGTTATGTTCTATTTGATAGTAGCCTTCTCTCTCCCCCCCCCCCTGCACTCATTCTTAGTAGTAGAGTTTTAGGGCCTCAAGGTGCATCAAGGAGAGCTAGCCCCTAATCTAGAGATTCATTCCTTAGTTTTGACACCCACAACAAGAGGAATGTCTCCATTGTGCCACGTGGAAGAAGGGAGTTGAGTATCCTTTCAAAGGGTACATTCCAAATTATCAATAGTACCTTTGTTATTCACTATAACTAGATCTAAAATCTTTATAATGTTGATCATACAGGGCACACAAATACCACTTAAACATTATATAACCCTTGCCATTATGAATTAATACTTTATGCTTTGGACTCATATATTGATATTGTTTTCGTTGGGGAGATTTATTATTATTATCATATATCTATATAAATAATTAAACAACACCAATAATATAACCCATTGTAATTATATAGAGGCATTGCCATTGAACTGTGAAGTTATCTTGATGATCAACATACAAGTAATAAACTCTAATTGTAAAGTTGATCAAGTAATGTGTGATTTATTAATGAATTTATGTATCTATCCCACATGACCTTTGCATTGGTATTTAGGTCTCCTTTTATACCTACCAACATTGGAAGGGCAGGGATACTTGATGGGAGGAACCAGGAAATTATACTATCTTTGTAAAGGGAACTACTCAAAGGTTTCTTGGTGGAGGATTCTATATTGATTTGGGTAAAATAATTATGCTTAGTGAGGCTCCCTCAGTTTTCTACAAGTATGTTTTCTAATCAATCTATTCAACCATCACTCACTATATATGGTAGTTTGTTTCATGAGATTAATTGATGCAATTTATGTGCATTTAAAAAAAAATATTAAGTAATTTATAAATTTAAAACTATTATTTATATACTAATGCATTTATCATATCATCATTTACAATTGAACTATGTTAAAACATTATTACTTGAGATGAATTACTACCATTTGATTGTATTTTTGAGAAATATTTAGGAATTTACAAACTTTTAGATATTATTTAAACATTAAGTACTATGTTTAGAGACTCGCCATTTGCAATATAAAGTGTGTAATAACTCTATTTCTTATGTCAATTTACTACAATTTAAGTGCATACATAAATACTAAGAATTTCACAAATTCCATGCTATTATTTAAATATTAATGTGCTTAAAATATCATCATTTGTAGTCTAAAGTGTGTCAAACTCTATTTAAGGAAATGAATTGCTATAATTTGAGTTCATTGCTTCGAAAAATAGTAAAGGAGATATTATTTAAGTATTAATGCATTTAGTAGATAGTCATTTACAAATTTTAGTTTCAAACTCAGAACTCTTATTTAAATCTTAAACCATTTAGCAAGGCGTCATTTACGATTTCAATTAATAGCTTTAGTTTCTCCTAACTGCAAATCTTTGAGTTTTGTACCTTTGTTATTCACTATAACTAGATTTAAAACCTTGCTACTATTAATACGCTTCAATCTGCCCCTATTGTTAAAGCATGTGAAATTTATCTTGTTGTAATATGGACACCCCTAACAAGATTGAAATTTATCAAAAAATTGAAATTCTAGAACTACCTACTTCAAGATAATTATGCACGAGAGAGAAAAGAGTACCTGAGGCTGACTTTTGCATGATATAATGGAGGCGTAGGAGAATGTGAACATAGTCCATTCTTGCAAAGATAGGCATAACAACCTCGTTGAACTTCAATACTCAGAAAAAAATAGAAAGTGTAACATTTATTTAACATGCCTATTTCAAATTAATGGCATTTGAATCATACAAATTTAAATATTAAATATGAAAAATGCATGCAAAGTGGCATGATGGTCATGCAATTTTAAATATCAAATATGGAAAATGCATGCAAAGTGACACGATGGTGGAGGAATTTGTTGAGGCACAAAATTGAGAGAGGGTTGGACCAAAGGGGGTTCATTTGAACCCCCTTTATTTGAACCCCCTTGCTCCAACCCCATGTGGAATCCAATCTTGATCTTTTAATTGAAAAGCTCTTATTGGCTTGAATATGCCATTTCAGATGCCACCTTTAGGAAGAAAAAATAAAATAAAAACACATGACTCCACATGTAAATAGGGCTATTTATTAGCTTTCAATATATATATAATTTACATAATACTTAGTATTTATTTTGATTTATTTGATAACATGTTGTTATTTATAAAGTAAGGTATCATCTTTTTGGGGTACAAAGAAAAATATTGGATTGTGAGTTAAAATTTTGAAAAAAATATTAACGCACTTGATTTTAATTTCATTTTTCCAACGATGAAAAAATAGGTCCATTCTGACATATATATAACAAATTGTTGTGAGAAGTTAGAAGTGCCGATATTACGTGCCATGATCATTAAAAATTTAATAAAAAATAATAATTTATCAAAAAAATATTAAAATTTTTATCTTCCACTACGTTCATGTTTCTAGGACATCTTTGCAATAAATCTTTAAAAAATATTACATTTTGAAAATATTATGACGAGGAGAAATCGGGCACTCAATAAAATTTCTATACATAAAACATACATACTATGTATTTAGGCATTCAAAAATATGTTTTTTATTTTTTATTTTAATTTGAAAAAATTATAAATATAATCTACACGTAAAATTTAATATTTTATTAATTTACACTATTTTCACATTTTGTACAATTTAGTCACTATTGCCCATACTAATTGAAAAATGTGCACATTTTCATTTTTGGTTGTCCCATTTCTTACTTAAACTAACATATTACTAACCTCCCTTCTTAGATTCCTATGATCACAAACTTGGCACTCTTATTTATACGTTCTCCAACTAACTTTAACCCAAGTTCCATTAAGTTAGATTTAATCGTGGTTAGGTTTCATCTAACCTTTGTTAAGTTAAGAAGGGGATAAGCAATTAATACTTGGGATAGAGATCCCATTTAATAAGCATGACTCTCTATTTATGAATTTAAGGATTTAATGGAGATATTTTCAATTCTTTAACTTTGAGGATGATGACATCATCATGACCTAGGGTTCATTTTAAGAGGCCCTATTAGAAAACCTATTGGAAATATCTAATGAATCCATGAAAATATGATTTGTGGGCATGGAGAATCCTCTGAGGTTGATGGCAAATGGTTCAACCAAATAGTTTAACCAATCAGTTTAACCAAATGGTTGAACCAATTACCCAAACCAAAATATTGAACTAGACAATCAAACCAAACGGTTGAATTGAACGACTGCACTATATAGTTGAATCAAATGGTTGGACTGTGGTTGACCTGTACGATTGAATCCAATGATTGAGTTGAATGGTCGAGTTGAATAGTTGAGCTGAATGGTTGAAGTAAATGGTTAAGGCAACCATATAAACCAAATGGTTGGGCCAACCAGCTAAGTCATGCAACTTGTCTGAATGGTTCTATCAGGTGATGGAGTCGGATGGTTCGATCGACATCTTTGCAATAAATCTTTAAAAAATATTACATTTTGAAAATATTATGATGAGGAGAAATCAGGCACTCAATAAAATTTCTATACATAAAACATACACACTATGTATTTAGGCATTCAAAAATCTATTTTTTATTTTAATTTGGAAAAAATATAAATATAATCTACACGAAAAATTTAATATTTTATTAATTTACACTATTTTCACATTTTGTACGATTTAGTCACTATTGCCCATACTATTTGAAAAATGTGCACATTTTCATTTTTGGTTGTCCCATTTCTTACTTGAACTAACATATTACTAACCTCCCTTCTTAGATTCCTATGATCACAACCTTGGCACTCTTATTTATACGTTCTCCAACTAACTTTAACCCAAGTTCAATTAGGTTAGATTTGATCATGGTTAGGTTTCATCTAACCTTTGTTAAGTTAAGAAGGGGATAAACAATTAATACTTGGGATAGAGATCCCATTTAATAAGCATGACTCTCTATTTATGAATTTAAGGATTTAATGGAGATATTTTCAATTCTTTAACTTTGAGGATGATGACATCATCATGACCTAGGATTCATTTTAAGAGGCCCTATTAGAAAACCTATTGGAAATATCTAATGAATCCATGAAAATATGATTTGTGGACATGGAGAATCCTCTGAGGGTGATGGCAAATGGTTCAACCAAATAGTTTAACCAAATGGTTGAACCAAATACCCAAACCAAAATATTGAACTAGACAATCAAACCAAACGGTTGAATTGAACGACTGCACTAAATAGTTGAATCAAATGGTTGGACCGAATGGCTGACCTGAATGATTGAATCCAATGATTGAGCTGAATGGTCGAGTTGAATAGTTGAGTTGAATGGTTGAACTAAATGGTTAAGCCAAACATCTAAACCAAATGGTTGGGACGAATGGCTAAGTCATGCAGCTTGTCTGAATGGTTCTATCAGGTGATGGAGTTGGATGGTTCGATCGACATCTTTGCAATAAATCTTTAAAAAATATTACATTTTGAAAATATTATGACGAGGAGAAATCAGGCACTCAATAAAAAATTTATACATAAAACATACACACTATGTATTTAGGCATTCAAAAATCTATTTTTTATTTTTTATTTTAATTTGAAAAAAATATAAATATAATCTACACGTAAAATTTAATATTTTATTAATTTACACTATTTTCACATTTTGTACGATTTAGTCACTATTGCCCATACTAATTGAAAAATGTGCACATTTTCATTTTTTGTTGTCCCATTTCTTACTTGAACTAACATATTACTAACCTCCCTTCTTAGATTCCTATGATAACAACCTTGGCACTCTTATTTATACGTTATCCAACTAACTTTAACCAAAGTTCGATTAGGTTAGATTTAATCGTGGTTAGGTTTCATCTAACCTTTATTAAGTTAAGAAGAGGATAAGCAATTAATACTTGGGATAGAGTTCCCATTTAATAAGCATGACTCTCTATTTATGAATTTAAGGATTTAATTAGGATATTTTCAATTCTTTAACTTTGAGGATGATGACATCATCATGACCCAGGTTTCATTTTAAGAGGCCCTATTAGAAAACCTATTGGAAATATCTAACGAATCCATGAAAATATGATTTGTGGGCATGGAGAATCCTCTGAGGGTGATGGCAAATGGTTCAACCAATCAGTTTAACCAAATGGTTGAACCAAATATCCAAACCAAATTATTGAACTAGACAATCAAACCAAACAGTTGAATTGAACGACTGCACTAAATAGTTGAATCAAATAGTTGGACCGAATGGCTGACCTGAATGATTGAATCCAATGATTGAGTTGAATGGTTGAGTCGAATAGTTGAGCTGAATGGTTGAACTAAATGGTTAAGCCAAACATCTAAACCAAATGGTTGGACTGAACGGCTAAGTCATGCAACTTGTCTGAATGGTTCTACCAGGTGATGGAGCCAGATAGTTCGATCGACCAACACATTGGTGAGTGACCTATGCATCTGATATGCTATCTAATTGCCTTGTCACCTACCCTACTCTATAAATACTCACCTCTACCCTCATTTCTAAAATTTTATAAAACTGATTTATCATTCCCCTAGAGAAAAAAATCATTTTGCAGCCATGGAAAGATTTTTTTTTCAAAAACCTACTATGTATGGACATTTTGAAGCTCATACAAAAAATAGATGCATACAATGATTGGGTACAAGAATGAAACTTCAGTGGCCTGCTCTACATGTCATAATACAACCTCGATACCTCGCTTTAAAAAAAGATAATGTATTCATATGATCCAAATGAGAAGATCTTCACCTTGTAAGTTGATTGCAGAACGATTTTGTTTGGTACTTCACAACAAGATAATCACAATCTCACAAGTCTTCCATTTCACAATATAACCTTTTTGAGTTTAAATCAATACTTTTAGATGAAGACAAAAAAATTTTGGCCAAAAATTACGTTTTACACATTAAAAATTTTGGTATGTACTTATAAATTTGTTTATATATTCAAAATTTAATTTTCAACTTTTGTGATCTAAAATCCTCTTTTTGTCTTTCATTTTAGATAGTCGAAGAACGCAATCCCTGTCGAAGACATTAGTCACCCTTTTTTAAAAGCAATGGTTCAATTTTTCCAAGCCAGAATAGTATTTCAGGGAAGAGCCACATATATTCCATATTGGACATTATTTTACATTGTTCATGTTATTTTCAAATATAAATTTGACTAGTGCTCTTTTATTTCCTCCAGAATAAGGCTTGAATTAAATTTTGCTGCTACTAATATTAGTTCCACTATTTCTTGTTCTAATTTTATTCTCGTATTGTACTACGAGGCCTTCTTTGAACTCCAAAAAATATAGGGTCCGACTATGTTGGATCGAAACATGATGACAAACTCTTTGTATGTGGATGAGTAGGAGGTTAGTTTATTTGTTCATTTATTGATCTATATTCTAGGGTTTAATATTTGTTTGTTTGTTAAATGATTACCAAGGTCAATATACATAACTATTTGATTTGTGTTTGTTACAACTAACAGGAAAGAATGTGTGCCTCGAAAAAACAATCTACCTCAAAAGGACAATGTGCAACTATGATTGAAAAATCTATAGATTCAGAGTCTACAGAATCATCCATACAATCTTATCAACTTGCAAAACATCCACGAGTTTCTTCGGTGTCCTCTCCATGTGCAAGTTTGCTATTTAAAAATTTCAAATGAGATATTAATTTTCCAAACTCAAGTGCATTATTTTAGTTATTTCATTTATTCTTGCAGTTAACTCAAGAGTAATTCAGATGGTGGAATAACCACCATTGCAACTAATAGTAACAACTACTATCCCTTCTGAACCCTCTATCAAAGGTATTTTACATTACATTTTTTATTTTTATTTTTATTTTTTGGACTTTGATTATTGTTTTTTAGACTGAATGTTTGCATAATGTATTAGCTCAAAACACCTCTATGACTGTCACTCGTAATACATCACATACATTACAGGGTATACTATCTCCAAATATAAGTACTAAACTTTTAATTTTAGTTTTGTATATAACTTGGTTTTTTCAATTTATTTATTTTATAAAATAAATTACCTTTTGTAGGCCATCTTCTATCTGTGAGGAAGATTATGACACTACTTCCACCCCTACACATATTTCACAGAAAGGGGAAGACTCTTCCATTAACACCACTACAACGAACAACAACACTACAAATATCAGGATCCCAGTTCCCCTCTTTCTCTATTGGAGGTTTATCGAGTGTGTAGGGATTGACTTCTTTGTCAAAAATTGATCTTGATGATGAATATATGGGGTTCGATAGTGCCACTGATGTTGGAACTACTTTCAATCCACATGATATTATCGAAGAAGAAGCAACACATGTTCATGCGACTGACCAACAAAAACCTTCAAGAACTTAACCATACAATCCCACCCCAATAGAGAATGTTGTAAAGTCTGATGATGCCCTTACATATTTTCCATTAAACAATTTGGTAGCAGATAGTATTATTGTTAGTCTTCAGGAGGGGGTAATTGATGAACTAAAAAGTTTGCATGTGTGGGAGATTTGGGTGAAGGCCCTGATAAAATAAATAAATGATTGTTTTCACAACGACTCAGAGCAAGAAAATTTGTTTGTATTGGTGCAATAAGTACTCAAAAAAATTGATGCTTTGTTTTCCAGAGCTAAATATGGGTCGATTACTATTGCTAATACTTACAATGATAATGTCTTGATGATCATGCTTAACAGGTTAGAGAATTTGAATGCAAAAGCCCAGGCATATTTTAATAAATGGGTGAAAGACATAAACCTTGCTATTATTATGAATGTAGAGAAGGAAAAAGCCTCGATAATGTTTATTCATTTTAATCAAATTTCATATCATTCATAATTTTTGTTCACATCTAATTACATTACATTTTAAAATGTAGGCAAAATATGAGAACTTTAAAAAATAAATTGAGGTCCTCAATGTCCATCTAAAAAATGCACAAAAAAGTTTACAATCTGCCATCCAATTCAAGGAGATGCTTGTTTTGTTGAAAAAACAGAACAACACACTGTGAAAAATCATTAAGGAGCAAGGACGGGATTCTAATGCCTTATTTAACCAGAAGACAATTGTCAATCCAAGTCTACTTTATGTAGGAAATGCTAGAAAAGAGGATAGGTAAAATTTTGAACGTCTTAATGTTACGACAGTAGATCTTGAAAAGGTAGGGATATTTAAGGACAATAGTGGCATAGAGGATATTGTGATTGAGAAAGTGGTTGTGAAAGAAGCTGAAAAAGTTGTTGAGAAACTAGTTGAGTATTTGAGAATATGTTTTAAACTTTTATATATTTCAAAAAAATGTTTTCTATTAAAATATAAATTATGAATGACAATTTCAAGTTTGTAGATGCGGTAATCAATTTATTGAGTTTTAATTACTGGATAAGCCACATAGATTGCAATTTCAATTTCAATTTTATGATGTTGTAAACTTGAATGGTGTTAAGCCCCCTTTTGATATTTTGATGCACTTGTGAAACTCACATCTCAATATAAATGGATTAATATCAACATATTCCTTTAGAAATTGTTCATCCTAACACAATGATAATATATTAATCTTGTGCAGTCATCGCTTGGCAAGAAACACATAAATGCATTTCAGAAAATGTATAATAGTTATTGAATGTTATGATAAAAAAATGAGTTGTTTTCTGTGGAAGATCTCCTTTTTTTTATATTTAGATTGTTTCTTGAGCAAATCATGATTTGAAGCCATTATAAAAGCACATTCATGTTTGGTAGAGATATGTGACATGGGTTGAAGATAGTATTGTGATAGTCAGTAATAATGAGGATTCATCAAAGTTGAAAACATGAATAATTGATTGTGATCATGAAATATAGAATAGGTTAATGGATTGTTTAATGTCATGAGGATATGTAAATAGATAAGGTTATATTTTATTTGATCACTTTATTCTAAGAAGAATTAGTTTTAAGGACTCTAAACATTTGGACAAATTTTTAAATATAGGTTATCTACTCTATAGGAGTAGATAGCCTATACTACCCTATAGGTAGGTACTATATATTCCATGTCTAGTACCTATATATGGCATATATAGTGGTATATACTCCTATATATAGTGGTGTGTGTGTGTGTGTGTGTGTGTATCATGAAAGTGAATTCATTGTTACATAAAATATCCAAGGTTTAGGACTATGCTCATTCAATTACAGGAATTTATAGAATTAAATTGAAATCCTAAGCCAAAAATGAAAAAGGAACAAGCAGTGTTCAAATTAAAATGTAGGATCACCAAATTAACTCTACTTTGAACTGTAAGGTATTGAAATTATATAGGAAGTTAAATAATAGATCATAAAACAAGTATGAAAAATCTACATACTTTATAGAATTCGTAAATTGATAAAAATATAAGTTATGGCTAGGGTTATAAACTTGTACTTGTAAATTGATTTATTTCAGTCTGTGTTATATTTCAATCGACTATAAGAACATGAAGACAAATGATTTAGAAAATAAATATCCACTACATATTGTGACAAGGTCAAAGAAGATAGACCAGATCACAGTGCATCATTGTCTGACACTATAGCTTTTTCTAAACAGACTATGCACTGGGTGTAAAAATATGGGCACATTTACCCCTATCACAAAACTTGTTCTGATGTAATTAAAAAATATATCTATCAAAAATACGTATCAAAGACAGAAAGAACCATATTAACCTATAGTGTTCCCCCTAAGACAATGACAATATATTAATATTTTACATTCAGCACTTAGTAAAAAACAAGTAAATGAATTTTATAAAACATATAATAATTCTTGCATCTTTTGATAAACATGTGAAATTAAAATTTATAAACTCTATTTCTAAAAGTCTGGTCGTTGAAAGAATTCTCCACAAACCTGATCATCGATAGTGACATTTGCATCCACCGTGTCAGTGCCATATTTAGTGTCATTATTTACATCCTCTTTATTTGTCATTGTATTACTAATGCCTCTTCTTTTAGTTAGAGAACTCCATGTTTCCATAGCTCTTTCATATGGAAACATATCCACTGTATAACGAGAAACATATAATCTCAAAGAAGTTTCTAAATTTCTATCTAATCTATTTCAAAGTTTTGATTTTATGACTGATAATGCACTAAATACTCTTTCATCTTCCACTGAGCCTAAAATCATTATTTGATAGAGCTCATATAATAAAAAATATTCACTAAGACTTTTCTGTGGTATACTACTAGGATAAAGTTTTTTCCACAGTCTTGTAATTGCCCCATTCTTTGTTGGTTCATGTAGAACATGATATTGTTCAAGCATTGTAATGCCAAAATGGGTTAACTGGGATGTCAATAAATCCTTTCCAAAAACACCTATAATTTTTAATCCATTCACCTCTGTAGATCTATAGAAACGCATTACAAGATAGTGCATGTATTTTTGATATAAAATGCTAACCATCTTTTAGCTATTATTACTATTCTATAAAATGGGATTGACAACTGCCATTGCCTCCAACAAATCATCCATTTGAAAATGATCTCTGATATCCATAGATAAGTTTTAGGAAACTCTACTTAGTTTCATCTAGGTTTCAAATAGAGCAGTGTCATACAAAATATGTGCTATGGGAAATTCTTCAGATTTAGCTCTCATTAGATCAAGTCTTTTGTAAAAAGTGTGCATTGAAATCTCCTTTCCATTAAAAATGACACAAACATGATCATTGATATTCAACTTCAAATAACTATCAAGGTTTTTATAAATTGGTCAAACATTTCCAACTACTAAAAATAAGACCTTGAAAATTTTCATTCGAAGTGTATAGTATGCCAAGAGATTGACATACTCATTTTCTCAGCCATATGAAGTCCATAATATAAATGGACCTCTCCTAAGTATGTTTCATTAAACAATTCATTTCCTTCACCATTGGAAGAATTCCACATAAAGTCAGCAATGTTTCCAAATATGTTAAATGGTACAACAAATCTTTTGCCTTGTCAATTTCTCTACGATATTTATACATGAAACCTACTAATGATGGATACTCTTCAAAAATTTGGCAAACAAGTTCATACATAAAAATCCAACTTGTATCAACATCTTTCAATAGTTTCTTACCATCAGTCACTCTTATTGGAAATTTTTGGAAATCTAAAATTCTTTTTGGATTGCTTGACATATAAGCATGTAGGTCACGAATGAGCTCCTCCACTTTGATCACATTAACAAAACTGCTAACCTTTTTGTATGCAAGATTCATCCTATGAGCCATGCAGTGAATTGAATCATATATGGGGTAACTGTTGTTTATAGTTGAACACACAAATCATTTCTATGCCCCTACATAATTGATGCACCATTAGCCCTAACACACACCAGCTTTATAGTCACTACACAATAATTCATTCCAGCTTTATCTTTTAAATTTGATACAACCAATTTATGAAGATTTTTTTCATTGTAATTTTCTACCATTTTATGAACTGATAGTAGATGAGGTTGCCTTGAATAGTTCTCAAAGGTATACACATAAATGCAAACCCAGGTTGTGTGGTCAATTATTGTGACCTCATTAATGGACATTGAGATAAACAGTGATTTCTAAACACTTTCTTTTAAATCTTCAATCTCAACCATTGCTTAAAATTTTTCCATTTCCCAAGCATTGCTATCTAACCAATATGATTGTGAAATATCCAAAAATCCATTATGTTGAAACAAAATCTTATAATCTAAAAAATCATAAATAGGTCTGCCTTTTTTTAGAATATTGTATATAGTAAAGAACTGTATGTATTTCTCCTTCTATGTTCGCCTTTTTTTAGAATATTGTTTACATCTTTTCACATAAGCAATTTCATCTACTTCTATGTTCAACCAATAATAACCAGTATGTAAGAGTTTTTTGGCAAGGACAAACCCATGGGTGTGATATCCACAAACTCCTTTGTGAATTTCCCTCAACTCTAATCTGGCTTCTATTGAATTCAAACAACAAATCATAGTTCCATCAAAGCTTATATAGTAAAGGGTTGGACCAAGTAGGTTATATCGATAGGTTTGGTGTGTGAAAGATTTTTTTGCTTATGTGAAAGGTCTAGTGGAAAAACTTGGTCATAGAGGTAATTATATCAATCAAAATACCAAACAAAAATGGGACCAACAATATCACAAATCATTTCAATGATCGAGGGTTCATGAGTAGGCAATATAAGATGTTCAATGAGGAACAGGTTGTCTCTTGCCTTATCTGTGTTATCAATAAAAGAACTAATGATAGCCATGGCATCTATTGTTCTACTATTGTCTGATGTATGTGTTCAAAATAAATGTGTGCAATCTATTGTTTGAGAATGTCCACCATGGATTTATATGGTACCAACTTATCATCTTTGGTCTGGAACTGGTCGGTAACCTAATTAGTAATTGACTATGAAGCACCATAAACCAAGAGATGTTAAATATTCCATTGTACAACTTGATAAAGCACTGTAACAAGTGTTTCATAATCAACCATGTTATTGGTACAAGGAAAGTCTATAAATAAATGATTTGGGAATGAGATCCCCCTATGGTGTAATGAATAAAAAATGTGCTCTTGATCCGTGCGATGTGAATGACCCATCAAAATACAGCTTTCATTACTACTCCTCAAGAGGCAAAAGTAAGTGGTTGAGTATCTAAAATGGGAGCTTTAACAAGATGCTTTGAAAGTAATTTTCCCTTAATGGCATTTTGATTTATGTATTTAATCTTAAACTCACTCATAAGCATAATCCTCTTAGCCATGTGGCCCTATAAAGTTATTTTTGATAGTATGTATATACTTGAGTGGATATAATTTGGCAATGAGTATGGCCTTGTTGTTTAGCATATAATGATGGAGATTCTGAGCTACAAAGACCATATCTAAATAAGTTTTTTTGATTGACATATAGTTATGTTCATAAGCTACTAGTGTACAACTTAGATAGTGCACTACATGTTCTTTCCCATATTCATCATGTTGGTTTCAAAGTGCCCCCAGGGCATTTTTAGTGGCAAATAGGTAAAATAGAAATGACCTCCCTAGCATTGGTCATAACATAACCAAGTATTCCCTCAGGTGTTCAAAGGCTCTTTGACATTCTTCATCCTAGATAAAATTAATACATTTCTTTAATAAATGAGTGAAAGGATGACATTTATCAGCCAACTTGAAATGAAACATGTGATAGATTGGATTTTTCCCTGTAGATTATGGAGATGCTTCAAAGTGAAATGTGGTAGCATCTTGATAAAGGCTTGAACCTTGGTAGGATCAACTTTTATGCCTCAATGAGAGATAATAAAGCCTAATAGTTTGCCTGAAGTAACACCAAAGATGCACTTCTCGGGATTAAGTCAAATTTTGTACTCATGAAGCCTTTCAAATGTCCTTTATAGTATGACTGGATGATCTACATGGATCTTAAATTTACCCACTATGTCATTGACATAATATTTGACAACATCATGCATCATATCATGGAATATAATAGTCATATCTCTTTGGTATGTTGCCCTATCTTTCTCGAGACCAAATGACATGCCCTGATAGCAAAACATTTTGTAAAGAGTTGTTATTTTGTATTAGTCCTTTGGTTTAATCTTGATCTAGTTATATTCTAAAAATCCATCCATGAGGGAAAACATTTCATACCTGGTTATAGAGTAAACAATCATGTCGATATTCAACAAAATAAATTCATCTTTTTGGTAGGCCTTGTTGATGTCTTAAAAATTAGTGCAAATTTTGATACCTTATAGCTTTTTATTGACAAACACAATATTTAAAATCCACTATGAATAGTTGATCGATCTAATATATATCACTTCTAATAGTTTCTCCAACTCTTTATTAACTAGCACAACAACACAAGCATGTATTTACAAAGCTTATGTCTAATGGTTTTAACATCAGGATGTACAATGAGATGGTGTACAACCAAGGCAAGGTCCAAACATGGGATATCTGAATAGGCTCATGCAAATATATCAATAAACTCCTTCAAAAGGGCTGTAAAGACTTCACATTCCTCTTTAGTGAGGGATTCACCTAATTTGATCCACATTAGGTCCTCTGGAGTCCCAATGTTTACTTTCATAGTATCCTCTACAAGGAGAGTTGATCCATCTTCAAGAATAGTTAGAAAAAATATGAATTGGCTAGTAATGGTAGAGTCCTCTAGTCAGACTAGTTATTTAAGTTCTCCCAAATAGGATGAATCTAAATCTCATAATGGTGGTAATGGCCATGTAACAAACATTACAGGACATTCTCAGCCAATTTGATCAAAAGGCATATTGTTCCGCTATACTGCGATCAAACCCAAAAGTAAGTTCATTGTTGGTGGTCTCCCAAGCTTCATTCAAATAAGGGTAAACATCCCCATCTAGTGACACTTAAAATAGGTTTTCACCAAGAGACTAGCCTTTTTCTTTACTTTTAACTTGGTCCAAAAACACCTCAAAGAGGTTTTCACTCTGGGACCTCAATGTTTTATTTTTTAATTTTTGCTAAGGGTGTTCATCTGCTCTTCGAAATAGGCAACAAAATCCAATTTGATAGAGAACCCTTGTTTATGGTCTCCCAAAAGAACATTATCTCTCAGGCCTAAAAAATCACAAAAGGCCTCATCATTCTCAAACTCATCTAAAGGTGTTATGGATTCTTGTTGGTCTTAGTTTATGATTTGAGGGTGATAAAGGGTAAGTGGGGAATATTCGATTATGGGCATGATGGTACAAATGGTATATGGGTTGAATAAATTTGTACTAGTTAAGTCTTCACATATGCGATGATCAGACTGTATTTCATTAGCAGTATCATCATCACTAGTTGTTGGTGTAAAAACATGAATAAGATACGTGGGGTCACACATAAGTAGTTTAAATCCAAGACTATGAGTTCCTTTATATTTGGTCATAGAAATGTGCTCAATAATACCCTAATGATTTTTACCCAAGCCTCTACATTCATAAGCTTGGTTATCCATAATCTAGTTAGGGATGAGATACTTTGTACTTGGGTAACAATCATCTAAATTATCATTATATAACCATGAATCATCATTGGTGAGCAGGTCCTATTCTTGACTAGTGTCTAGTGTGAAAATAATAAGCGTTAGGATATGAAGTTTTCTTTTTCCATTTTGTCATCATTTTATGCAAATTGTCTTATCTTTGGGCTTTCTATAGGACTTGGGGTTTTACAGAATCTTGGTTATATGGAAGGTATCATGGGTAAAATACTCTCCTAGACCATTGCCAGAAATGATAAAATGATTAGAAAATTTTGTAAGAGGTATATGTAAATCTGAGGCAAGGTTGTCAAGGTCTATGTAATTAGTCTCTAACAATTTAAAAAGTATTTTTTTGTCTTTATCAGTTGTTGATACTGGGTTTAGACCAAAACAATAGTTGTAGCTTTCATATTCGGCCTCCAAATGCTTTTAGTGTTCATATGGTTGTAAATCTCCATGGATATTTACCTCCATCCCCAAGTGATGAAATTTGATACACTGGTGCAAGGTTGAAGGTATTGGATAGATTTTGTGTATCAATGGTCTACCCAAAAGCAAATTGTATGATAAATCTAGGTCTAACACATGACAAAGTGTGGTATGGGTTAAATGCCCAACGACCACTGGTAAAATAACAATTCCTTGTGATTCTTGCTCTTCATTATCATAGGCCTTGATAGTAATAGTCTTTGGTTGAAGGTCAACTTCTGTATATCCCATATGCTTGATTAATTATAAAGACAATATTGAGGCACAATCCATTATCTATGAGGATGCATTTAACTTTGTTCTGTGTGATAACAATTTTACTGTATAATGGGTTATGATGGAGAGGGCCAAGGGATGACATATCACTTTGGTCAAAGGTCAATTGTTGGCTTGGGGCTAGGTTTCCTGTCAGGACCCCCTGCTCTTGAAGAGCACAGTTGATTACCTTTGTATAAGAAACTAAACACAGAATTTAACCAAAAGTAACAAGTAACTAGAAATTCAAAAATAACACAGAATATGAGAGACAATACCCAATTGTATTAATACTCTTCCAGAAGGAAATAGAACAAAGAAGATGCCACAATCTTCTTTACACTCCTCTAGGGCTCCCACACCTCTAGGGCGTAAACAGTAAATCTCTTCAAGAGTTCTCTCTCTCAATCACGGTCACAACAAACAACTCCAACACAGAGTTGTTGTTCACCTCAACCAGTCAGTATCACTACTGCCAGTACCATCGAGTATACACACATACTCAACCAAGTACACAACACACTCCAAGTAGATCTCCCATGAACTTACAACAACTTGCAAATCAAATTGATCTTACTTACACATGTAGATCTCACCTAATCTTGCTATACCGTAGATCAACCTAGCCTTGCACACCTGTCAACCTAGATCATACACACATAAAGAACCCTTCTAATTCTCCACACCAGCACCCCTGTGGATCTTCTACCAGATCTTGCTCTCTTGTAGATCTACCTGATCATACACACTTGGCATTGTGGCACTATGAGGAGCTAACCTTGCTCTCTTCCCTCTGAAGGAGCTAACCTTGCTCTCTCTATGTAGCACACTTTACAATACAGCCCATGGGTCTCTTAAATAGATCCCATACAAATAATAATTAGACTTTTAATTACAATAATTAGAACCACAGCTCCAAGACTAAAATTAGTCTTTCACATGCAAACAAACTGTCCGTCCAAAAATAGACCAGTTCGGGAGTCGCATGCAAATGCATGCACACACAGGCTGTCGATGTCAGTGCCTGTCTGACCGATGTCAGCCGACCCATAATTGACATCAGTTACTGTGAACACTAAAGATGACCAATGTTGGTTGCCTGTAACTCAGCAACCTCCTCTTGTTTACATCCTGGTGAAGCTTTTAGCTCCACAACCTAACAATATCCCACTTGGAGATAAACAACTGCACCTGTACTTGTACCTGTACATCATCTAATTTGTTTCCTGGCTTGTATCACTCTTCAAGCTCAATCTTGAAGACCAACCACCACACATCCTATGGTGCTCCACCTGTCATCCAAGTAACCTGCCGTATCCACATCTACAAACCCATGTAGAAAAGAACTTGACCCTGCATAGCATGAATCCCTACTGCTGGTCCCTCTCAGATACCTGAGAATCCAACTACTCTCCAGTGCTTCTTATCCAAATTGGCTATGAACTTGCTGACAACACCCACTACTGGGGCAAAAATAGGTTTAGTACACATGCACTTAACCTCATCATGTGAATTGGGACCTTGTTCTGTGAACTGTCCATCCATAGGTGTGCTAACTGATTCTGCATCCCGCATCTTGAACCTCACCACTACCTTATCCACACAATCATCTGGAGACAAAATCAACCTGTGATCTTCCATGTCTCTAGATACACTCATGCCAAAGAATTTTGCTGCTCCCAAATTCTTCATGACATACCACTGAACTAACTTTACCTTTAGTTTAGCAACTCCCTGCATGTGTGACCCTGCAACAAGCATACACACAACATACGGTAACAGGATAATGTTGCAATCATCATCCAACTTGGTAAAGTAAACACAATGGTTATAATGACACTGACTAAAGCCATGCTTTGTCATACACCTGTCAAACCTATACCACTATCTTGCAGCTTACTCAAGACCATATACCCTGGCCTTCCATCTCACGTGTCCATTCCCTCTCTTCTTTAACCAAAGAATCCATTTGTCTCTCGGTGCTTTTATCCCAGATAGCAACTCTACCAAGTCTCCCATTTGGTTCTTCTCCAAAGAATTCATGCCATGCTCCCACTATTTCCTAGATCCTACCTGCTCTGCAATGAGCAACAAGTATAAAGAAGGGGAATAACAAATTTGAGGCTTACTTACACTTTTAGTCCTCCACATGGGCATTTGAGACTCCTTGACAGCTTATTATCTACCCAAAATCCATTCCAGTGACCGATGTCAGTCACCACCCAGTCTGCATCTGACTGACGTCGGTTCCATGCGACTGACCTGACTACCGATGCCAGTTCCCTGACCGACATCGGTGTCCACTGGTCGCTGACATCGGTTCCCTGATCAATGCTGGTATCCACCCTGCCCGCACCACCAACTTTGCATGTCTGCACATGACCAATGTTGGTACCTGTCTGTTTGATGTCGGTTCCACCTGACCGACGCTGGTAACTGTGTTCTCTTGTGAGTGATGATTTTTTACCCGTGAGCTCTCTATGGATCAAAACCCTATCCAAACTACCCTGCTCAGAGTTATTCAGCCTTCTCTACTGATCTCTGTCCATCATCTCCTCCATGAACACTAAGGCTTTCCAGTTCTTAAGTTTGTCAAACACATTTGACTTCCTCTTAAGAACATGCATCTCTTTCTTACTCATGTGACCAAGCCTACAAAGCCACGTCTTTGCAACAGAAGGAGAATTAGTAATATAAGTAGATAGATAAAGGATACCTACTTTTTTACCACCTGCTAATTCAAGTGCATCCGCTGTGAGAGTTACTGTGCATCTCTCATCACCCAACTTTCTTGAAGAAATTAGCCTCATCTTCAGAACTGGGACCTGCATGACATCCTTCAACACCCATGTGTTGGTCGTCTGCAATTTTAGCTGCACTTCCCCTTTGCCAATACTTTGACAAGGCTCACCAACCCCTAAATAAATCTTTCCAAAGTCTCCATGGACCTTAACATGGAAAAATACTCTATTTGGGGCTGCATGGAAAGAGGCAACAAAATCTATAAACCAAGATTCTACTTTATCCAAGGAACATAAAAGAACAACCAGTGCAATAATACCTGCAACACATGCTTCTTTATTTCCTTCATGCTAATCTTCTACCAACCAGCAATGTTTCTTTACCTGCTCTTTCTTTCCATAACACCGTAATTGATCATTTTTGCTTTTGAATTCGTCCATACTTTCTTCTACCATTGCTATACTCCCACTCAATCAAAAACCCCTGAGAGTGACCTATAATCAACAAACACTTAACAAGCTCTGACCACCTGTTAGTTGAACCTAGCTTTGATACCAATTGTCAGGACCCCCTGCTCTTGAAGGGCACAGTTGATTACCTTTGTATAAGCAATTAAACATGAAATTTAACCAGAAGTAACAAGTAACTAGAAATTTAGAAATAACACAGAATATGAGAGACAATACCCAATTGTATTAATACTCTTCCAGAAGGAAATACAACAAAGAAGATGCCACAATCTTCTTTACACTCTTCTAGGGCTCCCACACCTCTAGGGCATAAATAGTAAATCTCTTCAAGAGTTCTCTCTCTCATTCACGGTCACAATAAACAACTCAAACATAGAGTTGTTGTTCACCTCAACCAGTCAGTATCACTACTGCCAGTACCACCGAGTATACACACATACTCAACCGAGTACACAACGCACTCCAAGTAGATCTCCCATGAACTTGCAACAACCTACAAATCAAACTGATCTTACTTACACATGTAGATCTCACCTGATCTTGCTATACCACAGATCAACCTGGCCTTGCACACCTGCCGACCTAGATCATACACACATGAAGAAAACCTTCTGATTCTCCACACCAGCACCCCTGTGGATCTTCTACCAGATCTTGCTCTCCCATAGATTTACCTGATCATACACACTTGGCACTGTGGCACTATGAGGAGCTAACCTTGCTATCTTCCCTCTGAAGGAGCTAACCTTGCTCTCTCTATCTAGCACACTTTAAAATATAGCCCATGGGTCTCTTAAATAGATCCCATACAAATAATAATTAAACTTCTAATTACAATAATTAGAACCACAGCTCCAAGACTAAAATTAGTCTTTCACATGCAAACAAACTATCCATCCAAAAATAGACCAGTTTGGGAGTCGCATGCACACACAGGCTGCCAATGTTGGTGCCTGTCTGACCGATGTTGGCCGACCCATAACCGACGTCGGTTACTGTGAACACTAAAGATGACCAACGTCAGTTGGCCTGACTGATGTCGGTTGCCTGTAACTCAGCAACCTCCTCCTGTTTGCATCTTGGTGAAGCTTTTAGCTCCACAACCTAAAATTTCCAACCAAAACTTGAAATTTGTATGGCGTAATGTCATTGGGTACTTAGGACTGACATAGGAGTTCAGTAAGGATATTCTTGTAGATGGTAGATGCATGTAATAAATCTAAAATAGAGATTTGTGCAAGTGATTTTTTGAGTTGTTCCATAATATCATACATTTTTGCCTTAACAATGGTAATTGCATTACTCTTAGTTGGTATAGTGGGTTGAATTGGCTCATTGGTAGGGGATTGCAGGCTTGGGATGGTGACTTTAGACCATTGAGTTGTGATTGCACAATCTTGATTGGGTAAAGGACCATCGTAACTAAGAGACAATGGAGATGGGCTAGAAAGGGTAATTCTTGATTGCCAATGTGATTAGTTGTGGTTATTGGTCAATGAAGGGTTACTGACATAAGGACTCAAGACGGTAATCCTTGGTTGCTAGTAAGCTTGGCTGTAGTCACAGGTCAAGGAAGGATTACAAACATTGGGAGGCTGATAGGTATTATTATTTAACGGTCTTGGTTTGTTGGTATTTGGTCTAGGATTGATGATAATGGTAGACACATGAGCACCCATAATACAACCTACAATTTTTTTAATTCATGTGTAATTTCATGATAGGTCTATTCATTATTGGGGTTATTCTGGCCTTCGTTACATCCTTTTTGTGGTTGATATTGTTGTGTTGCTACTATTATTGTTTCTATTGTTATTATTGTGGTCTTTATCATTATTATTGTTGATTGGTATTGTTATGTCATGGAAAATGATTTTGGTAGATACCCAAGATTTGATTGGAAGTAGATGTTCTATTATCCAACTAGATCTATTCATTTTCCAACATATTCTAAATGAGGTGCTTCAACTACACACAACGACATATAAAATGTCCATAGACACAATGATAATCATAAAACTCAAGCTCTTTATACCAATTTGGATAAGGTGCTCTATTGCTAAAGTGTTTTGGAATCAACCAACTAATCATATTGGTCATGGGTAATTTGCAAAACACTACTTCAATAGTCTCACCAAGGTCACTAAAGACTCTAGCATTAGGTCTTCTTCTTGGAGGTGGGGTTTGTAAAGGTGGTGGTTGTAGTATTTGAGAAACTAGTATGGGTTGAGGCATAAACTACGTTTTCTAGATATGTTTACATTTTTAGAGTAAGTTGCATTTTGGGAGAGGCAAAGTAGATGGTGTTTGCACCATTTAAAAATGATACGACTCGGTGACTCCATTACTGACAACATATTTGTTATTATTATACGACTTAAGTTTTTCATAATGATTATCTTGAACAAGTGCAAGTGCTTGTGTTTGGACTGGACTAGGGCTCAAATTGAGGCTTGAATTTTGGTTTTGGATCTAGTTTTAGTTTTGGTTTTGGTTTGAAAAAGATAACTTAATAATCCCTTTATTAATGAGGGATTTTCAATTTGTATACCTTTTCTCAATGATGTTCTAGAACGTGTAAACACATTAAAGCTCCAAGTGATAATATATTTCATTGTACAAACTTATCTAAAAGATCATCAAAGTTAGATGTTGAGTTCTTTAGGAACTTAAGAAGCCACTCTAAAGCTTGCCCAATTAGACTTCGAGGAAAAAGGAGAAGTAGGTATATGTCACTATAGGAAACTAGTTGGTAAATGACAACAAACTCTTTTAAAAGTTCCCTAGGTCTTTTTACCCTTATATTTGTCAAATTTCAATAGCTCATAACCTAGAGGAAATGGTATTTGGAGATACTCCATATTAAATGGATATAAACACACATCATCTAATTTGAACTTCTTTGTCTATTTTCCTGTCTAAATGGATGCAATTTCATCCTTCATTAGTTACAGTTCTTGGGCAAGGAAACTTGATGGTGTAATTGGTTGTGGTTGTGGTTGGGTGGTCAAAGGTGGATTACCTTCACCAAGGTGCAATGGGGGAAAGGAGTATTTTGGATTGTTAGTTTAATGGATCAATAGACAAAGAATATGCATATGTGTAGTGGAATTAAGCTATTGATACTACATATGTTGTTGGTATATATTCTAGTTTGGATTCAGAATATGGTTTTGAATCAAAAGGATTAGGGCTGTGATGGAAGTATGTGGTCTTGTGGAAGGTATTGTGCATGTTGAGTTTAAGAAAAAACTTGTTGCTAACTAGTTGAACTCGGTTATATAAATGGTACTTACTGTTGACTAAATATATGTATTTGAATATGTGGCACATGTTGGGTAAAAGGTAATTGTTGGCTAATAGGTATTTGTGCTATACTAGCACCTCTTTATTAAACAAACACGTACTATGAACTGGACACTTTTTGGGTGTTTGGCATTTGTCATTAACCAATAGGAATGTGTTATTGATTAGACAAAGTCTGTGATGAACTCACCATATGTTGTGGTGGTACATTGGTATGTGTTTGTGGTTGTAGAATATTAGTCATCACCTATTGAGGTAAGATAACATTCACTTATTGGGGTAAAAAATTGGGTAGTACCTAGCTACTTATCCCTTGGGGTTGCGTGCTTGAAGAAGTAGTTGGTTGAGTATTGGAAGTAACCTATTGTGGTTGGGAACTAAGCATTCTTGCCTCATGTTGTTGATAACCACTCATAGTATTGGCAAGAGGTATTTTCCACTATAAATTATTTTTTGGTGCATTTAACCCACCTTGGTATACATTAGGATGCACTTGCATGTTATCCACTACATTTGGCACATGGTCTTTAGTAGAAGCCATAGTTATTTCCTTAGTGATCAGGACATTGAACATGTTGCCTACCAGAGTAATTTTTTAAAAGGGGTCCACACACAGATTAGTATGACCCAATGAGTCAACTGGCACTCTTGCTGAGGGAACAAGCTCTATAAGCGGGTTATTTGATATGGCCATAATGTTGAAATTATATGCTAGTTTAAGACAAGTCTAATAAATTTGTCATATTTATGTGAATTGGTTTGTGATGGGGACTTTTCCCTTTGTAAGCACATTGAGATCTTGGTTTAGCATTGGCATGAGTGCCTAATGGTAACTAGTAGATCCCTGTATGATGGGTTTGATTTGAGGTTCATTACTAGGTGCTCTAACTAACCTAGGTAGACTTTCATGGGTAAACTATGTTAGAAACTTGGATCCTACCTCTATGACCCTAGCAAAAATATCATCCTTATTCTTAAATAAGTGACAATCAAATAAGTAAGGATCATAGCTAATTAGTGATATAACACAATAAGGCTATTATTGTACTTTTTTGATAGCAGATGGAAATTAGCAAGGTATTAAGTTGTCTATTCTTGCTCTTAACCTAGATAAAAAGGTGTACTAACCAAGTATTTCACTAATGGATCTTGTCTTTGTTTAGCATATTGAGTAGTGTAAGGGGGATATGGATCTATCTCATAAACCATGTCATCCCGATATGGGTCTTGAACAAAGGGATCATTCATGACTACACTTTGGTAATCCATATTATACATGGTCTCACTATGTGTAAAGCGAGGCATATTTGAACCCATGACTAATGTCTCGTGAAGAAAAGTTAAAACACTCGAAATGTGGTCTAAAATGGTTGGTCGATGTTGTAAAACATCTTGAAGCTTGTTTAGATGGAAAACTCGGTCTATTGTTGCAAATGGTTTAAACTTGGCCTAAAATGGAGATCTTCTCCAAAAATATCAACAAAAAATTTAGTCTCAAGTATCTTCAAACTCTAAGGTCTTTCACATAAATGGTTAAATGAAAGGTAAGTTTGAATCCTGGTCTTGGCAAACTATTCCGTACAAATCTAATCTAGGTCTCAAATGAAAAGTGATAAGTCTTTGGTCAAAAGGTACAAATCTAGACTTAAAAAGGCATGAACTAAATCTGAAAACTTTAAGGCGACACTAGGTCTTTGGTTAAATGGCACAAAACTGACTTTGAAACAAACTAGGTCAAGGTAAAAACTTACAATTAATCTAACTCTAAGGCAAACAGTTGGAAATATTTGACTCAATATCGATACATGAATTTTAAAACAAACTTGACCTTCGTATAAAACATTCACCCTAGGCACACGCCTAAAACTAATTGGGAAATTCAATCTTAAGTAATAAAAATAAGGGCAATGAGTAAAGCATTCAAGCCTAAGTGAAAAGCAAGGCTCCAATATAAACTAACCATACTTAGAGTTATACTTAAAAAGTGAGTTTTGACCTTAGTTTAAGGCAATAAATTGACTTAAAGCACACTGAAATAAACCAATTCCTAGCTCTAGGCAAAGGGTCTTTAAAATCAAGCAAGGAATCAATCCAAATTACATAATTTATAGGTAATAGGTAAACACCCAAGCCAAAATTAAGCAAGAACTAGGTGTATACCAATCAATTTTGAACTTGAACTTAACAATACAAATTTTGAACTTGGTTTAAAAGACATGGACTTTTCAAATGGAGAACATCCTAGGCCCAAATGGATAATATAACGATAACATTTTTAGACTAAAGGCACACATGATTTCAAACCTAGTTTGAAACAAGGCAACATTTTTGGAATAGCACGAGTAAAATAATAATGTTCCTTTAATCAAATGGGATGAAAATGGTATTTTTGGACTTTAAAATCCAAGGCAAATATTTGATACGAAATAGGCATTGTAATGATGCTCCATTCAAACAAGTGGTACACAAATAACTAGAGTAACACATGTTAGGCTAAAGTGGTGTAAAAATAATGTGATTGTTTATTACTTGTTTCAAATTTAATCAAACAAACAATTTTAGTGTCGAAACACACATGTAAATAAAAGAAAAAAAAAATAACACTAATGGCTAGTCTCATCCCTAAAACTAACATGGGTATGCATAACTTCTGTCAAAGTTTCCATTGATATACCAATTTTTGTGAAGAATTAAGTGGTAATCCAAAAATTAAAGAGTAGGTGTAGGTAGAGTTTTTACGCCCCCTTTATCTCTTAAGAATTGGTACGTGGCAAAAATTTAGAGTGAGGAGCACTCAACATTTGGTAATAAATTACCCGACAAATGGGGTTGATTAAGAACAAATTTAAGTTTCAAAATGCACTAAATGGTCCCAAATGTGGCTAACATAAGGGCACAATCACGCCATATGGGTTCATACCTGCTAACTTATTACATAAAGGTATATTCATTTGCACAATGACTTCGACCATATACTACTTAGTAAAGTCTAATGTTCAGCATGACCTAACCTGAGTTTTTGTTAGGATCAAAGAGGCTAGCCATTTAACCCCCTAAAAATCCCAGTATCATGTGCCTTGATTTATATACCCCATCATGGAGTGAGGTTGGTATGATGTTGGGAGATGAAACACTAGGTCTATGTACCCATACATAAATTTTAAGGAGGTGATGAACTCTTGTCCACAAGATAAACACAACAAAACAAATAAATGAAAAATGGAAAGACTGTAGAGGTCATTTTTGAGTCAAGTGACTCAGAGTTTGGGGAGAGCATATACAACATTATTTCAAACAATACTTAAACAAACAAGGCAATAAACCAAGTGTTTTTAGTCACCTGAATTCTCTAAAGGGGATGAGGGGAAAGCATACACACAATAGTTTTTGTTTTTTCATAAAGAATTTAATTTACAAAACTAGAAACTAGACGATTTAACCTTTTATGGTTCTACAAGTGTAATTCCCATATTTGGTTAAAGGGCAGAGATGTCTAAATTAGTTAAATAATCTTATATAATTAAGCATTGATTTTCTATGGATTTTGACTTCTTTTGACTTTCTAAAACTAGTAATAAATATGCTTAAATAGAGACTTATTTAGAAAGTGATTGTCATGGATGATCTGGGTTCTGAAAACTAAGTTCTAGACAGGGTTGAGTGTTGTCAATAGGGTCTCAAGATCTATTTGATCACTAAATAGTATCACCCCACCTGGATAGTAGTGCCATACTATTGTAGTGTCCTCAAAATGGAACTAGTGTTTGCTTTTTAGGACTATTCATATTTTATGGGAGAATTGTACCTATGTTTTTAGGTCCTATTGTTGTACGCACAAAATCCAAAACTCTGTGTTATGCCTAGAAAACTTGATTTAGTGTGCAAACCCTAATCCTTTTTGCAAGTATGGAATGAGCCAAAAATATGTGTTCGTTATTACTATAGGCTAGACATCCTTAACACCATGTTGTGAAAAGAGTTGACTACATACCAATACTCTGAGGAGGGATAAATCCTAATGTAGTTCCCCCATTTAGTGCTTGGTGCAAGTGCAAGTGAATGCTAGAATGAGAGTGGACTTGGATTATTTGGATGTTATTGAGATTTTAAACCTTTGAGATATGACCTTAGGGATATTTTAGATGATAGTATGTAGAAGTAGGGCAAAATAGTGATCAAATACCTTAATTTTACTCAACTTGTCTTCTATTTAAATAAGCTTTTACATCTATTTTCTATATAGTGAATAGAGGTCAAATAGTATTGTATTTATAGAGATCTATAGCTTGTTTAGATAATAAAATGTACTTAGGCCAACCTTAGGAGTGGTACACATTTGAAAAAGTACCCATTCAGGAGAGTTAGGGCAAAGGATAATAACACCCAATTGGGGACACTAGCATCATGTGGCTGTAGTGACCCAAATGTGGCACTGATGTACCCCTACTAGATTTTTGGGCAAAATGGGTTGGGATCTAGGAAAATTATCTTGGGAATGTGTTTGAGATGACTATAGATGTATGCGGTCTACACAATGGCTAGAAAAGTGTGTTTAAATATCTAAGATAGGTCTAGTGCTAAGTTAGGAAAAAGTTAACTCAAGCAACACTCTTAACATCCAAATACCACTTTTAGGTGATTACATTTATCCCTCCTTTATGTTAGAAATGCAAAATATAAAAATAACTAGTATAAATGAAAAACAAACATACTTGGACTTACCTTAGAAGTGAAGCCAATGTAGCTAAGTTTGAGTATATGAATTGCGGTCTATATATGTGGAACATGATCCATAGTAATGACTTGCAACGAAACATACAAAAATAAATCCTTACTTAAGAGATGATAAAAAACAAAAGACTATGATGAATAAAGTAACTAAGTAAAGCTGAGTAAAGAGAGAGGAAAGGAATGAATACACCTCATTGGGTATGCGATCCAATGCATGAACTTGGTGACAACCTATGTGTGTGTGAGTGTACATAGTGATCATATCATTGAATAGCTTGGACTAAGCTAATAACTTACTCAATCCTCATATGGGTGGCTTAAAAACTCTATCCAATTTTGACTCTATCATTGCCCACCCTTACTCGGTGGATTCTAATAGGTGAATAGCTTGGATAAGATTATATGTATGTTTAATCCTCTCAAGTGGGTGGCTCAAGAATTCAAGTAGGCCATGACTCCATCATTGACAAATCGTGTGAAGTAGATGCATCTATAAATGAATTTCACAAAGTGTTGAATGTATCTAACTAGGTCTATCTAATTGTGTATGTCAATTACATGTTCACTCGAGTATATTAGGCAGCTCTAGACTACTTGAGAATGGCAACCACTACATATGCATTAAGGCATGAATTTGGTGATAACCTAGAATATGATAGCAAGTGTACACAACATAGATAATGACATGGAGTTTTTCATTCCACCTTATCAACCCATGTGTAGCTGAGTATATGGAAATTGTCCAACACAGATGCCCCTAATCTGATATATGAGTATACTAATTTTAAACTAAGTCTATAATAACTAAATCTTTGTAATTGAACTAAATGTGGAAGTGATCATGTCATGCTTGATGCCCCCAAATTTAAGTAATTGATATGAATCTGAGTTATAATGAATGTATCTAAGCATAAGCTAACATAACTATCAAACATGTGATTGTATCTATGCAAATATGTATTGTACTTGGTGTACTAGTATGGCTAATCTTGACTATTCTAAAGTTGGGGCTACTGGATAGTAGTGCCTTGTGGTGCTAGTGTCCCAATTTAGGTGATCATGTCTATCTAGATTGAAATTTGGGTGATCTAAAGTATTTTCTAAGTCTTCATTCTTTTTTGTGTATGCCATTTGTCTAATTTCAAAAACTGAGCCTATGTGCTGAAATATTTTTGTGAATAACAAAATAGGAGCTTGATCTTCATGACAAAGTGTGAATGCCCCCTCTTTTGTGGGTAGTTTTGAAACATGTGTAAGAATTATCCTCAAAATACATAGCTCTATAAAATGTGTTAGCCGAATCATATGAATGATATTCCAATACAATATACAAACATAACATCAGAATATAAATGAATACGAGCATAAGTAGGTAATGTAAGATGTATGTTGTAATCTAACATTGCACAAGGGTGTCAACATAGATGTAATTAATGTATAAAAATAAATCTAAGTAATTACCTATGGGGATGGGGCATGATGTCCATCATGGCACCTAAGTAGGAAGGGTAGATGCATGAGGTCCCTCATGGCATCAAAAATCGGTGTGTGTGTAACAAGTAAATACAAGTGTCATGGTGAAGAAGCATACATACAATCACAAGAGGCATACAAAGGTAGTCCAAGGGACCACAATATAAGGTACATAGACACATGTCACTAAATTTTAGAATGATGACATACAAGGACATGTTCAAATGTCCACATACATAAACAACAAATAAGTTAGCTTAGAACGACATAGAAGAACATGTTCAAATGTCTGCATATAGAAGTAGGAAAGCACACACAAGGGAAATGGGCATATGTCCAAGTCATACAAACAAAGAAGTGGTAGTGATTCAAAGAGTAATGGCATATTCAAATACCCTTGAAATGGAAGAAGCATAGGAAACACAATCAAGTCTAAACTAGGAACGCTAAAAATGAAAACATGTATAACTATGTAATACAAATCTATGTAAATGCTAAGATGTACATATGTTGAGTCTAACTAGTGCTAATCAAAAAAAAAAAAGAGTAATGAGTAATAATGATCAAAATCAAGATATAACAATGCATAAATTGGAATGTATAGTATATAAAGATAGAACTTGGTAGTGGTAACTGTGTATGAGATGCCCCCGATTGGGTGGATATATCAAATGTATAAACCTAGATCAGTGTATATGCCCCCAGTGGGTGGATGATAGCAACTCTAAATCAACGAAGTGAGCTGAGGTCTTGTATGTAATCTATAAGCACTTGACAAGAATAAGTTAAGCATATGTGTATGGAAAAACTGACTATACTAAGATAGCTAACAATATGCAATATCTACTAAATAGTAGAGATGTAAGCATAATGATGCATACAATCTATAAATTTTGTAGTTTTTGAGTAATATTTTGTAGTTTTTGTATTTTTTCATGTTATATTATTTTTATGTTTTTTGGATATAAGTTATGTATATGAAAATGAAAACAAACTATGTACAAGGAAAGAGAAAGAGAAGGAAGTATGTACAAGAGTAGAATTCATACCAACCAATGAGTCTCATGGGAGACTCACTATCACCATGACCTATGTCAAATAGGGGAACTGTGAGGGTGTATGTGGTATGAGAGGGAAACTATGAGCCCATAGTCTACTATGTTGTATGATATGTGTCTGAATTTGCCTTTGTAGTGATGCTATGATGTTGTGGCATTGACTTTGATGTCCTGTAAGCTTTAGGGATCTTAGGGACCCATCTGGTAGAAGAAGAAGTTATAGGTGATGTAGGTGCCTTGTACTAAGAAACCTTAGAACCTAATAACACTAACCTTGACATAAACTGAGTAGATGAAGGTCCTCTAAAATTTGTGACATATCTCTAATGCATGGTTCTCTCTAGTAATGGTCTTTATGGGAGAGTATGCATACATGTAGATATCATAGGAGCAGCCCTGGCTTGCACTGATGACTTTGCTAAACACTATGATGATGCATAAGAGTTGTATTCCCTGTTATAATTCATAACCAAACAATATTTGGTAATGGTACTAAAATTATAATCGGTGTCTATGTTGGCACTGTAGCTGGAAACTATGTTAGATCTGCTTGTGGGATGGGTAAAGGATACCCATATGGGACACCCTCAACCTTAACCACATGATTAGCATGTATATACTTTAGACATTAGTGTATTGTAAATAGGATGGCTCAGACCTATTGTAACCATGGCCTAAAATTAATATATCGAATACACCTACACTAGGTACTACTAGGAATCAAGCGCCTATGTATTGGTCCCACCTGTAATGGAAGCACAATCTCCTTGATGGAGCTTTGAATTTGGCCACTAAAACCACTAATGACTATATCTATGGGGAATATATCCCACTCTATGTATTCCAAGTATTGTAATAATGTCACAGTGCACATGTTTATGCTTAACCCGTTATCAACCATGATACTATGAATAGGATGGTTATCTATGTATGCCCATATGAAGAGTGCATGTAAATATGTGTCATCATCCATAATATCTTGATCTAAAAATGTGATAAGTGGTCTTGATGGCACTGTAGTGTGATACATGATAATAATGTTATGCAGTGGATGTGTTTCATCTGTAACTATGTGATATCAATCTGGTGGTGGATGTGCCTGGTATGTATAGTGAACACCTGATGTTACCCCTACCCCATTCATTGTATGATTTGTGAAAGGATATGAAAATATATTTAGTGCTTTAGCCTCCATTAGATGTTGCTTAGGTGCCTTTGTGGGTGTGCCCACATCAATAATACTAGCCTCAATGAGATCTTGTATCTTATGCTTTAGGCTAAGGCATTTGTTTATTGTGTGGCTTGGTGCCCTGTGATACTCGTAGAAAGAATTTAAATCATATATAGATTTGGAAGAGGCTTCACCATATCAACCTCTTTAATGGGAGGGAGAGATATGACATTTCACTCTAATAGTTGTTTTAGAATCCATCTTGGTGACTCTGGAAGGTTAGTGACAACTCTTTGTTGAGGAGTGGATAAAACCAATTTGGGAGATGTCTTGGAAGGTGCACTAATTGTGGCCTTTTGATCTCTTTTATTCTCTATGGCCCTTACCTTGTATGGATGTTTATTTAAACTCTTAATATTTGATTCTGGTCCATTTGTGTATTAGAGTTTTCCCATTGCTAAGAGTTTAACCTCTCTTTCCTTAAATGTGTGGCACAAATAAGTAAATGTAGGAAACTTATTGAATAAGATAGCTTCATGCAATGATGGTAGGAGAATTTGTTTAAATATGTCTTGAAGTTGTATGTCTACCCTGGGGCTAGCCAATTTAGATAATATTGTCTTATGTCATAACACATAATTTATGATAGGCTCCTTTAACTTTTGATTTAATTATGGAACTTGTGCACATGATTTATTATCACTAATGTTGATAGATAAATGTGCTAGGAACATGTTGATTAAATTATTGAATGTTATGATAGATTGATCTGGTAAATCATAAAACCATTGTAAGGCATAACCCTTGAGAATGCATGGAAATAACTTGGTAAGAATCCAATTTTTGGACACATAGTCCAAGCATGTTATGTGAAAGGTTTTGAGGTGATGCTTTAGGTCACCCTTTCCACCATATAATTTGAGCTTGGGTGCCAAAAAATTGGGTGGTAAATTACTTTATGCTATGTGATGTGCCAAAGGTGCATTCAAGAGAATGTAGGAATCCAAGGCATGTGATGGCCTAGTTGCTCCCTTCTCAAGATGTAACACCTTATATTGCAGAGTATGAATCTCATGCAAAAGGGATTATACATCTAGAGTAGAGGAATTAGCCATAAGTGTTGTAGTTGTCACTGATGGTCTCATGAAAAAGGGATTGTACATCTGGATTAGAGGAATTAGCCATAAGTGTTGTAGTTGTCACCGATGGTTGAATAACAATCTTGGGTTATGTAATCTGAGTTAGTTGAGATGGCCCCACTAGAGGTGTAATAACATTATTAATAGGAGGGGTTGAAGATTGACCATTATTTGTTTTATTCTTGATTTCTAATATGGTTCGTAAGATATATGCATGATCAAGGGGTTGTTCCCAAATTATATCTCTAAATATTTGTAATACCTCATCTTTGTTAAAAAATCTATCATTATTGTTAAGTGGAGGGAGTGTCCTGATTCTCAATGTGTACCTCATCTTTCTCTTGGTTGTATTGTTCATCTTCAAATGCATGTCATTAAATTCCACATAATTAGGATGTGAAGGATTCATATTTGGAGGTGTAATAGGTTCCTTGACCTTATTATAGGCTCGGATAGTAGGAATCTGAATATGCTCTATAGGATTGCCACCTAGTCTAACACTTCTTCTTAATGGAAGAGAGATAGCTTTTTTAGATGGCATATAGTAAACAAATTAAAATAGAACTACTAAAATAGAATATAATAATTCTTAAAAACTAATAGTAGCTAATGAAAATAGGAGAAGAAAGGATACAAACCCTAAGAGCATTTAGGGTTAGGGTTTCTTGAATTTAGGGTTTCTTTGCAACAATTTAAATTATGTGAGTAAATTGCAACCCTAATATGCAATTGATTTAATTTAGATATGTTGTCTAAAATAAATAATCAAAAAATTAGAAGTATGTATCCCTAATTTATTACACAAAATTTTAGACTAATGCAAGCTAGGGTTTGAAGCAATATTTGAATTAAGTCATGTTCACCGAATGTTTTAACCTTTTAGGATTTTAAAAGCATAATTTATATGTTTGGTGAAAGGTCTAACATGTCTAGAATAGTTAAATAAATTGAAATAATTAAGTACTTATTTGTTATGCATTTTCACTTCTTTTGACCTTCCATAAATATTAATAAATATGCTTAAATAGAGACTTATTTGTAAAGTGACTATTACAGATGATCTAGGATCTAAAAATTGGGTTATTGACAAGGCTGAGTGTCATTAATAAGGTCCTGATATCTATTTGCTCATTAGATAGTAACACCCCACCTAGACAGTAGTGTCATACTGCTAAAGTGTCATCAAAGTGGAATTAGTGTCCTCTTTGTAAGAATATTACTATTTTTTGGGAACACTTACCCCGATGTTTTTAGGTCATATTATTGTATGTATGAAATCTAGGACTATGTGTTGTACCTGGAAAACTTTATTTAGTGTGAAAACCCTAATCCTACTTGCAAATATGGCATGAGTTGAAAATGTGTGTTCATTAGTAGGATAGGTTGGACATCCTCAACACCCCGCTATGAAGAGAGTTACCTACATACCAATACTCTGAGGAGAGATCAAGCTTGATGTAGTTATCCCACCTCGTTTTTGGTACAAGTGCAAGTGAATGTAGAATGAGAGTGGACTTAGATGCCTTGAGTGTGCTTAAGCTTTGAAATTTTTGAGATCTAGGCTTAGGGCTGTTATAGATGGTAGTATGTAGATATAGGGAATAATATGGATCAAATACTTTAATTTTTCTCAACTTGTCTTTTGTTTGAATAGGTTTTTGCATCTATTTTCCATCTAGTGAATAATGGTCAAATAGTCTCGTATTTATAAAGACCTAAAACTTGTTCAAATAATAAAATGTACTTAGTTTGACCTTAGGAGGGGCACAAATTTGAATAAGTATCCATTCAAGAGATTAAGGGCAAAGTAAAATAGTGCCTATTTGGGGACACTATCACCATGTGGTTGTAGTGTCCCATATGTGTCACTAATGTCCACCTGGCAGACTATTGGGACAAACTAGGTTGGGATTAGGGGAAGCTAACCTAGGACTGTGTTTGAGCTAACTGTAGATGTATGTGGTTTACTTAGTGGCTGGAAAAATGTGTCTAAGGCTCTAGAATAGGTCTAGGTCTAATCTAGGAATAAGCTAACTCAAATAACACTCTTAACATACAAATACCATGTTTAGGTGAGTACACTAGCTGATACACAAAGAACAAAAAAATTGAAAAAGCCCTTAAGAGCTCTAATTAAAGTGTATGTTCTTTTTAATAGCACCAACTTTAAATGTGGTTGAAATTTTGGCCTCCTGGCCTTGTTTGTACTTGTAAAAACCTTGAAATGTTAAAAGACAAAATTGTTAAGTGATTTTTAATTACCTTAACTAAATGTGGATGAATTTTAACCTTTATTGTGAATTTTAATTTTGTAAAAGGAAAAAATGATTTACAAGCACTTAAACTTCATTTTTATTGGCTCAATTCTCTATAAACAAGGTTAGTGGATTAATTTATGCTTAAACCTAGGTAAAAATCATGTAAGTTGGTTCAATAAGACACAAAAAATAGCTCTGTGGGACAATTTAGTAGTTACACATTAACTATGAATTATGAAATTATTCAAGCATATAAAACTATAGAAAAATAGAATGTGATACAGGGTTATAAAGAGTGAGTTTATAGTTTTTCAACAATTTCACAACTTGTCACCATGATTTCTCACTTCAACTCACTGATTTCACATGTGAGAAAAACCTACAAAGAAACACAAAAAACAAAGAAGTGCAATTTTGCTATTTGATAGTGATTTTGTAGTTAGACATACAATTTCACAGATTAAAAAGACAAATTTTCAACCTATAATAATAATTTCATAATTGTAAATAATGATTTTGTAATTTTAAATATTTCACTATTATAAATAATAAGTTCGTAACTTCTAACAATTTCACAATTAACCATAAAACAAATGAAAATATTTGTTTCCTATTGGACAAAATCATAGTTTGCCTTAATAATTTCACAACTTCATTCCTCGAATTCATAGTTTAGCAGAGCCAAGCTCAAATAGAGACATTTTCTTGATTCTCTAAAATGATTTCATGGTTTTACTCTATGATTTCACTATTTTTCCTATTGAATTCACAGTTTCACAGTAACAAATTTGTATTTCTATAGTTAAAAGAAAAACATGGAAAAGCTAGATAAAATGCAAGAAAGCAAGGTCTAAAATAAATGATTCTTGGCTCTAAGGAGGTCCGAAAATGCTCTCATTATGCATGTGGGTTGCATGGTCCCATCGAACATGCCATTATGTGAGATAAGAATCCAAGAGGGGAGTTAATCAAGTGATAGTATAATAAACCTCAATAAAAACACATAAAAGAATCTAACAACTCAAGCCTAGTCACTTAAGGAGCAAGAGAACAATGCAAGTAACAAACAAATTAAGACAAAACAAGTATTTTTTACCTTCCTTGTGAGCAAGAGTTTCATGTTGGCCTTGGAGGAATGTGCTCAGTCATGTGCTCAAGGAGTCTTTGACAATGGTGTTTTTTGCATCATTTTTCCTTATCACCTTAGCTTTGTTTAGATTGGATTTGGTAAGATATAGCAATCTATCAATAATTTTGAATTATAAAATTACAATAAACTTTGTCTTTCAACAATATAGTATTATAACTTTGGTTTGACAACATTTTTTTAGAATGGCCTTGGCACTTTTATTTATTGGTTCTTCAATTAACTCTAACCCAAGTGCATTTAGGTTAAAGTTTAACTATGACTTGGTTTAGTTTAACCCTGGTTAAGTTAAGGAGGCGACAAGAAATTATTATTTAGGATATAGATCCCATTTATTTAGCATGGCTCTCCATTTCTAAATTTAAGGCTTTAATTGAGATATTTTTAATTCCTTGACTTTGATGATGATGATATCATCATGACCTCACTTTTATTAGAATTTATTTTTTAAAAAATATTTTTCACTAATTGCAAATGGAAATTTCACTTAAGTATTTAATTAGATTTGTTTAGTTAATTCATTTTGCTTATCATTTTTGCATTGTAGGAATTATTTAAGTGCCCTACTTAATGGGTCAAAAGGCAAATCTATCAATTTACTAAGTCACAACTTGACTGGATATGAATCCATGAGAGAGTAATTTTGAGTATAGAATAATACCCCAAATAAGGATGCCTCGACATGATTATGGGTACTAATGTCTGATGTGCAGATGAAATTGGGACATTCAGTGATTCTTGGGCTTAATTTTCACTATTTGGTAAAAATCAATTTGAAGTTTGTTTAGAACACAGTTGTGGCCAAAATGGGGTATCTACAAAAATGACATACATGTGTATAAAACTGAAGAAATCTTGTTGAAATTTGAACCTATAAGTACACACCTAGAATTAAAATGACCACAACCTATAAATTTGGAATTGAATAGAGAAAGTTGCCCAAACCATACACTTTATTCTAAATAATGTCTTGAACAAACTTATAATCTAGATAATATATTTGAAATTAAAATTTGACCTTTAAGTTTTGTTTGCTTGTTTTTGCCTTTCACTATTTCATTACTAGAAAAGAAACAACAAATGGATCTTAAATCATATTTGGAATGTAATATAACCAAACCATCTTCATTATTCAAACTTCAATGAATAAGCTATGCATTTATTCTCATATATTGAAATCATGCCATTTCAATTGTTTATTTTCATTTGAACTTCTATTAATGAAAGGTGTTTTAATTTGGTGATGTATTGATCAAACCAAAAAACAACTAACAACTGGAAGAAAGATCAACAAGTTGATAACATGAAGCAAAGGTGTAAACACATGTTTTTGATGTTGAGAACATCTTCTTATGATTTGGTGATTATTAAATCTCTCATTAGTGAGATTTTAATGTCTTCTATGTTATGTTATTTATTAACTTGGATTGTTGGATGGATTCTCTAGACATTGATATCTAAAGCTGTCTAATTTTTATAAGGTAGGCAGTGGATAGTTGACACACAATACACAAAGGTGATAGTTTTTTCATTAAATTCAATTAGCTAGCCTATTTTTTGTTGTTGGTTGTTAATGCATAATATGAAGAAAATGTTATTGAACGGCAGGGGAAATGGTTATTAATAATAGACAACCTTCAAATTCTTTACTCAATATTACAATCTCTATGTACCTATTGCATGACAATTTTATAGATCCCCAACTCAATCATAGACATAATTCAAACCACCTAGAGGATATTATTATTGTAAGGTGCAAATAAGGAAAAAAAATAAATTACCTCAGTAGGCTACAAATCAACATGCAAACCAAAGTTTTGAGTTGGTGTTGGGGTAAATATAGCTAAGGTAATAAACAAATCGCTTGAGATAAAAGTGTTGTGAATAATTTGTAAATAAAAGGATATACCTGGAGCAAATCTCTCTAAAGCAAGTATTTGGGTGATATGGAATCCAACACAATATTCAAGCTAATAGCCTTGCTCTATAGAACTTCATTTCCTACAAGGATATTATGACAAGTTATCTAAGAATAATGTCAAACATGGAGAGGAGATAAAAGATTGGATAGACCCATGGAAGCTAAGATGCCCAATGGTAGGGAGAATATGAAACAATCTATAGATGTTTTTACAATCAATACTGCTAAAAATTTACTTCAAGATCCCAAATCATAAAATGGAGAAAAATGGAGTGATCTTCATATTTAGCTATGTGTGTCACTATTTAAATTCCAATGTTAATATTTAGTCATGTATGTCACTATTTTCACTCTTATTTACTTCAAGATTAATGTGTTTCTGTTAAGTTCTAATTGTTCTCTCCTTATTATATTTTGGTGTAATCATACTTGTGTAATTAGCTATGATAAAATGTGTCTAATTCTTTATTTGTTCAAGGTTGAGAGATCACAAGAAATTAAGGTAGATAATGGCTCATTACTAAATATTTTCATGTTATTTATCTAAAGAGTACTTGGGTGATTTCACATCCAGTCTTTGATGAAGACAAGGGCATTACAGTTGTATCATTATTTTCAAAGTAGATTAATCCATGTGAATTTTCAAGGGAATTTTTTTCCTTTTTTGGGTTTGTATTTGTTGTTTCTCCTCTCTTTTGCATTTTGAGAATATAATTTATAGTTTTGATCTTAGTAACATTAAAGTCCAAGAGATAACATTGGGTACTAAAAAATAGAATATTTGCATATGAATTGACATGGAACAACATTTTTTTCTTTATTTGGTTTGCCTTTGATTCTTGTTCTTCCATTCCACTTTTAGAATTGTGTATAATTTTTAGGTTGTTAAGTTTGACTTTCAAGAAAAATCCTACATGTATTAATAATTATAGTTGTTAAATATACATTTTACATGATAAATTAATCTTATACACTTGGAAAATATCACCCATGGCTCAATGCTTTAGTTTAAGACCATTTTGTTAATACAAGGCTCGTATTCCTCATCTCAGTATGCCACAATCACATATAATTCAACATTGATATTTTGATTACCAAGATCACCTATATCCCACAATATGCTTGAAATATGATTAATATCTTACATTGTCAATTACAAATATTCAATAATTCTCTGTCCTTGATGACACTAACGTCCAGACTAGGACACTAGCATCAATGCTAATGTCCCAAATCTAATGCCAATGTATATACCTTACAAACACTCAAATTTACAAATATTTAGATATATATGGGTCAAAATATTGTCTTAAATAACTCTCTTATGAAATAATTTTGAATGGTGTGGTATACATGAAAAACAAAACCCACTCATTTGTTCATATAGTAATTACCAAACAAACACCTATCAAACTCACTAAATCATTCACACAACTGTGTTCTACTACCCTATTCTTACCAATTTCCATATCACTCACAGGAGAAATCTTCTTATAGGTTTAAGGCATTTAAATAACAACCCATGAGTATTGCTTGCCAAGATGTAAGCTAGATCACTACATGAACTCGCATATAACATAATGCACCATTATTCATGTTGGGTGAAAATTTTGTCGACCAACTAACTGATGAGCAAAATAGGTCTCTTCAACCACAGCATAGGGAGATTGGTCAGCCATGTGTGCAGGTTTAATACATCAACAGGGGAAAAATCTCTCCTCTCATCAAGGGGAGGTTCCCTTATAACTATGAGGCACTATATACTATATACATAAGCAAAAAATAACACTCGGGGGTAGGATAACACCATCCATCTCTCTTTTTTTAGAGATGTTCACAAACAGAGGAGAAAATCTTGGTGAAGACACTAAAGGCACTTCTCTTCTTTCATAAGTGTTCTTGTAGGAAACAACAGGATTTTCTTTTAGGTAGTGACAGGTAACTGGTAACCAAAGGTGTAGTAACCAGCAGACTGAGATGTAGCACAAAGTCTCCACCTCGACTACCCAAGAGTGAGATACAAAGGACAATAGGGGCACAAAGTCATCCTAAGGTCCTTTACATAGAAACTGAATATGAAGGATAATGAGGGCACAAAATCGTCCCAAGATCCTTTACACAAGAACAAAAAGAAAACATACACTAAAGACAATTATGACAGTACAAAGTCTGAAAGTAACTGGCTTCAAGACATCTTCATTATCACTTCCACTAGCTCTACTTGTTAATTTGAATAAATAAGAATACACTCAGAAAATAGACATAAGAACAATCTCCTAGAATGATACAAGTTATAATAGCATAAAGTCTGAAAGTAACTTTCTTTCTGATTCAAACAAAGAAATATGATGAACAATCTGAGCTCAAAGTCTCAGTAATGCCTCTTCAATTTGGGCAGATTTTTGCTTATGATAATAAAGAGATCCCCCCCTTTCAATTCAGAGATTACATTATATAGCAGCCAAGAAATGTCTGGCACTTTGTTCCATGGAATGACCCATGCTGCATTTAATGCCTTGAATGCATTTTCAGTTTTGTCAAGGAGGGCCATGCTGGAATAGGGCAGCTGCCTTAACTATGGCATGTTAATTCATCTAATATGCATCTTCCTTAGTATGGACTGTTTGGTCCATTTCTTGGTGTCTGCATAGTTGTTCCTTTGCCTTTACTTTATGCAAGAAAAATAGGTCGCATCCTTGATTTGGCGTGCTTAGAAGTCTGCTTGATCCACTGTTTCACCTACTGGAAATAACTCCCTTGAAGATATCTTGGCCTTTCCCTCTTTCTTCTACAATTTGAGCCCTCAGGCCATATCCTCAACTTTGTTGGCTCTTTATGCTCTTCCATCAGTAGTTCTTCCCTTTGGTGATGAAGGTCTTTGAACGCATTCGGGTCTGTCATCCTCCTTAGCAATTCCTTCGTGTCTTTCTGCTTGCTTTGGCCACTTTCCACTAATCTCAGCAAGTGAAACATGGCATTTTCTGCTTTTGAGAGTCCTGCACAAGATGACACATGACAGCTTCCACTGAGCTCCTAGAAACACTGTAGAAACATTCAGGACTAATTTTGGATTCATGCGGATGATGACACTTGTCGTACTCCACTTAACCTTAGCAACTCACTCGAGGCCCACCACAGTCCTTATAGAACAAAAGGGAGAGACTGTAGATGTTGACACTTATCGTGCTCCACTGAGCTTTTCAGGGGACACGTGGCATCTTTCATGGCTTTATAGAAAAACATATTACAACCTTTCACTATTTCTAGTTGGTGCTTTCCACGTGATTCTGTGAGAAGCCTATTGAAAGAAGCTTTAAAACTTATAAGAACCCTAAAATGTGGATGCCAACACTTGTCACACTCCGCTAAGTTACAATGGGACATGTGGCATATTCCATTGCTTCTTGGAAATAAACTATAAAGTGTCTCGATAGACGACACTTGGCAGCTTCAGCTCTCAGGCTTTTTCCTTTTGGGTATTCCTTTCCTTTCAATTTCTTCAAGCTTTCTTCTTGGGTGAATTCCTTCGAATAAAATGTCTGAAGGATTTTTGCCTTAGTCATTTTCCTGTAGAAAATACTTCAGAAATAATTCTTTCAGACTCTCTTACTTAGTCATTTTCTTGAAGGATTTCCAACTTTATCTACTTTTGTTCACTGCCCTCCGCAAGGGTACTTGGCCTCGGTTCACCACCTTCTGCAAGGGCACTTGTTCCTTCGGCTTTGGGGAAATCCCTTAAACTGACCAATTAAACCGACCATTTGAACCAACTTTGGTTCAACGGTTCAATCAGTTCAATCTCTTTTTTTGACTGTCTTTTTGATCCCTTAAACCAAATGCGTTGAATCTCATGGTCGTTGAGTCTGTTAAACCATTAAACCCGTTGAACTTTTGAACCAAAATGGTTCAATGGTTCAAGCCTTCTTCTCTTTGATAAGTGTTTTGAAGTCGTTAAACATTGAAGCGGTTGAACTTGAACTTGTTGAACCTTTGCCAAAGCGCTTAACTCTTATCAATGACGTTGAACCTTTGAACCTATTGAACCCATTGAACCAAAATGGTTCAAGGTTCAATGGTTCAATCCTTGCTTAGAAGCTTGCCAATGGACATTTTGGTTGAACCAACCTTGAAATCACCTAAGTGTTGAGAGCTTGTCTCTTTCCTACAGAGTCTATAGAAATCGACCTGTGAAGTCCATAGAACTTGGCCTGTAGAGTCTGTAGATTTTTGGAAAAGCTTTGAAAAATGAAGAACTTGAATGCTCAAAACAAATTTTGAAAAGGGAAGAGACAATTTTTTGATCTTGCAAGACCAAAATAGCTCATATGTTGTCTCAAAAATGAGTGACATTTTTTGGGGACAACAGTTGGCTCCAATTGGGGAACTTCCTTCAGTTGAAAACTTGAAACAGCTGAGGGGAGTAGAAACTAGAATCTCCAGTGCCTTTGAAGTATGCCATTGGGCTATGGAGTCATGCTACCCAAAAAGAAAGGTTCTAAAAAATGAAAATGAACAACACACAAAATAATTAAAGGCTATACAAATATACATATGTATAGGTGAACTTATATGATAGTTCAAGAATTGAAGTGCTTCAGATGCTGCCCATTGTGAGGCAGAGAAAAGAGAGTGCCATCTTAATACTTCAACAAGAAACTATTTTCACTGTTGAGTTGATGAATATTGAAAGGGCCTCTCCAAAGGGAATCAAATTTTCCATGCATTCCCTTTGGTTCTCTCCTTTTGTCCCACAATAGGACTTGATCTCCAATCTAGAAATCACGGTCTTGTGCTTTTTGGTCGAAGAGTTTCTTCACCAGACTTTGATGGGCAGTTATTTGGTCTACCACCATAGTTCTCTACTCATCCAGCTCAGTCAAGCACATGATCCTCTTATCAATGGAGCTTTCATAAGTTTGATCCTCAATTACCTTAGCCAATTTCAATGCTGGCAATTCCAAGGTGATTGGTATCTCAGCATTGAACCCATAAAGGAGTTAGAAAGGAGACATACCAGTTGCTCTTTTTGGTATAATTCTATCTGCCCATAGAGCATCAACCAATGCTTTATGCCATGTCCTTTGGTTGTCATCCACCAGCTTCCTGATGATGGTCACCAAGTTTTTGTTACTTGATTCAGTTTGTCCATTCCCTTGTAGAAAGTAATCAGAAGAGTGAGAGAGAGTGATCCCATAGTAAAAATAGAACTAAGTAATCTCCTGAGAAGTGAAACAAGCTGCGTTATTTGTGACAATTTTGACTGGGACCCCAAACCTGGAGATGATGTTCTCCTTGAGGAAATTGCACACTACTTTGGAAGTAGCATGTTTGGTTGGGATAGCCCCCACCCACTTGGTGAATTAATCTGTGGCTATAAGGACATAGTTATGTCCAGCACTTGAAGATGGGTTTACAGCACCAATGAAATCGATGCCCCATTACTGAAATGGCTCTTTTATTACTACTGGCTAGAGAGGCAGGGCAGCCAACTTGAGTCTTCCAACAAACTGCTGGCATAGTTCACATTTCCTTACCCACTTATATTCATCTTGAAAGAGAGTTGGCTAGTAATACCTGGCCCACAAAATTTTATGGGCAGTTATAGGAGCAGAGAAATGTCCTCCATAGGCCAAATTGTGGAAGGACTTCATAAGTTGGCTTTGCTACTCCTTATCCATGCAGCAAAGGAATAATCCATCAAGGCTCCTCTTATACAAGCTGTTGTCTCAAAGGATGAAATTGGTAGCTTTTAACTTGATAGTCCTCCTTTCTTTATAAGATAGGTGAGCAGGACACTCGCCATAAGTAAAAAAATGAGCAATACCTGAATACCACTCATTCGTGGTGGAGACAAAGAGGACTGTCAGTGCATTTTCTTCTTCTAATTCTTCATGCTCTGTTCCTTCTAGCTTGTTATCAGCAATTAATTGGCATAGCCCCTTTCCACGCACCAACTTCATTGGTTTGATGACTATATAAAACTCTTGGATTTTTGCAATCCAATTGCCTCTTTTTGTTCCAAACTCCTATTGAGTCAATATGGATTTAACTGTGGTATCAGGAACCAAGGCAATAACGTTGAAATTCAGAATGTAAAAGCGAAAATACTTCACTGCCTTGACCACCGCATAAGCATGCTTCTCCATGTTTGAATAATTTAGTGCATGAGCTTTAAGAGGACTGCTCATGAAAGAAATGGGAGTTTCCACACCTTCTTGGTTTTGCTAAACCAAAATTATTGAAAGTATGTGTTTAGAAGCATAGCTATATATGGTGAATTCTTTGTTGTAGTCTAGACAAACTAGAATTGGGGCATGGGCAATAGCTGTCTTGATATCCTAGAATGCCAATTTGCCTTCTTTAGTCCAGCTGAAGATGGCCTTTCCCTTCATCATGTTTACAATATGTCTAGTCTTCTCAGCAAACTCAAGGATGAACCTTCATAAGAAATTCACCTTTCCAAAGAAAGAGTGAACAACAGTCTTACTTGTGGGCAAGGTAAGTTCTTGACTCTGTCTAAGTCAATCTTTATGCCTCCTTTGGACACAATGTGTCTAAGAAGTTTTCCCTCCATTACTCCAAAAATTGACTTTTTGGGGTTTAAGGAAATGCTATTTTGGCACAGCATTCCAACACTTGTTGCAAGTGATGCACATGATCCGTGCGATGCTTGGAAAATATGGTCAGGTCATCAAGATAAACTATAATGAACTTACCCATTTCATCTTTGAAGGCAAGGTCCATTGCACTTTGGAAGGTGGCGCCAACATTTTTCAAACTGAAAGGCATCCTTCTATATGCAAACGTGCCCCAAGGTGTGGTGAATGTAGCCTTATACTGGTCTGCCTCACCAACTTCAACCTGATTATATCCTGAGAAGCCATCTAGCATTAATAACATCTCTGAACCTGTCACGATCTAAAGCACTTGATCCATGATTGGCAAAGGATAGTTATCCTTCAAGGATGATTGATTTAAATTTCTAAAATCCATACAGAGGTGAATTTTGCCATTCTTCTTCTTTACAAGCACTATATTTGCAATCCATGTGGAATGATGGATTGGGAAGATTATCCTAGTATTTAGCATTTTTTGTATCTTAGACAAAATGGTACCTGATATCTTTGGATTATACTACCTAGACTTTTGTCTGTAAGGTGCCGAATCAACCTTGAGAGGAATGCCATGTCAAATTTCATCAGGCCTGACTGACTTTAGGTCATCATAGGAGTAAGGTAAGACGTCCATGTAATGGTTGAGCAAAGTAGTAAACTTGAACCTCTCCTTAGGAGTACAACATTTCCCAATGTTCACCATCTTGAGATCTTCCTTGGTACCCAGATTTACTTGATCAAACTCCTGAGAGGAGCTTGAATCTATTTGCTGTTGTTTGACGAATCTATCATGTTTGTCAAACAATTTCTCAAGAGAAACCAGGCCTTTGAAAATTTATTCCTTTTTAGCTATAGGAACTCTCCATCCATACTTGAACTTGATTCAGGGGCTGGTTCAAGCTTTTGAGGTTCACTGCCTTCAAAATGCAACCGTTCAAAGCTATCTTTTTGCTACAAGAAGGTAATGATTTGGTTATCATTGTTAAACACTTGCCAATGACTGGCATTATCAAGAACACTTGGTCGAAAGACCAACTCAATAATGTACCTATCTCCTTAGAAGTCTGGGTGGGGGACCAAGAGAGTAGCTGAAATAGCCAGTGCATCAGCCTGGTCATTGAATTCTCTAGGAATGGCAGAGATGCTGAAAGCATCAAAGATTTCAATTTGGTCCCAGACTAGATTGCAGTAGTGGTGCAATCTTTCATTCTTGGTTTGATACAAGTTTCTCACCTGACAAACCACCCGTTCAGCATCCCCTTTGGCATGAAGAAGTTTGATGCCTTTTTCCTGAGCTACCTTCAATCCGAGTAAGAGAGATTCATACTCAACCATGTTATTGGTATTACTAAATTGTAACTTGTATGACAAAGGAAAAATATCTCCTTGAGGAGATATCAACACAACTCCAACTCTTGAACCGATAAAAGAGCAGCTACCATCGAATTCAAGAATCCATACCTCATTAGACACTACTTTTCCTTTGGATTCTTCTTCATTTAGAGGTGGAGATCCTTCTGCATTGGTATTGCACTCCACCAATTCTCTTGCTATTCTAGCCGAATGCATTTCCAAGTTGTCACCTGCAGGGGCTTCATCAGATGCCTCATGAACTTCATCTAAATATAGAAAGTAGTTACCCATGATTGAAGACTCAAATAAAATTTGAGCTTCAGGTGCTGAGGTTTGGGTAACCACATATTTCACTTTCTTCTTAGGGAGCAGCTTCTTCATAACACCCTTGACTGGAATCCTTGCTTCGGATAAGTCCATGATTAATTCACCTCCCACATCTTTGTATAAGTTTCATTTAAGAAGGATGCCATACGAAGTTGGGATGTCAACCACCAAGATAGTCATCTTGATTCTTTTGTTTGGAAAGGCTGTAAATGCAAACTGAGCATTCTTGATTTGTCCCAGCAGAGGTAATTGCTTGTTCTCCATGGAGAAGCATCTACCAAATGTCTTGGTCAGTGTGAGATTAAGGGATTCTACAACTTTGGCAGGCATGACAATGTCTGAAGCTCGAGAATTAATGATGTAATTATTCAACTAATGTCCATTTATCAACAATGAGACATAGAAAGGTTCAGTCCTACCAGGAGCAGTAGGAGGAGTGATGACAAGGTTGTTCTTGGTGAGTGCATTCTTCAGGGAATCATGAGTCACCTTGGAAATTACTTGCCCTATAGGGACGGCCTGGTTTTTAACACATTAAACTAGTTTATCTAATTTCTCGTGGTTGAACTACAAAAATTCAAATTCAAACATTTGAATTTTGGTTTTCTTTATATGGTCAATGATATCAAATGTTAGAAATGAACTAGGCACAGAGGATGGAAGTTCATCTTTTTGAATTTTGGGAGGGAGAGAACTGGACTGTGAATTTGAAGTTGAAGGTGCAAAAATGTTTGGGTTACTTACCTTTCTAGCAACTACTGGGTCCTTTGGCTGGAAAGGCAGAGTGGTTCCATGCTTAGTAATTGAAATTGTTGGTTGAGGTTACTCCTCTGCCTTCTCTTTATTAGCTTTTTGAGCTGATTGATTCTTGGACCAGGTGATTACAGCATATGACCCCTTAGTTGCATTACCTTCACCTCTAGGTTCATCCTAATAATTCAAAAAACTAATGTTGGAGTCGCTAGCTAATTCATCTTCTTCCTTAGTGAAGAGATTAGTGTCATCTTCAAAATTAAATTTAGGTTGGAATGAGAAATCCGATTCAGTTTCAAGATATCCAACTGCTGAGTTGGTTGGAGGTGCTTTGAGGGTGAGGTTCCTCTGTGGAGGAGGAAGGTGATTTAGCTATCCTTGATTCTTGGTAGCATGGCCTTGGTACACCTGATTCTGAAATGTCCTCCTTGGAATATCTCTGTATGCAAGAGTGGATGACATCCTTTGTGCCATTTGATTTTTGAGAGCTAGCACTTCATTTGCTATCTTTTTCACCATTGGGTCAGTGGTGACTATAGGTGAGTATTCAGAGGATGAAGATGATTTACCTTTATTAGGGTCTCTCCTTATATTTTTTACCAAGATAAGGTCATCTTCTACCTCAGTAGCTAAGTCCTGAGCAGTAGTAAGGTCTATGTGTCTAGCTCGTCTCAATAAAAAACTCACTTCAGGCAGCTATGAGTTGATGAAGAAACACTTGAGATTCTCAGGTGTTGGTTGGGTGATCATGGGAATCCTATTCCTCAGCTTGTCTAACTTGGCAATGAAATCCCTCATAGGTTCATGGAGATCCTTTTTCATCTGTGTGAGCTGGGCCAGTAAGGCATGTGCATCTTCTACAGGCTTGAACTTGGCTTCAAATATATCTTTAATAGTGTCCCAATCAGTCACTGACTGAGCTTGTAGATGATAGAACCAGTCTACAACAACACCTTGTAGTGTCTCTATGAATAGCTTGACTTCTATGTCTTCATACTCCACACCTATTACACCACAGGCTATGCTGAAGGCAACAATATGTTCATTAGGGTGAACTTTTCCATCACCAAAAAATTTGGGGAACTTCTTCCTTGAATTGCGTGGAAGCTCATGTAGAGGTGGGATCAAATTTAGTGTACCAAAAGAGTTACCCCAGGGGCCTTGAGCCATGATTTGATTATGTAGAAGTGGGATCACAAATTTAGGTGGAGTATGGATAGGCAAAGCTCTACTAACAATAGAAAAAGAAGCTCTGCCTTGTATTGGTGACCTGGTAGGAAGAAGACTCCTAGTTCGTTGAAGGTGAGGTTGTGGATGAAACAAATCAAAATTGCTCTGCTACACCAACTCAAAAATAGGGTCAACAACACCTTGATATTCTTGGCTTCTTGTATAGCATGGATCTGCCAGATTTTAAGACAAAAATGAGAAAGAACTGGTCTTACTTCAGCTTGAAACTTAAGACTTCAAACTGTGTGTTCGATCCCCAGCGGAGTCGCCAAAAACTATTGGGTGAATATTTTATCAACCATCTAACTGATAAGAAAAATAGGTCTCTTCAACCATAGCATAAGGAGATTTTTCGGCCAGGTGTACAGGTTTACTACATCAATAGGGGACAAATCTCTCCTCTCATCAAGGGGAGGTTCCCTTATAACTATGAGGTGTTATATACTATATACATAAGCAAAAAATAACACTCAGGGGTAGGATAACACCATCCATCTCTCTTTTTTCAGAGATGATGTTCACAAACAGAGGAGAAAATCTTGGTGAAGACACTGAAGGCACTTCTCTTTTTTTAGAAGTGTTCTTGCAGGAAATAGTAGGATTTTTTTCAGGTAGCGACAAGTAACTGGTAACCAAGGGCATAGTAACCAGCAGACTGAGATGTAACACAAAGTCTCCACCTCGACTGCCCAAGAGTGAGATATGAAGGATAATGGGGGCACAAAGTCATCCCAAGGTCCTTTACATAGAAATAGAATATGAAAGATAATGAGGGCACAAAGTCGTCCCAAGATCATTTACACAAGAACAGAAAGAAAACAAACACTGAAGACAATTATGACAGCACAAAGTTTGAAAGTAACTAGCTTCAGGACATCTTCCTTATCACTTCCACTAGCTCTGCTTGTTAATTTGAATAAACAAGAATATACTCAAGAAATAGACATAAGACGAATCTCTAAGAATGATACAAGCTATAACATCACAAAGTCTGAAAGTAACTTGCTTTCTGATTCAAACAAAGAAATATGATGAACAATCTGAGCTCAAAGTCTCAGTAATGCTTCTTTAATTTGGGCAAAATTTTGCTTCTGATAATAAAGAGATCCCCCCTTTCAATTCAGAGATTATATTATATAGGAACCAAGAAAGGTCTGGTGCTTTGTTCCATGGAATGGCCCATGTTGCATTCAATGCCTTGAATGCATTTTCAATTTTGTCAAGGAGGGCCATGTTGGAACAGGGCGGCTGCCTTAACTATGGCATGCTAATTCATCTAATATGTCTCTTCCTTAGTATGGACTATCTGGTCCTTTTCTTGGTGTCTGCACAGCTATCCCTTTGCCTTTACTTCATGGAAGAAAAATAGGCTACGTCCTTGATTTGGCGTGCTCAAAAGTTTGCATGATCCACTGTTTCACTTACTGGAAATAACTCCCATGAAGATATTTTGGCCTTTCCCTCTTTCTGATACGATTTAAGCCCTCTAGCTATATCCTCGACTTTGCTGGCTCTTTATGCTCTTCCATCAATGGTTCTTCCCTTTGGCGTTGAAGGTCTTTGAATGCATTTGGGTCTATCATCCTCCTTAGCAATTCCTTCATGTCTTTCCCGCTTGCTTTGGCCACTTTCTGCTAATCTCAGCAAGTGACACGTGGCATTTTCCACTTTTCAGAGTCCTACAGAAGATGACATGTGGCGGCTTCTGTCGAGCTCCTAGAAACACTATAGAAACATTTGGGTTCATTTTGGATTCATGCAAATGATGACACTTATCACACTCTGCTTAACCTTAGCAACTCACTCGAGGCCCACCACAGTCCTTATAGAACAAAAGGGAGAGACCGCAGATGTTGACACTTGTCGTGCTCCACCAAGCTTTTCAAGGAACAGGTGGCATCTTTCATGACTTTGTAGAAAAATATATTACAACCTTCCACTGTTGCCACTTGGTGCTTTTCACGTGATTCTGTGAGAAGCCTATTGAAAGAAGCTTTAAAACTTGTAAGAAGCCTAAAACATGGACGTCGACACTTGTCACGCTCTGCTGAGTTACAATGGGACACGTGGCATGTTCTACTACTTCTTGGAAATAAACTATAAAGTGTCTCGATAGATGACACTTGGCAGCTTTTGCTCTCAAGCTTTTTCCTTTTGGGCATTCCTTTCCTTTCAATTTCTTTGGGCTTTCTTCCTGGGTGAATTCCTTCAGACAAAATGTCTGAAGGATTTTTGCCTTAGTCATTTTCTTACAAAAAATACTTCTGAAATAATTCTTTCGGACTCTCTTACTTAGTCATTTTTTTGAAGGATATCCAACTTTGTCTACTTTTGTTCATTGCCCTCCACAAGGGTACTTGGCCTTGGTTCATCGCCTTCCACAAGGGCACTTGTTCCTTCGGCTTTGGGGCAATCCCTTGAATCGACCGATTGAACCTGCCATTTGAACCAACTTTGGTTCAATAGTTCAATGGTTCAATCGGTTCAATCTCTTTATTTGACTAAGTATTTTTGATCCCTTGAACGAAACGCGTTGAACCTCATGGTCGTTGAACCTGTTGAACCACTGAACCCGTTGAACCTTTAAACCAAAATGGTTCAATGGTTCAACGGTTCAATGGTTTTAGCCTTTTTCTCTTTGATAAGTGTTTTAAAGCCATTAAACCTTGAAGTGGTTGAACTTGAACTTGTTCAACCTTTGTCGAAGTGCTTAACTCTTATCGATGACGTTGAACCTTTGAACCTATTAAACCCATTGAACCAAAATGGTTCAAGGTTCAACGGTTCAATGGTTCAATCCTTGCTTAGAAGCTTGCTGATGAAAATTTTGGTTGAACCTTGTCGTTGAACCAACCTTGAAATCACCTAAGTGTTGAGAGCTTGTCTCTTTCCTGCAGAGTCCGTAGAAATCGACCTGGGAAGTCCATAGAACCTGGCCTGCAGAGTCCGTAGATTTCTGAAAAAGCTTTGAAAAATGAAGAACTTGAATGCTCAGAACAAATTTTGAAAAGGGAAGAAACAATTTTTTGATCTTGCAAGACCAAAATAGTTCATATGTTGTCTCAAAAATGAGCGACATTTTTTGGGGACAACAGTTCATACACAAGCCCACACAAAGGAAAGAACATCAGTTTGAGGCCCACTTATGAGTATATGGATATATATGAAGTGTTCATTAATAGAGGGGTCTTTGAGGTTATCTCATATTCACTAGAGCCCATTAACCCTTGTTTTTCAAGATAACATGCCATAATTGAAGGACCTAGGGTTTTTAGTTACACATTGATATTAAGAAAATGTGCGCATTTCAAACAATGAATTTATAAGGCAAAAATAAGACCTAATATGTGAAAGTGAAATTTATATAAAAGGACATACTTCACTATGAATAGAAGCATCAAAATTGGGACAAAAGTGTTGACACTAGTGTCCATATTCCAATGGTAGTGTTTAGGATGTCAAAGAGCTAATTTATAGAATCTAAGGAATCATACCTAAGCACCATTGTGTGTCTTTCTTAGCCTACATTTCCCAAATTTACTTTCACATTAGTAAATAAGCTAAGTATTATCTTTGTGTTGGGTTTGAGCAATCAAATATTGTTTGGCAATTTACTTTCTATATTTACCATATTTTCATAATTCAACACTGTAATAGAATATTGTGAATCTAAATTATTTAATCAGTGTACTTCTTAGAATAGTATATTCCTTAGTTGATTACGCTATTATCCTTACCTTTATTTTCAAAAAATGTTAAACATTTGGTGAACTCAACATTTGAGTCTTCTTATGCAATCATAGTTTTCCCTAGGGTTTGTAGAGTTCAAGAGTTTTAGATAGTTATACTTTTGTACCCAAATTTTGAATTCATGACATCTTTAAAATTTTAGTTCCCACTTGAAGAAACAAAAGGTTTGACACTATATTTGTTGGGCTTCATGAGTGTATTAGGTCTTATATATATTTCACTATGAGAAAAAATCATTTTGGAGATATTGGATAAATTAAGTACTATTGCACCTCATCTATGCAACAAGTGTGAATCTCTATTTTGGCATATCTTCCACATTCAGACTTTGTTTTGATTCTCATTTGATGTGTTGGATAGATATTGTCAAGGAGATATTCTTTGATTCAGACATTAGAGGCAACATGTTAATACATTTTTCACACTAGAGATCCAAAACATCAGGAGTCAATAGGGATAAAACGCCACATCAGGTCCAAAATTTCTATTTTAGCATAAATTTCACATTTGACTTCATTTTAGTTCTCATTTGGTGAATTAGATAGATATTTTTAAGAGGATCATATTTTATTCAAACATCACAGTCCAAAAATGAATGATTTTTTCACACCAGAGATTTGGAACTTTAGGATCAAATAGGGATGGAGGCCCCATCAAGTCTAAAATATTCATTTTGGCATAACTTTCACATTTGATCTCTGTCTTGGTTCTCACTTGATGCATTAGATAAATATCATCAAGGCGATTGTATTTGGTTCAAACATCAAGGGCCCAATACTCATAAATTTTTTTCAAAATTAATTTATGTATCTAGAGATTAGAAGGATGTTTGGACAACCCTCTTATCCTCTTCAAATGCGTGGATGTGCAAAAACTTAGAGGAGAAATTTTTTTTTTTGTATTTTGGCCATAACTTTTGCATCTAGGATCTATTTTGACTCTTGTTTGAAGTGTTGGAAAGGTATTGAAAATATATATCTAGTGATGTAATTTTTTGATCCCATGATGAATATTTTTTTTCCAAAAACAAAGATTACTTTTTTCTTATAAAACTTTTACATTTGATCTCCATCTTGGTTGTCGTTTGATGCATTAGATAAATATCGTCAAAGGGATTATTTGGTTCAAACATTAAGGGCCCGATCTTCATATAATTTATGTAATATTGAAATGTGTATCTCAAGCTCAAAAGGAGGTCTGGACAACCTTGCCATCCTCTTTGGATGCATAGATGTACCAAAGCCTATAGGAAAAAAATTAAGTTTTGTATTTTGGCAATAATTTTTGCACCTAAGATCCATTTCATCTCTCATTTGAATTGTTGGAAAGGTAGTAAAAATATATAGCTAATGATGATTTGTTTTACTCCTATGATGAATATTGTTTAGTAAAACAATATGACTATGTTCTTGTAAAACTTTCGTATCCAATCTCCATCTTAGTTCTCACTTGCTACGTTGGATATATATCATCAAGGGGATCATATTTGGTTCAACATCAACAACTCAATCTTCATAGATTTTATGCAAAATTGAACCACAATATAGAGCTCAAAAGGATGTCTGGATGACCCTCCTATCCTCCTCAAACACGTGGACGTGCCAAAGCTTAGAGGAGAAAAATTAAGTTTCATATTTTGGCCAAAACTTTTTCATCCAGGCTCCATTTTGACTCTCATTTGAAGCATTGGAAAGGCATTGAAAATATATATACAACGATGTAAATTTTCAAATTAGACGATGAATATTTTTTCAAGAAAATAAAGATGACTCCATTCTTGTAAAACTTTCACATCTGATCTCCATCTTGGTTGTCACTTGATGTGTTGGATAGATATCATCAAGGGGATCATATTTGGTTCAAACATTAAGGGACCAATATTCATTTGGTTGATGATTTTATAAGGACATCTAGATGGCCCTCCCATCCTCCTCAGATGCACATATGCACCAAATCTTAAAGGAAAAAAATTAAGTTTTTTATTTTGGCCATAACTTTTGCATCCAGGTTCCATTTTGGCTCTCGTTTGATGCATTTTAATGGTATTTAAAAGAGATATCTAATGATGCAATTTTTTATAGTGAAAGAAATACAAATATGTTATCATAAAACTTTCACATCCTATCTCTATCTTAGTTCTTGCTTGATACATTGGATAAATATTATCAACGGGATCATATTTGTTTCAAACATCAAGGACCACTATTCATAGATTTTGTGAAAAATTGAATTGCATATCTAGATCTTAGAAAGACGTCTGTATGGCCATCCTATCATCCTCAGACGTGCGGATGCACTATATCCTAGAGGAAAAAAATTATGTTTTATATTTTGACAATAACATTTACAATTAGGCTTTATTTTGGATATTGTTTGAAGCATTGGAAAGGTATTGAAAATATCTATATAATGATTCAAACTTTTTGATCATATGATGAATATTTTTTCAAGAAAACAAAGATGACACTATTCTTTTAAAAATTTAACATCCGATCTCTGCCTTGGTTCTCGTTTGATGCATTGGATAGATATCGTTAAGGGGATCATATTTAGTTCAAACATTGAGTGCCCAATATTCATAGATTTTGTGCAAAATTAAATCACATCTAGAGCTCAAAAGGACATCTAGACGACCCTCACATCCTCCTTAGATGTGTGAGCATGCCAAGGACTAGAGGAAAATTTTTAGTTTCATTTTTTGGCCATAAATTTTTCATCCAAACTTCATTTTGGCTCTTATTTGAAGTGTTAGAAAGGTGTTGAAAATATATATCTAACGATGTAATTTTTTATCCTATGTTCAATATTTTGGTGGGAAAAAATTAAATTGTTTGATTTTCTAAAGTGCATCACGAGTGCACTAAGCATGGATTCTATTTTTGGCCATGTATTCCACATCTAAAATCCATTTGGATCTCATCTGAAACATTGAAAATGTTTTGAAACATGAAATATAATGATGTAAAACATTGTGTATTCAAGCATCATTTGACATGATCAATTGTCAATTTTTGGTCAAATGCCCCTTTGTGAGATGTCTTTTCATATGGTAAGGTGTGACACATACTATTTTTTGACTCTTTCACCCAATGGACAAGGCTATGTGGGCCCATGTTGTGATTTATTTGAATTACTATTTTAAAATGTATGAAAAATAGAATAAGATAAAAATGAGAATATGAAAGGTCACATGGAATTTGAAGAATCAACTCATTCCTTTTTGTTATAAATACAAGAAATGGCTATTGTAAACATGTTTTTTGATGATCATAATTTATTAATCTTGAAGAATAAGAAGAAGGAAATTTTGTGCTCATTATTTTGTCCATAAACCAAGGAAATACCAAAACTTTATGTCTCATTTTCCTTAATGGCTGTGTGTTTTTCTTATGTTAATGCATAACTCATTCTAAGAACCAATTACATTTGATCTCCTAAAGTAATTTACTCTCTTTTTGTGGTATTGATGGAAATTTATGTTTGTTCTTTCATGCATAACTCTTCACCTTCATTAAAATATGAGTTATTCTCGTGGTCTTCTATGTTCATTCTATTGTGGGTTTCTCATCTCTCTTCCATTGTTCTTAACATCCACCATTTCCCAATTTTGTTTCCTTTTTATAATTTTTATTTAAAATTACATAAGAACCCCAAAATATGCATAACTTATGAGGGAACTACCCTTCTCAAATGTACTGGAAAATCACCATCTCTACGTTGATTTCTCCAACTGCTGTGAGTTTACATTATTTCTTGTTGGGAAAGTTATAAAACCAAAACGTCTTAAATTTCCACCAATAAGTGCTTATTCATATTTTTATTTTATTAATCTATATGCAGCCTAGATGTAGTGCTAGAATAGGTGGTGTGCCTATTTAACACCTTGAGCTTTCTCTTTTACCGCCTAAGATGTCTCAAGCTAATGCCATGTTGAATTGTGACAATAATGTGATTGAGAAACATAGTAAAAATGTTATCTTAAATAATGACTATGATCATGAAGATAATGAAACATGTTAGAACAATGAACATGAGCAAGTACATCAAGAGCAAGTTAAATCTATTGCAATGTTTCAAGAGCGTATTCCTGAAAATCCTAAAGATCTTCAGAAGATACTTAATACTATATTAGAAAATAAAAAATCCAAATGCATAAGTGAACAACCATTGCTCTCAATTAATACAAATATTGGCGCTACTGGATATGAATATCAAACATCAATCCCAATATCTCTCCCCTCAATCACACCATTAATTATTACATCTAGTTGGGGCACATGATATGTCTTCAAGCCATGGTTACCCAAAGACAAAATAATTATTGTTCCATCCTCTATGGGAATAAACATTACTTCAACTCAATTCCCTATTTCAATGCTTATATCAACATAAGTGTTTGCAATCACTTTTTGACCTCTCAATTACCAAATAGTAATGGGCATACTATGTAAATTCTTCTACGAGTTGTGCAAAATTTGGAAGATAAGGTTACAAATATTGAGAAAAAATATTCAAAATCAACTCTTGTCATTGAATCACAAGATGTATTACATAATCCTCTAACACCCTTTGCCAACTGGGTTTGTAGCACCCAATTTCACACTTTATGATGGCAAGGGTGACCCTATGCAACAAATTCACTCTTTCTATGCAACATTCCTTTATTATGATTCAAAAGACAAAATTTTGACAAAAGTATTTCTAATAAGCCTCAAGGACTGAGCTTTGATAAAGTTTTATGATTTACCAATACAATCAATAAAAGCATTCAAGCCTTTAACAAATTAATTTTTAGAACCTTTTTCTATCAATGTTATTGAAAATATGTCACATGCATAAATTATAAAGATAAAAAAAATAACCAATGAGCCCATCAACAAATATATTTTGAGGTATAAGACAATGTTGGTCAAAATGACAATTCCAATGGAAGATAAAGAGATTCAAGATATCTTTAAGAAAATATTGCTTCCCCCATTACATGATTCTATTGTATTTAAGAATTTTAAAGCTCTTGATGACATATGCCATAATATTTGATATTGAGAAAAAAAAATTCACTGCATTGAACAAGCTTAAGTATGTAGCCAACACATTGAGTACATCTAATACCAAGTTTCATATCAAGCCGAGTCATAAGGTCAAATCTCCATAGGCTAAAAAGGAAGTAATAACAATGGTTAATATTATGTAATAAAAACCTAATAATCTCATATTATCTAATTCATGTAAAAGATAATTTAAACAATTACCTGAGTCTTCAACTTCACTCCTTAAGAAGCTAGTGGAGTGTCATCTCATATCTCTCCCTCCTCCTTTAGAGGTTGATATGAGTCAACGTCTACCAAAAGGATATAATTTTGATGTTTATTATGACTATCACCAATGTGTTGGGCGTCTTACAAAAAAAAATTACAAGTTGAAGCACAAGATACAAGATCTCATTGATAATGAAAAAATCACATTTTATGATTTTCCAAAGGATTCTGGGTCACAACATGGTGACCATCAAAATTAAAATATATTCAACAATACATTATAGTATCATTCTAAGTAAGCACCAAAAGTGTAAATGGCATATAATTCACATCCTCCTCCACCACATTATGGTAACCATTAGAGGGGATTAGTGGCACACTTAACGTGAGATACCTTTGATGATTCAAAGGCCTTCTATTAAATTAATGACAATGATATTATGGATGATGATTCAAATCTTAACTTAGAATTTATTATAACACATATTGATAATCAACTTGTACATAATGTTATGGTAGATATGGTTCTAGTGAGAATGTATGTACTATGACATTACTCACACATTTGGTATATACACATGATGATTTATACCCTTTGACCAAGATGGTCAAAACATTTGATGGAAAAGAACAAGTGTTTGGTGACAGTGATTTACCTTTACAAGATGGTCAAACACACGTGACCACTACATTTTTAATTATTCCACATATGGGAGTATTTGATGTGATATTGGGATGACCTTGGATTCATAAGCTCCATGTAGTGCCCTTCAAAATGCATAAATGTCTCAATTATATTCATGTCAACAAGGTAATCTTAGTTTCAAGAATTCAATATGAACATCCACGATAACAAGATAAATCTATTCCAATGCAAGTAATTATACTACTTATTAAGGTTAATAATGAGTGAAAGAGTATGTAAAAGATAGTCCACTTTCCTAGGTGATGGATACTTGAGAGGTCGTTGCATCAAAGACACATAATGGACTCCACAAAGTTCTATCTACCCATACATGGCATATCCAATTGTTGAGAGTAGATCAACATATTTAAGAGAGGGTACAAAGACCCAAAAATACAATTGCATTGAAGAAGTAATCAATCACTAAATAATGGGTTCCACAAACTAATATAACTTCTAATACTATTTCACGACCACGTAGTGATATGAGGAATAGGTAGAGTATTACATATTCTTCAATTTCATATTTGATACATATACATGATCCTTGGTAGTTTGACCAATATGTTATACCCCATCTTGAGCCTAGATCAGCCCATGAGCATCCCTTAGATGGGATCATCAGCTATACATTTCTTCCCTAAAATTACAAATATAAAAAAAAATCAAGAAAAAAAAGATATTCAAACAAAGCAAAAATACCAAAATATTTTAGCATTCACATGTTTACTAGATTTTGCATATGTTTTTTAATGTATCTTGGTAGATAGTATGTCATTTACTTAACACATATATTTCATGGGTAACTGAGTGTGATAGAGGCATACACTAAATCCATGATACATGAGCATGTAGATGTTAGACTTTTCCTCTTCCCACGTGACACACTATGTTGGGGCCATCTTGCTACTATTGATCATGATCGGTACTGGTTCAATTATTTTATGATCATTTTACATTATCATGTCGAGCTTATATACTAACAATTACACATGCCTATACTCATGATTACATCTTATACAATGTGTCAGATATGTTATGCTACAAGACATTTTGTTAACACATGTGTGGAGATAGTATGATATGCTTATGCTAGTTGCTTGTACTTCAATTATTAATATTATCACATGGTTTACTTAAGTGTACTTATTATTTTCTACCCTGTATTAATAATGGATATTTGAACATGTTCCTTATTTGTTGGCCCCAATTCTATTGAGTGTTGTTTATTTAGTGTGTGGGCATTTGAACATGTCCTCTAACTAAAATGTGTAAAATTTAAGCATGCCCCTTGCTTATGATCTCTTTTGACCTTTTTTGTGTGACATTTAGTGTTCTTTTGTGTGTGCTTGATTATTTCTTGAGATTGTGCCTGTTACTCCTAGGAATTTCCATGATCTGTATCATGTATCTTAGAGATTTTTTTATATTTGATGTTACATGCCTCATTGATACATCCACTTAGACATTATTATACTATATGCTTCTTTACTACATGATTGATACAAATATAAATTAGTTTTCTTATCCTTTTGAGATAAGGTGACTATCAAATAGTATTCCCTTCACCTCAAAAGAGGGGTAATATTAGTGGAGGAATGCCATAGAGACATGAGTCCACATACACATGATATAATTGGCAAAATTTGATATAGTTTACATTATTCAGATATATATTTTGGATAAAACCTTATTTAATTAGTAACAATTTTCACAATTTTGGGACAATTTTTTAGATTTATGACAAATTTTATACACAGATATAGAGTAGAGGTTATATTCTGACATGTATGTTAGCTTGAGACACATTAGAGATGGACATACTATGTAAATGCACCAAACTCTAGGTACACATTCAGATTATATATGCACTGACCTTACCAAGATGCATCATTTAAACCTTTATCTATATGTAATAGTTAGATCCATTGAGTATTGTGATTGAGATTAAATACCCTCGATGGCCTTGACATTACTTATTTTTGTAGGTTAATATGGTTACACCATTTGACTAGAGAGAGATTGGCTAGATTGTCCAGATTATGTATACACTCGAGTTATGTGAATGAGATTCAATATTCTTGATGACCTTAGCATAAATCACCCTTGAACTAGATTGGAGACATGATCACCCTCAAATTTTCCCTCTTCACTTCTCCAAGGTTTAGTTCTGAATCTCTCTCCAATGCTTCAGTAATGAAGCATCATTACAAAAGCAAAGTACCAAGGGGTAACATGGTTCTATCGACACACACACATACTCCTTCCTTGATCTCTTTTATTTCAAGAATTTAAAATATTCAAATTCAAATATTAAATACAATAATTACACTATAACATGTTCTTTTTTGTATCTAATACATACATCAAATTCAAAAATGGCTCAAATAAAGACAAGGTCTTTTTTGCACTCCACGATATGTATTTTTTTCCTTTAACCTAGTAATGTCATCCTTATGCATTAATATATTAATGGGGTAAATTTAGAGATAAATATAGAATTTACATGATAAAATAGTTTTATAAACTTGGAAAATATCACTTATGGATCAAACCTTTAGTTTAAGTCCTTTTCATTATTGTAAGGCTCACATTTGCCATCTCACTATGCCTAAATGATTATCTTATAATTTGACCATGATATTCTAATTACATAGATCACTTTTAGACCATGGTATGCTTTAAATGTGATTAATATATTACACTGTTTGTTATGGATCTTAAATAATTCTCTATCCTTTGAGGTCACATTACCATCAAGACTAGGACACTAGCATCGATGCTAATGTCTTGGGTTTGACCCCAGTATTTTTACCTTACAAACACTCAAATTTGCACAAATTTTGATATGTATAGGTCAACATATTTGTCTAATTAACCCTCCCATAAGATAATTTTAAATGGTGTGGTATAAATACATAAAAAAAGTCACTCAATTTATCCATCTAGGAATTACGAAGCAAACACCTATCAAACTCACTAAATCATTTACACAATTGAGTTTGACTATCTAATTATTTCCTATTTATATACCAATCATAAGATTAGTATTATTATATGTATTAATCATTCAAAGAACATCCTATGAGGAGTATTTGTTAAGTTTCAAGCTAGATCACTACATAAACTAGCATATAGCTTACTACACCATTGTTCACACACAAGCCCACGTAAGGGGGGGAACTACATCGATCTAAGTCCCTCTTCAAAGTATATGAATATGTAGGCAACACTCATTTATAGAGGTTTATTTGAGTTCAAATCATCTTATTTTGAGCGCATTAACCCTTATTTTGCAAGATCACATATCTGAATAAGAGGACCTAGGGGTTTGAGCTACACATTAATATTCTAAACTTGTGCATGTGATATAGACAAAGAATATATAAGGTGATAATATGATTTAGTAGGTGAAAGTGAAATTTCCAGAAAAGGACCTATACTTCATTATAGATAGAAGCATCTAAATTGGGATAAAAATGTTGACACTAATGTCTAGATTCTAACAGTAATGTCCAGGTTGATAGAGACCTAATTCATAGAATCTGATGAATCATACATGAGAATCATCCTATCTCTTTTTATACTTGCATTTCTTAGATTTACCTATACATCAATAAACAATATAACTATTGTATTTTCTTCAATTTTTATCAATAAAATTATTTTTTAGAAACGTACTTTTTATATCTAGCATATTTCCATAATTCAACATTGTAATAAAATATTGTGAACCTGAATTATTTAATTGGCCTCCTTCTAGAATAGTTTATTCCTTGGTTGATAAGGATATTCCCCTAACCCTTATTTACAAAAAGGGTTAAACACTAACGGTAGTGTTCATAGTGGTATGAGAATTTGAATATATACATATGAATAAAATAAGGCATGGAAGTATCAATACTTGTCAAATAATTAAGACTATTAATTAATTGTGGTTCTTTATTTTTATACATGTTAGTTAGTGGCATGAGAATACTAAAGAAACTACTAATACCATGTTCCAAATTCTACCTATTAGGGTAGTCAGGAGAATCTGAAGCAATCTATATTTGCATATGTCATTGTTTATCTTCCATGGTAAAATTTTAGAGGCATATGTCACCGTTTTCACTCTAGTTTGTTTTCACATAGGAAGGAAATAAAAAATTGAATAGAAAGTAGATAAACCTTTTTGAATCCTATATGGAAGTGTGAGAAATTAGAGACTACATGCAAAAAATAAATAAAATGAATTGAACAATGTAATAAAATAAGAATTAAATCAATAATAAATAAGGTGAAAAATAATAAACTAAACAACAACACAAATAAGATTGATAAAAAATACAACTAAGAAACAATATTTGAAAGAAATGACTAGTGACTAACTAAGAAATAAAATGGAATAAACTTAAATGAAATAGTAATTAAATTTAGTAAACTTTAAATGGATCCAAAATAATATGAAATTATTAACTTAGAAAGCTAACTAAACAAGAAAATAATCTAACTACAAACAATTTAAAAAAAATCTAATCGAGAACATAAATAACTTTAATTATGAACAAAACTAACTCTAATCTAAAAATAAATAACTCTAAACTAAACAAAAAATTAATTTAAATTAAACAGAAAGTAAAAGAAGTGTCAGAATTTGAAAAAGGACCAACTCATGGATATGAAAAATACTAACTTTATTGAGAAATCAATGGAATGAGCCTAATTACAAATATAATCTTTAAAATAAAATCAATATACAATACAATTTGTCACAAAATGTGAGGTTTTCATCATTATTTAGATAAAATACATGAAGTTCTATGCATATGACTACATATTTGCAATCATCAATGAAATTAATACTTGATAATATTCAGATAATCAGTTATAAATAAATCAACAAAGTTGGATATACTTATGTTATTCAAGCATATTACATCATGTTAAATAAAATATTGTTTGGCTATCTACAAATGATTGTTTGATCTCAAAGACACTTGCACAGAAGAAGATATAGATAGAAAACTTTGAAAATTTGAAGAACTCTTAATGCTTGTGTGTTTCTCCCCTTGTTTTGTGTCTTCAATCTTTTTATAAAGCAATTCTCATTGAGATAATTATAATTTAAGTTACAAGCAACTTTAGTTAGTTAAAGTTATAAAGTTAATTAACTTCTAGAAGTCAATTGCTTTATAATTAGTTTAGTTTATAAATTATAGACTTTATAAGTTAACTTCATATTTTTAACTTAAACATAATTCCATAAGATTAAATCAAATAATATAGATGAATTTTAAAATCTCTAATGGGTTGGAGCAACATTATTTAGACAATCATATAATTATGCATATAATAAATAATCAATAAATGTATGTTTAAATGATCTAAAAAAACTTAATATTATAATTTATAAACATATCATTTATCCAAAAATATCATATAATCAAATACAAAAGAAGTGAACCATCAAATCAAATAATATTGCATCAATATATTGAATTTCATTGTCAAAATTGAAACTGATCAAAGACAACATATTGTCAAAACTACATCCATCTAAGAAGTATTAAATTCCAAACATCTATAAGTAATACTATAATTAGTATCTCAAAAAAGCTATGGACAACCAAGTCAAATAGAAACAACATCTAATAACAACTTAGTCAGAATCACTATTAGAGATAAGATGAATCAAAGGGGTTCCCTTTTATATCTTGTATTCTATGTATTCCAATAGTAAAATAGGTAATTCAACTAAATTTGTGCCTCAACAATCATTGTCAATATCAAATTTGACCTTTTTAAGCACACATCTAACTATAGACTAACTCATAGGGCTACCAACATGTTTCTTGCTAGAAGAAGTGGGTTTGTCAAGGACAAATGAAATGGGTTTAGAAATAATATCCAAATAAGGATATGGATTGGTGAGGTTCAGGTTAATATCAAGAAATAATTAAACATGATTGAAGACAAGAGAATTGTTAGGTACTAGATCAATAGTAGTATGCATATGTTAAGAAGATTCACTTGGAGTACCTCATCCCAAATGATTAGATCTCCAAGTGGATCACCTCTATCCTCTATGTGAGACATTACCACAAAAGCTAATAGAGGAAGATGGGATATTATCTAATAAATTCTTAAACTTAGGGTCATTCACATCAAAATGTATAGATACACGAGTTTTATGGTGAAACAACCTGAGGAAAATGTTGGCAGTTCTACAATCGTGAAAAGGTCTTTCATTATCACTACTCCATGGAGTATTATCTCCCTGTCATGCACTATCTCTATGCCAAACAATCCTTCTACATCTACGAGAATCTAGAGTCCACCTTGATGTCTCTATCTTGAAATAAATTCAAATAAGAATTTAATCAAAATTTTATGGTAATCAAAAACATCAATTTCAAGTGAAAACATGTTTATATAAGAATCAAATGATCAAGTTGTCTATTATGCATCATTTCCAATTTATTCAAACTGATGAATATAAGCTATGTGACATTCTAAACAACTTAGAATAATGCCAAAATAAACATAGTTTGAATAATGTAAATCATTCATAGTTCCCAATATTCTACTAAATCAAATTAAAAAAATGATTACAGAAACTGAAGATTATCCATAGTTCAACCATTATGATCAATGAATTCCATATTTAAAAGAATATTTGAACCATTTTGTGAAATTATCAATTGAATTCTATCAACTTAATGCAATCATTTATATAGAAATTATTGTGTAAAAAGTTCCACTCAAGTATGCAATCATCTAATATTGTCAATTTATTTTGACTATCAATTACCATCAGTTGCAAAACCATTCATAAAAAAACTTCTTATTTGAAAAATCTGACAACTATCAATTACCATTGGCTACAGAGCTATTCACAAAAAATATTTTTCTTTGAAATACTTGACTACTATCAATTATCATTGACTGCAAAACTATTCACAAAATATCAATGCAAATAACATGAACAAATTTCATTATTGTATTACCAAGATTTTCATGAAAATTCATGTAGATATTTAGCCGAGAAATAATGCAACAAATCTCTAAATCTTTCTCATGATTGCCAAACTATATGTGAAATCAATGTACTTGAATGTGTTAAATCACCCAAAAAAATCATGTGCTCATCTATTGTATGCAGAGTGAAAACTATGTTGAATTTTTCATCATTTCATGACATATCATGTTGCTAGAAAAAATATATTTCTTGCCTTTATAGATAATAAAAATAAATATTTATATCATACCAATATTGTACATTTGACAAATATTAATCAGGGATCTACCCTTCAGTTCTAGACCTTTATGCTACTGAAAGACTCACATCCACCATCTCACTATGCCTAAATGCTTATCTTTTAGTCTGATCCATACCATTTTGATGACCTATGTCTCTTGCACTGCATATAAAGTTTAAAACATATTAAACATCATTCATTAGTAGTTTCAGATCCATACTTGTTTTCTAGCCTTCTAAACACTACCAACTGCAAAAGACGCTACCTATAATAATAGTTTCTAGATCCTTATATAGTGTTTAGTAGCCAAAATTTATCTAAATTACAAAATGATCGGAACCTTTGGTTAAACTTATTTGTCTTATTGAACCATACCGTGAGATATTTTCAAAAGGTTTTGCATATATATAAGTCTAAGCCTTCTCATTCCTTGTCTAAAAAATACCAAGCAAACACCTTTAAAACTAAATCAATCAACCACGAAATGACTCTATTATGTCTTATTCATACGTATTTTTATATCAAGCTTATGAGTAGTCACATTACAGGCTTGAAGTATTCAAAGTGCAACCCATCAATGATATTGTCAAAATACAATCAACATCACTGTGTGCATCTTCATATAGTATATTGCATCCTTGTGCACACACTTTTACACATAAAGGGTAGTGCTACATAAGTTTGAGGTCTTCCTTAAAGTATTGGCTATGTAGGTAGCACCCATTAATACAGGGGTCTTTAGGGTGGCTTGATACCATGAGCCCACTAACCCATTTTTGAACAAAATCATTCTAAGGGTGAATAATGGTGGAGAGCTAGGTTTTGATTGATTAATGAAGAACGACAACCTATATCTCAAAGTTTAATACATAAATAGAAAGGTGACAAAAAACCTAAAATAATGAATTTGGTCACATCCAAATCAAGTCATTATTCCATACTAGACATCTATGTCATAATCAAACACTAGTGTTGATGGCAGTGTCCAAAACTGATGGTAGCATCTATGGTTATAGAAGTGCAATTCCAAGATCTGATAACTAATCCAAAATATTGATTATACATATATTACACCTATATCCAACCTAGATTTGCCTATGAATACTAAACTAGCTAAGAACCATTATTTCTTATTTATTGTCATATCTTTCAGTAGTTGAACTTTTATTATAGCAATCTCAGTTGTATAAATTCATAATATTATTTATCTGAGTGTCTTGTTAATTGGTTTGTTATAGATTATTTTATCACCCTTGTGCTTGAACTAATTATATATTATTAACTTTTTATCCACCTACACATCTAAATTTAGGGTTAAACATTTGGTGAACCTGACCATTGGTTTCCTGCAAATTATGATTTCTGATTCAAAATTTTAAAATTAAAAATTTATTTTCCTAAAAACATATTCAATATGGATATATCTATCAGTTATTTTTCTATGCAGTACATAAAGATAGTCATTGTTTGTTATGATAAATTAGTCGAATATATCATCCAATGGAATAAGCAAATCTATCGATATGAAGAGAGTGTTTTAAAATAAGACAAATCATTAATATCCCTTTACAATTTTTTTTGTAATATGTAGAACCTTATTTAAAATACCAACATGTTTGTTCCAAACCCTTTGTTCTCCCTAGATCCAATACAAGTGACAACTACCATCCTGATCCCATCAGTCACCCATGGATTATATTGGATTCTACAGTCCACATTGTCACCACACAAAGAGATAATGGTGCCCAATATATCCCACCACCTGTTAATAAACAACATGTTACTCCCAATCCTAAACTAGTGATTAAAATTAAAGGATATGATCTTGTCAATTAATTGACCAATATGCATGTTAATATCTCAATCCTCAAGCCTTTAAAACAATCTATTGTATATAAGGATATCTTATATGAAAAATTGCATGAAACATAAGTATCAAGTGATATATAACCAACCTATTTTGAAAACATTATGTAATATCTCAAAAATAATGTAAATCTCATTACCTTTGATCCAAAAGATTTACCATCAAAATATATTATTAACCAAGATTTATTTTTATTCATACAAGTGATTATGCATAATAAGGGAATCTAAAGGGTGTTAGTTGATAATGGATTTGGTCTAAATATTTGGGGAACAAACTTATTAAGCACCATGAATATAAGCACCAATCTTCTTCTAAAATTAGACATGCATATTAAAGGATTTGATAATTCATGTAGCCCTCCAATTGGCCAAGTCACATTAGATGTGACATTAGGACCAAAAATGGTAACCCCTACATTCCAAGTAATGTATCAATCATTGATTTATAACTTAACTTTGGGAAGAATTTGGATACATAAAATGGAGGTCATCTCATATACATTACATCAATGTTTCAAATTCATACATGATGGGACCCTATTGACAATACATACCAATGATGAACCTTTCAAATTTTGTCAAATGTTACATTCCAACACATAAGGTGTTCATAAACTCATACCACCAAAGAAATACATTCCAATTGAAAGGATACCAACCTAAAAGATAGACAAATCAATAAAAATAACTCATTTACCTCAAGATGCTTATGAGGCACTAGCCACTGAGGTAAACATAGATGCACACATGGAGTAAGAAGTATTACCAAATGATCTAATGATATCAAAACAACAAGAAAAACCAAACATTTGAACTTTTGTTATTGGTTAATATTGAACAAGAAGATGACAAAGCTTCATATAACAATGATAGTGATGATTAACTTCCTCATGATATAACTAATGAGGCATTACAAAAACTAAGTTTTTATCTCTTTGAGAATCTGTCACATAACCTATTTTCACCTACATGCCCAGGTACATACAAGATAAATCCATCACTGGATGATACAAAATCAAATTCAAATAAGGGAAAGACAAAATTAGTAGATGAACATGTAAATGCTTGTTATTCAATCCATCCCTCTTGGCTATAAACATTAATTCAACCCTACAAGAGACAGATGTTGATATATAATGTTAATACTCTGAAAACTTCACATATGTCTCCCCCACATATTTTACATATTAAGACACAACAAAATGTTATACATGCAATACTTTCTATGTTACATGAGCATAATATGATCTTTTTACCTCCTAATAGACACAGATTAGGCAACATACTCATTCATATAGAAAGATCACCATATTGTAACTATCATCATATCACTGGCCATAATACAAACTAGTGTGGACATTACAAAACCACAATCATAGATACAAAAATGAAGGGCATATATATTATGTAGGAACAGTGAAAAATGTATGTGATCTCAAATAATTTAAACATATAAATTACAAGGAATCATACTCAAAATCATCCACAACAAGAAGATATAACTATTACTATAAATACCAATGGGAGCTATTATGAGCATATCAAACTTGATATTCACAATTCAAACATAGTTTACAGTGTTTCATGTTTATGATAGTTAGGATATATATATATATGAGTTAACATGTTATCAAATATTTCCAAAATATCTTGTATACATTATGTTACCCATAACACATAGACCATCAATGGTCCCCATGGTAATATGGACATTAGATCAGGATCAACATTTGGCATTGAATTTTGGGCAACATTGGTTGGTTGACTTGAACATAATAGTGGATAGTAAAAATATGTCAACCACCTTTCCCTTTGAGGGCAGGGATCTTCACATAAAACATGATGGATATAGTGGCAAACTAATATCAATGGTTTCAGTAACTAACTATAAGAAAACATCGAGGAGGCGGGAATGGATTGTTATAAATGAAGGTCGCTAAATTTCTCAAGTGGTCTTACACCTTTTGATGATAAGGACTTCTTAGATTAGTCCTTTCCAATTTTTAAACATATAAAAACATTCAAATAATTAATAAATACAAAAATATTTAGTATTGCCAAATTTTACTAGCTCCTTGGCATCTATGTTGTTTTCTTTATGTTGATAGATAGCATATAATTTCATTCCCATATACACATATTTCATGTATCTATGAGTGTTATACATGTATGAACTTATAGATGTTGGAACTTTCCTCTACTCACATCATATATTATGTTGGGGGTATCTACTTCTTTGATCATGATTGATATAAGTTACATATCCTTTATGATCATTTCCACATTGTCATGTTTAAGTTTATTATCTAACACTTACACATGTATATATCCATGTTCATATATTTCACATCATAATGGACATGTTATAATACTAAACATTTTTTGCTAACACAAATATGCAGGGACCAATATAATATGACTATGTTGGTTGCTTATACTTCATTTATTCACATTGTCACTTTCTTGAGTGTATTACATTACCTCTTACTTATGGAACATTTAAATATATTCCTTCTCTATTGGACCCTGTGCCATTATATGTTGTTTTGACATTTGAATATGTTATTATACATTGATTATACATTTATAAATGTCATCCCTTTCGATTGTATGGCATTTGAACATGCCCTTCGTATGGGGTCTCTTAGGACCATTTTTTTGCATAATATTCAGTGCTCTTGTGTATGTGCTTGATTGCATCCTGAGATTGTATTGTTACCATATAGACATTTATATGATCTATATCATGTATATTAGTATGATATTATCACACACAACAAACCTATTTGATATATCTACTTTGACATGTTATCCCTATACGCTACATGATTCATACATAGGTTATACAACTACATTATCCTTTTGAGGTAAGGTATGTACCAAATTCCATTTCCATCACCTCAAAGGGAGGGTGAAGTTTAGTGGGGGCATGTCATAGAATACATGACCTCCACATTTTCACATATTGTAGTGGGGGCATTTCACAAAGGCATGACCTCCACACTCATACATTTTCATAGTTGCTAGATTGCAACTAGGGCATGTCATAAGAACATGACCTCCACACTTATACAATTACTTAGCATCTCAAAGCTTAAGTGGGGGTATGTCATAAATATATGACCTCCACACTTGCATTAATTTTTCAGTTCAATTTTATGATTCAGATAAACACTCAAGTCATAATCCTATATATTGCACCATTTTTACAAAGATTGGAAACAAAGTTTTTCAGATCTATGACTCATATACTACATATCAAAAACATTATAGGTGCATATTCCATGATATTACACCAAAAATTTCAAAACCTCTGAATTATAATACTTACCATGATACATCAATTACACCAGGATTTACAGTTATCAAGCCTATTTTGCTCAATAATGGGTTCATTTTATAGGTTGAAGTGATTAAATCATTCAACCTCACTAGATTTATAAATTGGAGTAATTAAATCATCCAATCTCAATAGATTTAGAAGATGAGTTGATTAAATCACTCACCCTCACCAGCTTCTATATTGATGCTTGAGTTGTGTGATTAAGATATAATGATCTCAATGGTAATTTCACCAGTCATCCTTGCACCAGATTAGGGGCATAATACCTTCAAATCTCTCTATTCAAATATCCAAGGTTCAAGTTTGAACCTTTTCTAACTCTAATGCTTAATAAGGAAACATATTTACCAAGTTATAGCATCAAGAGGTAACATGGTTACATTGAAACACATATTTAAATTATATGCATTAATTAACACTATAACATGGTTTTGATTACAATTCATACATAATCAAATCACTAAAAGTGGGCTCAAATAAAGTCAAGGTGTGTTGTGTACACCCATATATTCATTTCTTTCCTTTAAAATAGTAATTTCATCTTTTTAAATTACTGGATTGGGTAAATGTAGATATTAAAATTGAATATTTATAGCATCTCAGTCTTGTCCATTTGACAAATATTAATTAGGGCTCTACCCTTCCGCTATAGACCTCCCTGCTACTGAAAGGCTCACATTCACCATCACATTGTGCCTAAATGCTTATCTCTTACTCTAATCCATATCATTATAATGACCCAAGTCTCTTACACTGCATAAAATGCTTAAAACTTGATAAACATCATTCACTGACAGTTTCAAATCCACAATTATTTTCTAGCCTTCTAGATACTATCAGCTATAAAGGGACACCATCGTCGATGATAGTGTCTAGATTCTTATCTACTATCTAGTAGCCAAAAGTCATCTAAATTTCAAAATGATCAAAACCTATAAGTCGGCCTATTTATCCTATTGCAGCCTACCATGAGATATTTTGAATGGTATAAATACAAGTCTAAGCCTTCTCATTCCACATCTAGAAAATACCACACAAACACCTACTAAAGCTAAATCAATCAAGTGAACAAGGAATATATTATGCCCTATTCATCCTTATTTTCATATCAAACATAGGATCATATATATTATAGGTTTCAAGTATTCAAAGAGTAGCCCTTGAGCGATATTTTTCAAATTATAAGCTAGATCATTGTATGCATCCTCATATAGTATATTACACCCTTATTCCCTCACTTTCCAACACATAGAGGATAAATACATAAGTTTAAGGCCCTCCTTGGAGTATTGGCTATGTAGACAATGCCCATTGATAGAGGGGTCTTTGGGGCAGCTTGACATCATGAGCCCAATAACCCATTTTTCAGAAAACTCATTCCAAAAGTGAAGAGTTAGGGTTTGATCAATCAACAAAAAGTGACAACCTGAATCCTAGATTCGAATACGCAAATATAAAGGTGTTAGAAAACATAGAACAATGAAATTGGTTGCATCCAAATCCAATCATTATTTTGCACTGAAAACTTGTGTCATAGTTAGATGTTAATACTGATGGTAGTGTTCATAACCAATGGTAGTGTTTGTACCTATAGAAGTGTAATTCCTACAATCTGACGATTGATTCAAAATACTAATCTTGTGTATTTTAACTTGTTTCCATTATAGATCTACCTACACACAATAAACTAGATAAATACCATTGTTTATTATTTATTATTATATCCTTCAACATGTACTTTACTATTTTTAGCAATCTTAGTTGTATAAATTCATAATATTGGATATAGATTAGTTTATCACCCTTATACTTGAACTAATTGTATATTCTTAACCTTATCCACCTACACATCTAAATTTAGGGTTAAACAACCTTTCACAACTAAAAATATTTATTTCATGCTTCAATGAAAATTTAAAAAATTGCCTATTTTCTATATAAACTTTCATGAAGTAGGGTTTTGAAAAGCATGAGCCCAAAATATACAAGTTACACCTTTAAGAAATCAAAATAGGCAAACATACATACTGCATGAAAATGGACAAAATGCAATTACAAAAAACAACCCAAATGTTTTTTGCATAGTCATCTTGCAAGCTTAAAAATAGTATACACATACATATAAAGGAATACATGCATAAATGCACATAAATATATTTACACATGCACAAAATTGATAATTTAGTGACTTCATGTGACATACAAAAACTAAAATAGAATAATAATAGGGTTTAAATGAAACCAATACAACTCAAGAATGCAACATCAATAACAACATCAAGACTTGTTGATTACAACAAGATACAACTTTATATATTTACAATTTACAAAAAACCTATCAATAAAATTGCATGTTTACAGCTTGTAATAAACTCTTTCAAGAAAACCCAAGTGCAAAAATAAATACGTATATGAAGCAAGATAAACCTAGAAGTTTATTTCCTTCACAAATCAACCACAAAAGTATGCATGCCAAAAACTTATATGTAGAATCAACTTATTTACAAGAAAAATATTAATTTTACTGCATGCACCTAAATAATCTCATCAACTTCAACCAACATAAATCACATATATAAAAATATGATTTCATGCACAAACAAATATTAAATGTTACAGCATGATTCCTTGCTAAGTAAATTTACCTGATTATCCATGGATATTTATAGTTGGTAATTTTGATTTGATTATTATTAATTAAGATGTCAGTTATATGTTATTATAGGATAGTTGTATATTGCTTTGGTTTCATGATTGCATGGCTATGAGTTAGTTGTATTGTATATTCTTTATCTTGTGATCATGTTCATTTGTTATCACAATAGTATTTTATGATATATATCACAATGCTATAGACTAACTAACTTCTTATTATGAGTTGGATGTAGGAGAGATTCATCCCTCAGATCATGATGAAGGGAGAGCATCATTGGAGAGGGTGACGTAGATGAAAGTGTTGTGGGATGACACAGGAATGGCTAGAACCCATACACACACCACATTAGATAGTACATGATGCATTGTCTGAATTGTTAGCATTAGTACATTCTTTATGTTATATGCATTTAGATAATTGTATATGTGTGTGTTATTTCAAATTTATGCTTAGGTGAATTAATCACATGTTATTACGTTGTGAATGTTACTGTGAATTTATGTAGACAATGACCTATATAACATAGTTATCATTTTAAGTCAACGATGAGCTTTAGAACCTTACTACACATTATCATTTCAATTGTTATGTGTTATCATTTCCTAGTTTTGATTTGTTTCAAATGGAATATTAATTGATATAATCAATAATTAGTGTATTAATTGATCATATATATTATTCGTAAGTGACTTTATAATATTTTTTTAAGTTATGCTCTAATAATATAACAAATTATTAAGAATTATATCACATGACTTAGAACTAGCTCATATACCATGTCAATATATAAATATTCTCTAATCCCGATTATGGCTTGTGATTTCCCATCTATTTTAAGAAATACTATATTCCTAGTAGAGTTATGCTAAAATGTTAAGTGGATTGATATTGATCTTATATATAAAATTAAGTCATAGTTCTAATGCTGATTTTTATATATATGTACAATCAATGTTTTGAATTCAGAGTATGAATATTAATTGTACATAAACTATTTGATGTTTATTACTTCATAATTATTGTGAATTTGTTTGTCTTTGTGATGTATTTATGCCATTTTTGAGATCATTATATGGCTTGGAATAAAGTGAATTAGAAAATATATTTTTTGGAAAACAGGCAAGCTTTAATAGATAATGACAAAATTTAGAAGAAAGCGTTGAGCTTTAAAGCTAGCAGTTTATGGAAAAATAAAATAAAAATAAAAACATAAAAAGGAAAGTCATTACAAAAGGAAAGATGGTGACTTCGGAAAGTTTTTTTTAGCAAAAAAAAAAAAAAGAATGGGAGAAGGCGTAACATAGAAAAGAAGGAAAAGAGCCATGCACATTAGAACATAGTGGGTAAAGCACTTTCATAATCCCTAAAAATCCAAGTGCATAACAATGAAGATGTCATTATGATACTAGTAGTATCATCCATCCACGAAGGAAAAAATACAAAATATTGTAGTGGTCAGCAAATTATCATGCAAGTGAGATTGGACGAAAGAGTGAAAAGAAAGAATGAAATGTGTTAAGCATTTGGAATTATTTCAAATACTTTTCCAAAAAGGCAAGCTACAGACAAGTCAATTTTTAAGAATGGATTTTTTTGAGTGATATGTCATCCTTGTTGTTTCAAATGCTTCAAATGAAATTGCATTACCTCTTCATGTTCTGATACAAAAGCAGTCAAATATTAAATTGATTGCAAACAACTTGCTAGATTTGTTATGTCTATCCTAGATTAATTCTATATTACTATTTGTTTTTAAATAAATGCTAAAGTTGACTCAAATTCCAGAATTATATATCTGAAACATGATACTTAGGCTCTTGTCATTTGATTAATCCATATCTGAATCCATGTAATGACATCGGTTCTTTGTACCAATGTAACATGTGAATTAACTTACAAATTGACCTTTAAACATAGATGGAATGATTTTAATATATTCATTAAGGGCATAGTAGCAGATCTCACATAATAAATAATAGATGATCCCAATATCAACACTAGAACATAGCATATCCAATAGAATGTGTAACATAATTGCACAATATCAATTTGTGGAGTAGAATAAAAAGTAACTTTTATTGAAGTACAGTGACCTATAGATATATTTGTGCCAATCGCGTATATGTGTGTGTGTGTGTGTGTGTGTGTGTGTATCCATGATTTAATTATATTTATGCCATCAACGATTTATATATGTGATATTTCATAAATATTACATGTATATATCATAAATGCATGAATTTTTGTGAATTTTACCATTATGAATATCATTGATGGGTATCATATCAGTAATATATATTAACATGGATATCATAGTATACCACATCGACATCAGTGATGAACTAATTATGGATCTTTTATAACATCTCAATATGATCCAAAATTACATGTTACGATAACCAAATCAAATATATATATGAACGAAGTTATATGAACTATATACTTTTTAAGTTTAAAATAACGACATATAGGAACTATTTAAACCGTGGGGTTTAGATAATTATACATGATGGTTAGATGTATAGATGAATAGATGTATATTCACTATATAAACATTACAAATACATTATATATATAAGGTCGATTGAATTAAGAAGAGTAGCATATTGTTATGTTCATGTGTTATTACGATGATCAGTGTTTTATGAGTATATCATGAGTTAGTATATTATAAATACATGTTTATGAGTAAAAATTGAGCTAACTCATAATAGGTGTAGTCGATCATTACTAACAATACTCTATACAAAAAATATTAGGTTGTCCAGTTAAAACCATCACAATTTTATAGATACTTATTGGAAGTAACACATAAAGTGAAAGAAGTTTATTGCTACATCTATTCCGATATTGTCAAGTAACTTGATGGACTTTAATTAACCTAGAAATATAAATGATTGGTGACATTTATACATAGCGTTATATATTGTTTGCTTATATGTGGTACATATTAGGAATGTATTTGGCATATATAGGTACTCATATATACTAAATATGTCAATAAGAGAATTTAGGTAGTCATGTACATCTATAACACTTATTAGTATGTTGGGAGGTGTACCTATAGATATAGTTTTATTGACCATTAAAAGTAAATCATAAGAATCTAAGGGATAGTAAACTATTACTATATGCATACAGTCTCGTAAAACATAACAAGATGTAAAAATGAAAGATTATGTTCATCTGAGATGTGACATGTTTTATGAGTTATTTGATTCTCTAAAATTATTATGAATATTGAAATTAAGTGGTGTGTACATAAAAAAGATGGACTGTGATATTAGTGTTATCATAGAATGTACAGTAATTGTAACTACTTATGAAAATTAGAAAAATACAGTCTAATATATATTATACTTGGATCGTATGAACTGTACTTATGATTATTATGTCTGTGATAAATAATATAGTGGATATTCATTCATACATTTGAGAGACTAAATACTTGCTTTTTGATTATTTATGTGTTTAGAATGTTTTATGCCTACTAGTAGGAAATAATATATATGAATATGTTGGTTATATTAACCTAAACTTGCATTATTGGTACTGAGTAAGTAGTGAGATGAACTTCACTAAGCTTACTAGCATCATCAACGCCAGATGAAGGTAATCCGATCAAGTGGTGTGTATGAATTTGACTGATCCTAGAGATCAATAACTATTGAAAACTTTGCCCAAAGTAATGTTAGTTAGACATTACCATTTTATATGTATAATTTACATATTTGTGCAATATCATGTTGTAATGTATTTATTAATGGTACACTCCATGTTACTAGAAATAATATAACACATGGGTATTAACTTGTCTCTCTAGATTCCCGCACCATCACTATCTACTCATTCATAAAGGGAGGGTTATTTCCTGATGGTGGATTATACGAGGGATCGATGGTCTGTGGTTGGTGTATAAAAGTGCTTGGATGATGCTCTCCCTCCCCAAAATAGTACTTATATTGAGACCACACTTGATATTGCCATAGATATTGGAGTTTGGGGAACTCATATTCCATGGAGCCTTGTATCTTGTACCTTATATTATATTTATTATTATTGAAACATTATACCTAATGAGATGTAATTATTTACTTATTTTACCATGATAGTAGTAGCTGCATGTTTGTACCAACTGTGGCTAGAAATATGTAATTACTTTCTATATTTAGTTATGTTGTGTTTCATTTGATGATAGTGATCAGTGATGGATAAATGTCACATGATCATTTTATAGTTAGCTTACTTAGAGTGTTTTATCTGGATCACTAATTAGCTTCTCATGGTGAAATCTAATACAAGAATACATTGATCAATTTTTGAAAAAAATCATGTTATTCTAGGTAGATCCTAGTGGGGATGTTACACTAAACCACATTCTTCTACTTGATGAAAGTTATTTTCCAATACCTATTTGAATACCAAATAATGAAAACTTACTTGCATACCTATCACCATTATGTGAAAATGATTTTTTTATTGAAAATATCCTTGTTCCACTCAAATATAAATTTCAAAGCTTCACTTCTACAACAATCTTGACAGAATGGAACTCGAACAAGGAAAACTAAACCTTTTAGGGTGGAATGGTTTCTCAAAAATAACTGTCAATGTAGTTATGTCACATGTCCACCAAGACAATAAATGGTAGATTCTGACAAATTGGTTTTCAAAATAAAAAATAAAAATAACTACCAATAAACATTTAAATAAATGTTTAGAACTTTACCAAATTTCTTGCCAATGAAACCGCTAATAACTCTAAACAAGGTAGTGACATAATAGTAAATGCCCAAATTATTATGTATGCTAAGGAAATCCCCTACCAATTGAGCATTCAATTCAAAGAGTTCATCTCAATATATCTTGAAACCTCCAAGTGTTTATGCAATGAGTATTTATGTGCCTTGAGATACCAAAAGACCTCAACTTTTAATATGCCAAAGTGACTATATTCAAAATAACCATGACCACCATTTCTAAATCAAATATTAATTGATGTCTAACATATTAACCATTAAATATGCCAAATATTCACCTATGATCAATGATAGAAATAGAAAATGTTAATGTTTAAGATTTAGATTTAAGAAATAATTAAAACTTGGGTAACAACCATGATGTAAATTATTGCCAATTCATTATGAGCAATGCTAACAACTTACCAAGACATGTGCCAACATTATTGTTTATCAAGTGAATGAACTGTTCAAAGCCTCTTTAAAATCACTACCAATTGGCAATTTCATAAAACTATGGATATGAGCATGCTTATGAAATATCGTTTCATGTTAGAAACACTTTTCACACATTTGAAAAGACAATAATTGAGACACAAAGTAAAAAAATAACAATGAGATGAAAATATATCGTCAAGATAGAAAATTATTGTCAAATTCAATCATGCCTGTAGACAAGATGTATCAAAATTTGGAAACTGAGAAACGTGATTTGTAGGTACATGTTGATCAAAACTTCTTGATAAATATGAAACTACCATTGTAATTTCTGAATGCAAAAAATGTTCCTTATGATAATTTGATCAACATATGTTACATATAGTTATTTCAATAAAATTAAGAGTATTAAAATCAATCAAAACATCACAATATCATATTTAATCACACACACATCAAATAATTGTTAAACTAATGCAAACAAGTTGGCCCTCACCAACAATTTTAAATGTCATGGTTTAAGCCATTATATGCAAGAATAAAATGATTCCAAGTTTTTTTTTTAAAAAGGGGTTACTAAAATTGGCTATAACACATTGGTTGCAAATTTTTCAATGCCAGTTACTAGTTTGAATGAATTACAATAGATATCTATGTAATAGGAACTAATGATAGAAAAAATCATTATACGCCACATGCATTAAATAACCACAATGACCTGCCACATGCATTCAATTTCGTGTACCACATTTGAAATTGGTGTAAACTTTGAGAACTAAAAATAATTATTATTTATACTTTTCCACATTCTCTCTTTGCTACTTCAGTTTTCACTATGACATCTCAGAATTACAAAACCTATGTAGATTTCTTCAAGAAGAATGGTGTTTTCAACAAATAAAGAAGCCTAATTACAACTGCAAAGGTATTGTAGCAAACAGTGTGCATAAAATGTATATTATTTTAGATTTAATATAGGTGGTTTACCCTAATTTGGATTAATGGGTTAGATTAATCTAATTAAGATATAACTTTGAAATATAATAGATATGACATTTAAGCATACATATGAATGTAAAAGACTAAGATTGATTCTTCTGATTCGATAAGGGCATATACTAAATGTGAAAAGTACCAAAAGGATTATGATACTTAACTATTCTATTTGATTGTCTGGATATGATTGTATTCTAGAAGTGAAAATATATATAGTATTTTTGGAAAACACTAAGTAGAAATTTACTTAGCTTAAACTAAGACTTATGTTGATTATTTCAGATGTTTGACAGTGAAGATTAGTAAAAGAGGTGAATGTGCATGTTTAGGATTAAGATTCTTTTTTTAAACTAATCTTGGATAGGACCATTTTAACTAGACATAAATGCAATCCTCTTAAGTCCATTAACTATAGACTTTCCCCAACTATCTATAATTAATGACTAATAGAGGAAAAAAGAGAAAACATGATTTTTATAGTGATAAATCAAAGGCAAAATTAGAGAATATTCTTGGATAGGATCACTATAAGTGGATAAGAATGTAGGCTATTTGAATATGTTGATATCATACTTATCCCAATTGACTATGATGAAAAATTGATTATTATGCCTTTTGCACCTATGTCTATTGAGTATGCAGAGATGTCAGAATTTAAATTGTGTTGTGCAAAATTTATCATTTTTATTCTTTTGTTTTTGAAACTTTAAGGGTACTCTGAACACTTAGAAACCTATAAAAAAGGGGAGTGTGATGTCATGAGCTGATCTAAATCAACCCCTTGAGAATTGATCATTTCTTATGTATCTAATACTTCAAAGAAGGAAATCAAGCCCACATGGTTTTCCCACCTAGAGTGATTGAGCAATTGTGTTCCTTTACTATGTGTATATAGTTATAAAATCTCTTTGATACTTGACAATGATAACTCTTGACTTGGCCTATGGCTGCTCTTTATGAGTGATTTTGAATTTGGAAAAAATATGGTATTTTTGTTTAATGTGCAATAGTGTGTAAGCTTGAAACAAATGAATTCCAAGTGAGAATAATGAATGACCTTTGATATGTATTTACAGTCAATCCTTTTGATAATTTATTTTAAACAACTTTATGAAATGTGTGAAAAGACCCCAAAAGATGATTCAAATTTCAAAAACTAGCCATTATTTGGCATAGGATGCAATTTTCCTAAGTGAATAAGAGTACGACACCACTCCTATTTGCCTAGGGATGACCTATCCTATAAGATTAGGGACACTTGTCCTGAGCTTGAGATAGTATGAGGATGATTTTAATTAGCTCGAACATTTGACTTTGAAATTTATGTGTATTAATAATGACAAACAAAGGATCAAACTTGCATATGGATAAATGGCTTAGAGAAATGGTGAATAAGAGTTATGAAATTAGGTGAAAGTCACATGGTTTAGGATGTGCAAATAATTAACATTGTAAAGTAACTATCACTAGATTTATGTGTTTATATTTTCACCCCTTTATTCTAGTAATGAAATTTTTAGATTAGAGAAGAAAGAATGGAACCTGAGTGTGTATGACCTACTTTGTAATTGAAAGTACACCTTAGATGTGTAGGGAACTCAAATTTAGAAAACCTTGAAAAACACATGAAGTAGTCATTTGTCCATTTTGAAATTTGAATTAGTTGATCTTTTCAAAGTGAAAAATTGAAAAGAGAGCAAGGAAGGATTACAGTTGTATGGAGATTCAACCAAGTTGCGACATGGCCTATAACTAATGATGGAGAATTATTCCCCCTTGTTGAAGCATTTAGATAATTTGAACCAATGATGAACTGAGAGTGATCATGTCTTAATTTTTGAATAATTAGTCAAGCACTTGAGTTGGAAATATTTGTTATTACCATTCTTATGAATAGGGAGTAATACCTAACATACTAATCCAAAAATGTGGAACCATGATGGGTTTGTTATAATTGATACAAAATACACTGAGTGTCACTAGACTTGAATGTACATAACCTATAATAGAAGATAGAACCACACAATGGGTTCACTGGGATATATACCATGGTTTCTAAGTATCGTTGAACCTCAACATACATTACACACAACAAATTTGAATCACATCATTGGAAATGAATATACATTCTATTTTTGCATGATAAAAAGGGAATGAATTAATAATCATGCCCCCATCATGACCACACTATTCATAAATTTGAAGTGAAGTAAATATTTTTGCCATTCAAACTATAAATTTGAACTTTGAAGATGAGCATGAACAAGTATCATGCCTTTTGAACTCTGAAATAGTGCCTTTGAACTTTGAAATTTTTTGCATGAATAAATATCACACCTTTTGAATTTTGAAGTTGTCACTTTGAACTTTAAAAATGTGCATGAACAAGTGTCACGTTGTTTGAAATTGTACCAAAATGATATAGAATGCCATACATTTATATGCTCAATTTTATTGTATTTGTAACCTACAACTTTGATCTCATAACTATTTTACATATGCTCATGCATATGCATTCAAGTGTGTATAATATTGTACTTTCAATCTTTGAAAAGTTAGTACATATGCATGTCATATGCCCCCATAATATATATCAATGTGTCAATATATTTCATGTGTTTGCTTTTTTAATTACTTTGAATATTTGAAAACCTATACTCTGTTATAGAATTTGATTTTGCATTATTTTGAATCTTCGAAAACTTGTACTTTTTAAAAAAAATCCTGTATTCTTTCCAATATTTATTTTTTCAGTTCATATAGAATTGGATTTCTAAGACAAGCCTACGTTAATACCAACATTTTAAGATGATTGTTGTAGCCTACAAGTTACTCATCTCAAAATAATAGTTAATTGTATTATGTGATAAAGATGTGATGATATAGTATTGCATCGACATGTGGAGAGTATGTCATCATATAAATGTAATTGTCATTGAAACATGTATGTAACATATTGAATGTAAGGCATAAAAGTGTTATGTCTATATAGATTCAACAATGAGACACATATTAAAGTAGACTACACAGTAAAAGTGCACGATACATATCATAACACCACTAATCAAACTTAACAAGTATAATCAAATAATGTCATATAATAAGGGCAAGGGCCACTTATAATGGACATGAATGTTGCTATAAATAAGGGTCAGGGACCACATGCAAAGGACATTAAGAATGCCAAAAATAGGGACATGTTCAAATGTCACACAAAACATAGGCCATGCACCTCAAGCAATGGACATGGTCAGAGGTCACACACACAAAGAAAATACTTATATAGATGTTAGAGTAATTTTCATACAAGGGCCAATAGATGCACATAATAAAAAAGGAAGGTATATCCCATCATGCAAGAAAGTAAACAATATTGAAGGGACATAGAACAAGTGAAAACTAGTATATTCCATCCATATGTGTAAATGTCATATTATAGTAAATTAACGTAACCATGTAACACCATGTAAACTATGAGTGATTAGTAAGACACTTGTAATATATGTATTTAGACATGGTAGAAAGGTCATAAAAAGATATAACCTATAGAATTAGATGCCCACAACATAGACATCACCACTAAGTATAAGGGACTCCAATATCTAAGAATCAATGTGGACAATGTATGTCCCACATCAAACTCATATACCTCATGAAATACATGTGTATATAAAATAATATGTTATCTACCAAATATGTGATAAATAAACACACATATATAAGTAAACTATCATCTCATCTCATGTTCAGGTCTTGATTTTTTTTTATTTATTTTTTTTATTTTTACAATATTTGATTTTTTTGTATTTTTTGAAATATTTGATTTTTTTTTGTATTTTTGATATTTTTGAAAGGAAACTTAGCCTATGATCCGCTCAATGGGAAGACCATAGAGCATGACTAGGTAATAAATGTCAAAGATGACTTTTCATAGGAAAAAAGTGTTATATGTAGGTGTATTTGAATCCAAAAAGTCATTAGGTGTTGTAGTGTAATTGTCTTGATCATTTCTCGTAGGATCTTTTTTAGAATCTATTACTCGAAAAGGTTCAAAACTTGGTGGAGTCTACAAGTATTCACTATGGAACATACTAAATTGTCTGAAGTGCTACCTTAGGATGTATTGTAGAATATTTAGTTTCTTTTAACCTCGAGTAATTATTTGGTATGAATCTTGTTGCTTAAGAAGATGTACTACTTTCCTTTGAGATGTTTGTATAGAAATATTTTATATAAGTATAACAATTGATTCTGCACTATATGTATACACATAATATTTTAAACTATAAAAAAAATTGATGCTTTCTCTCTTATAAGAACCTATTGAGTCTCAATCTCTCTGAATGCATGCCTTAAAGGGTACACTAGGAAAGGGATGGGTAGACCTTTGGTGCTTCACAAGATTTTTATTCCCTGTACCACCACCTAAAACCAACACAAACCCCTCCTATATGTTTCCCTAATATTTGATACCTCTCTCACACTCTTATCCAAGAAATTCACTACCTCAAATAGCCTCTACTTAAGCAGAACCTATTTTTACTATTTACCGAATGCAATTGAATGGGTCAACCTAGTTTTGGGAATATCACATGTTGCAAGACTGAGTTAGCTTAGGTTGACTTAGTTTAGGACCTAACGACTCTATTTTATAACTATCAAGGTCAACTGGCTTGACTGCATTGACTAAAATTCTAGAAGGTCTTAGGGTGAAATCAAGCTATATATACACATATTTCACCCCATTTCCAATAAAGAGAATCATTCATTTGTATTTCTTTATCTAATGTTTTGCCATTCTACTTGAGGATTCATTATGTATGGTTTCATACTTTTTGGAGGAAAAAATTTATCTTTTCAAAGCTTGAAATTCAGTCTTTCACAAGATCTTTGGCTAGACTATAGTCCATGGCCCATACTTAGCTTCTTCAACAATACATAATAACCTCTAGTAAAGCACCATTGGCTAAGGCAGAGGTTAAGGCTCGATGGGTTCATCTTCAAGGTAAGTATTTCTAACTCTTACTCTTCTAATTTGGTAGATAGATTTTCATGAATAATGGCTATTGACTCTTCAAGTCACCTTGATCCCTTATGAAAAAAGTAGATCTCTATGCACCAAATCAACTTGTGCAGTGCTTTTAAGACAAATTTTGTATGGATAAATCATGCTCATTTCTCTCCAAAACTTGTAAGATGATATTCAAATATCAGAGTAATACAATGGTGAAGGCGGTGGTAGAAAATTATTTTTCACTTGAAAATACGCAATCATGAAAACTGTCTGGTGCACAGATTTCTGTGTTCCTAGTTGCCAAATCAACCTGCAAAACACTTTTCAAACACATTTTCGTAAGGCTAAATGAAGTCCAATCACCTTGATTTTTTTCATAATTATAGTAAAATGTGTGAGGAATTTTTAGGTCAAAAAATTTGTATAAATTTTTCTCCCACATGCGAAATGCACAGAGTTAAAAATTAGCTTTTGCGTTGATTTTTTGCATCTCCTTGTTGCTAAATCTGCTTAGTGAGCACTTTTGAACCCATTTTATGTATGGCCAATTAAATTTAGATTAAATAAGAATTTGTATAGAATTACTCTAATGGTTTGAGAAGGTAATGCATTTATATTTTTAGCTATTGGAGTTTCTAGTGAAAAGTTACAATGGTGCGACATGACCCTCTTAGGAAAATTTATCATTTAGCTAAATTTTCACCAAAAAACACTCAGAAAGAAATTCATAGGCATTGATTTTATCATTTAAAAAAAACCAAAAATATCCTTTTGAGCATATTTTCAATATATTTATTGAAATAAAAGATATGATGGGTTTTGCTCATATCTTTCTCTGCGATTTTCCATTTTTTCATGTTCTAAAGGTGTTGATGTGACTACATGTTGGTTTTTTAGCCATATATTTTGATCCACAACTCCATTTTTGATGCCACTGGTTGTGTTGAAAATATAATTTCTCCTTCTTTGTTTTAATATTAATTTAAAATTGCAGACATGATTGATTAAAAATTAGTCAATGTTGTAGCTGGTATAGTGTATTGATTTGACAAGTCTATGGACATCAATGCAAAGGTGAATACTAACATCAAGTGTCACTTCCCAAATGTAAATCATTGGCATGCCTTTGATTTTTAAAATTATATCATCTACTTCCCCAATCATTATTCAATATTGTAACTACCCCAATAATGGATGAGATTGAGTAATGATCGTGAGCTCTCCTATTGCCTATATAAGTAGACAAATTTATCATTATAAGGGGAGACTTTTTGAGCACATAAATGCTAAAAAAAATAAAATCCATGAGACCTTATAGCTTGAGACTTGTAACTAGTGAGAATTGAGTTTGCATTTCTCCATGATTCTTGCATTCTGTGTGTATTTCTATGGTTATTGATCTTTGCTTGTGGATGTATTTTCCCTGTCATTGGTGTCCATCCCTTCACACCTCTGTGTAGAACTTGGAACTTATTTGCATGTCATATTCTATGTGCACTCAAGTCTGCATAGGCCTTACATGTGGATAACCTTTGTCCTTCTCAATGCTTCATTGTGTTCTCTACCTCTATACGAAACACTTATGCATTTGAAGTGTCTATTTTGGAGATTATGTAATAGTTTCTCATTCTCTGTAGTTGAAGTGTGTTACTCAAGGCTCATAGATGTGCTCTGTTTATTCTTGGTGCATCACCTTTTATTTATTTTATCTATCTCTTACCTTCTCCCTCCATTTTCCCTCAAAAGCTTAGGTTTAGATTAGTAGTAGATTTACCTTTTTGCTCTTTAGGTCTGTGCACTAGTCTTAAACTAGTACACCTAGAATAGAAAGAAATCAACCTACTCAAGAGCTTCATCCCAAAGAGTGCAAGGGTCCCACAACCTTGGGGATGTTCCCATTGTCTCATAGAACCATATTCCAAATCATTGGGTGTAAGGTTTGAGTGATAAAAATTATTGACATGCCCAATGAGACACAATTTGATGATCGTTATATCATACATTGCAGAGTTTTGGTGTGCTTTTCAGTGCATCTTGCCTTTTAGGGAAACTTATTTAACACCATGGTGACTCAAAAGATCAAATCTATTGGTTTAAGTAGTTTAAATGCTTAAAGATTATCAAAGATTATGATTTTGGTGATATTCTTGGTCTTTTCCATTCTTTTAAAGTAATATAATCACTTGATGAATCTGCTAGTATGTGCTTATTAGTTAAAAGACATACCTAATTATTCCTTGTTTGATGTTCTAATATGTCAAGCTATCATGAAAATTATGTCTTTTCCATTCATCCTTGTCAAAATGATTTTTTTATGCCTTCTTACCATCTATATTAGACTAAAAATGTTGTTGATTTTAACCCTAATAGCCCTATTACAATAGGATACATTCATTCTCATAGTGTTTACCTACCTTACACCCCCATTTAGCCTTCTAGGCCACATACTCATGCTTGTAATCAACCCCTTGAAGTCCATGTTGCTCTGAATCAGTACCTTGGTTAACCTCTAAATAATTCCCAAAAAAGTATAAATGATATATAACTTGATTTCTAGAGAGAGTTGCTTGCTTATCAAGCTTACATTCATCAACAAGAGTTGATGGGACAACACAGTTATGAATAAGAGTGCTTGGCAAGGTAGATTGTAGACAAAGAAGAGCAAATGTGCTAGTTGCTTGCATGGGTGGAAAAAATCAAATCATAGCCAATCACCTCCACTCCTCCCTTTCTTCACTTCAATCAGGTTCCCCCTGTGCTCATAGCCCATCCTATGATGTAGGAAACTTCTACACTCAAGGTCCCTAGCTTCATGTAAGTTAAATCCTCTGTGATTTCAAGTAAATCCCTTGACTTCAAGGTTCAAAGTTTTAGAGGCCTCCCTTCCTTGAAAGAAACTTCCTCCATTCCTCCTAAAAAAACACAGGCACAATCATGACATCCTTCTTGGACCATACACCCTGACTCCACAATGCCTAGCCTTGTAAAACCCCCTTCCTTTGCACCAATTTAAACCTCTTACCCTCCCATCATCTCCCTTTTAAAAAGAGAACCAGTTGTATGGAAGGTAAGTAAAGACCATTTGGCTGAGGAAGAGGAAATTTTGAGTGAGTATGATGAGGAAATTATCATTTGTATCCCTCTTTATGCCACTAAATCAAAAAATTTAGACCTATTGCAAGAAAAAGACAAATATGATCAGTTAGAGCAGTAGGGTAGTGCACATGGATGAGATGATGAGGTACTCTCTTGGACAAATGAGATTCCATTTAGCATGGAAGAAGAGTAAGTCGATCATGAAGCTATAATGAGGTCTCTCATGCAGAAGAGTGAAAAGCAGATGGAACAAGACTCCTTTTGTGATAAACTAGAGGACTTTTTTCAAGCCTTGATATCAAACCATCATCTTTTAAATGGGAAAAACATGAGCATCAGGTACAATAGGAGGAAGTGGATGTGTTTCCAAATGATCCACTCAAACAAAATCATCCCAATCAACAAAATTATGGAGAATAAAAATGCATAAGGGAGGTGTTGAGGTCATCATACCCCCCCCCACCCTTTTTTTGAAAATTGGGGCCCTTAAGATATTTTGAAGCTTAACCCTAAAAACATGGCTTGTTTTGAATATCATTAGAATTTGAAGATCATCCACTTTATAAGGTTGGTTTACTAATTTGTGGGTTGATTTAATTTTTCCTAATGTTGTTAATAAGTGGTCTTTATGTTATTATAGTTGCAAGTTTCACAAAGCACTTGCTAATGGATTCATGTTCTAAAACCCTGACACAAACCCATTAGTTCAACTTCAAACTTGGCGAGAACAAATTGGCATAAACATTTTAAATCTATTTAAGACTTAAACACATTTTTTGTGTTGAAGCTTAGTCTTATTTTTTAACATGACTAAAACCATAGCCTAAAAATATGTTTAGTCCCCTTTATTATTTTCCCCCTTAATTCCTTATGTTTCTAACTAAGTCTAATGTTCGGTTTTGTAAGGTCCCTTTTATATTCTCTACTAATCGGGGTCTCCTTTATATTTATCTACCATGGTCCCTTTGTTACATCTTAACCTAAAGTTGTGATACTAAGGCCCCATTCATGTTTATTAACATGAATGAGACCTTAGCTTTAACATTTTAGCCTATGTTCACATTCTATCTCGAGTTCTAACTTAATTTCCTTGCTTCTTACAGGATCTAATGGCTCTGCTTCATCACAAGGCATGATCTAATAGAGTGAGAAAGGCCTGGGTCTTAACTTAAAAAGCATGCATTTTGTAAGATCTAACGATTCATGCTTCCTCACACCTTTTAATACAACGGATCAAGGAAGACCCGATAAAGCTGAGCACTTAGCCTCTTTGACCAACCACATTTGAGCACCTAGATCACAATCAAAGGCTTTCATTTTGATGGGGCCTTTGGATTGAATAGAATGAGGCCAATGTGGAAAAGTCAAGGTTCATGGAGCTCAGTGGAGTCACCACACGACACTCCTACATTCAAAGTTTAAAAGCGAAGGGTCCCACATATTAAATTGGGCCAATGGCATGCAACTATTTATATCAAAATCAACAGTTTTCATTTCATCATGATTTTTGATCGAACAAAGTGAGTTGGCTCCGAAGGCCTAGGAAATGCCATGAAGCCACCATGTGGCACTCTCTCATTAGAACACAAAAACTTTAGGGGATTAAATTTGACATTATCACGAATGCCATTTGATGTCTGTAAGGCCATCATTTACGTCTGCAAGACCATCAAATTGAAGCCCATCTAACATTTTACTTAGGCAAAGAGGACATTTGTTCATGTCATTCAAAGGGTCACTTTGATATTATGCTTTAAAACTTAGCATAAAAAAGCTTTAATTTAAGTTTTTTCATGTTCATTAATATGAATAAACTAAGAAAAAAACATTTTAAACTATGTCCTTGGTATAGGTATGCACTAAATAACATTTGTGCATCTTGTAGGATCCAATGGTATGCGCTTCATCATGCCTCTTGATCTAACGACATGAAATCACCAATGACTATTCAACGGTGCTATGAGAGCATATGGGTTTAACATGTGGCATAAATATGGGGCTCATTATCAAGGTAGCCAATAGAAAATATGGATTCATATTGCAATCAACGACCCATGCTGATCCTAGGATCTTGATTCAATGACACGAATCAAAAAAGGGATTTTTAAATGCCAATGGTTAGTGCTCAAAGGCATTTATGAAAAGTGCTAGATATATGCCAAATAAGTGCCATGCAAGCACAAAATGACAAAAACTAAGATTTTGTGTGCTCAAAATGCAAACATATAAAGGTGGAAGTTCAAATCAAAGCTAAGGCACGTATGAGCCAAAGTCTAGATACACCCTCTGTTAAGGTGTGGAGCCTAAAAGCTTCACCAAAGGAGCGCATTACCAAAGTTGCAGGTTTACACAGTCACCGGCGTCGGTTAGGAGCGATCGACGTCGGTCAGGTGCAGTTCAAGAGGCGCTGGCATCGGCCGACGTCGATCACAGGCAAGCAGGCAGGAACCGGCGTCGGTTACCTGTGCGTCCAGAGAGCTATTTCCATGGACAGAACCGAGTGTTTGCATGATGAGTTTAAGTCTTAGTCTTAAGTCTACGTCTCTATTATTAGTAAGACTATTTTTAGAGCCCTTGTTCAAGAGGCTTAACTGTTGGTTGTAAGTGCATGCTCAAGTCTCATAATTCTATATGTAGAATTAGATCTTCTTAGCTTAGTGTAGTGTTTTGAATGTTGAAGAACAGTACAGAATTATATAAGTGAATCAATCCAGGTTGTTGGAGTTGATTGTACTTAAGAGAGAGAGAGCTCTTGAGGGAAAGAGATCTAGAGAGAGATCTGTACATCTGAGAGAGGTGTGGAAGAAAAAAGTTTCTTCAATTGTATTCCTTCTGTAAAGAGTTTAATACAAGTTTTCAGGGTGGTTTCTTGTATCTCTTGTTCTTGCTATTTATCATTCTAGTTACTTATCTATCTGATTTAATTCCGTGATTTATCGCTTTCATAAGTGTAATCATATTGTTGGTTGATCCCCAACAAGTGGTATCAGAGCCTTGGTTGTAGATTTAGAGCTTTATATCCAACAAGTGGTATCATAGCTCAGGTTCACTAACAGGTGGTTCAGATCTGTGTAGTGTGCATTGATTACAGGTTACTCACAGGGGTTTCTGCAGGGATTTCTGTTTGAGTGGGAGAAGCAATGGCAGAAGAAAGTAAACTGAGAATGGAGAAGTTCAATGGCAAAAATTATCAACATTAGAGAATGCAGATAGAGGACTATCTGTATCAGAAAGATCTATACTTACCGTTAGGTGGGATTGCAAAGAAGCCCACAGACATGGATGATGAAGAATGGAAAGTTCTTGATAGAAAGGCTCTGGAGTCTATAAGACTGAGTCTAGCATCTACTGTGATATCTAATTTGTCACAGGCAAAAACAATGGTAGAGTTGATGACTACTTTAGCAATTTTGTATGAAAAACCCTCAGCTTCTAATAAGGTATATCTTATGAAGCAGCTATTTAATTTGCGTATGTAGGAAGGTGGATTTGTATCTAATCACCTAAATGATTTTCATGGAATTGTAAATCAATTAAGTTCAGTCAATATTGTATTTGATGATGAAATTAAACCTCTTTTAATATTATGTTCTTTGCCTGAAAGCTGGCACAACTTAGTAATGGCAGTTAGTAATATTGCATCTGCTTCAAATATTTTAAAAGTAGAGGATGTTGTTATTGTTATCTTGAATGAGGAAATTCGCAGGAAAAGCATAGAGGAAACATCAAGGAACGCTTTAAGTTTTGAGAGCAGGGGAAGGCAAAAAGAGAAGAGCAAGAAAGGGAGATCAAGATCTAAGTCTAAGGTGAGAGGTAGATCCAAATCCAGAAATGGCAGGAAGCCACAATGCTGGAATTGTGGAAAGATGGGGCACATAAGCAGAGATTGTTGGTCAAAGCCTAAGGAGGACAATCATCACGAAAAAAAAAAGAAGCAAAGGTTGCAGGTATTGCACAAGATGCTTTAATATTCTCTTTGCATAATAATATAGAATCTTGGGTGTTAGATTCTGGTGCATCTTTTCATGCTACCCCTAATAGAGAATATTGTAGTGACTATATCCATGGAGATTTTGGAATAGTGTATCTAGGGGATGATGAGCCTTGTAAAATTATTGGCAAAGGTAAAGTGCAGCTGAAAATGCAGAATGGCAACACATGGGTGTTGAGAGATGTTATGCATGTTCCTAGCTTGAAGAGGAATTTGATTTCTACAGAAAAGTTAGGGGATGAGGGTTGTACAGTAACTCTCACAGCTGAATCTTGGAAGGTGACCAAGGGTGCACTTATAATGGCCATAGGTAAGAGAGTAGGTACTCTCTATTTATGTAATTGTGTTACTAACAATTCTCCTTCTGTATTATCTACTTCAGATGTGGATGCAAAATTGTGGCACTCAAGGCTTGGCCACATGAGTGAGAAGGGTATGTCAATTCTTAAGTCTAAAGGTAAGCTTTCAGATTTGAAAAGCATAGATCTGGATTTTTGTGAGCACTGTGTTTTTGGAAAATAGAAGAGAGTGAGTTTTCTCAAGACTGAGTCAACAAAGAAGAGGCATAAGTTGCAGCTTGTTCACACAGACGTGTGGGGACCGGCTTAGGTTGCTTCTATTGGAGGATCACAGTACTATGTTTCATTCATAGATTATGCTACAAGAAAGGTATTGATCTATTGTATTAAGAAGAAATCTGATGTATTTGAGACTTTTAAGATTTGAAAAGCTATGGTTGAGAATGAAATAGGCAGAAGATTGAAGTGCCTGAGATCTGACAATGGTGGTAGCTATGCAGCTATAAGTTCAACTGGTATTGTTATATGCATGGAATCCATAGGCAAAGGATGGTTCCAAGGACACCTCAGCAGAATGGTATTGCTGAAAGGATGAACAGAACAATCATGGAGCGTGCAAGATGTATGAGATTGCATGCTAGTTTGCCCTTAGAGTTTTGGGCAGAAGCTGTTGACACTGTAGTGTACCTGATTAACAAAGGACCCTCTATAGCTCTGGATGGTGGAATTCTAGAAGAGGCATGGATAGGTAAAAAGGTAGATCTCTCATTCCTCAAAGTTTTTGGTTGTGAAGCCTTTGTGCACGTTGATAAGGAAAATAGAAAGAAGCTGGATGCTAAGTCTATGAGGTGCACATTTATTGGCTATGGCTCAAATGATTTTGGTTTCATATTTTGGAATCTAGGAACTAACAAGATAATTAGGAGCTGTGATTTTGTTTTCAATGAAAAAGTGATGTATAGTGATCAGCTGAAGAAGCTGAATCAATCTGGGCAAAACAATGGTGAATTGAACGAGGTCACGGTCCAATATGAGCTCACAAGAAAAAAAAATAATCACTTGCAGGAAAACACAGAGACCGATGTCGACAAGGCAGGAACCGACGTCGGTAGAATAGAAACTGATGTCAGTCATACAGAGACCAACGTCAGTAGGATAAGCACCGACGTCGGTCAGGCAGAATCGGCGTCAGCCAGTAATAGGTCTGGAGGTGATCGAGGTCGGTCACTGTCAGAGAATTCAGGTGGACAGCGTGTTGTGAATGAGTCTCAAACGCCCATCAAGAGGTCAGAAAGGGTAAGTAAGCCTCCAATTAGATATTCCCCTTCATTATTATATTTATTGCTAACTGATGGTGGAAAACCAGAGAGTTTTGAAGAAGCATTACAGGTGGAGTCCAAGAGTCAATGGGAGCATGGCATGGTTGAAGAGTTGGAGTCCTTGAGAGAGAACCAAACATGGGATTTGGTTGAGTTGCCAGCAGGTAAGAGGACACTGAAGAACAGATGGACCTATAGATTTAAGGAAGGTGAGAATGGACAGATGAAATATAAGGCCAGATTAGTAGTGAAAAGATTTGCACAAAATCCAAGTATTGATTTTGGTGAGATTTTTTCTCCTGTTGTTAAAATGACTTCTATACGGATTGTATTGTCTTTAGTTGCTATTGAGGATTTGCATCTTGAGCAGCTAGATGTTAAGACAGCATTTCTTCATGGAGATTTGGATGAGGAAATATATATGGAACAGTCGGAAGGATTTGAGGTCAAAGGTAAGGAGAAGTTAGTGTGCAGACTGAAGAAAAGCTTGTATGGCCTCAAGCAAGCTCCTAGACAGTGGTATTTGAAATTTGACAGGTTTATGACTGAGCATGGCTACAGTAGGTGTCAATCTGACCATTGTGTGTATTTTAAGAGATTGGATAATGGTAGATATATTATTCTATTGTTGTATGTAGATGATATGCTGGTTGTAGGATCACACATGCAGGATATCTCTGAGCTCAACGTGAAATTAGCTCAAACGTTTGCCATGAAGGATTTGGGAGCAGCAAAGAAAATCTTTGGCATGAGCATTAAGAGAGACAGGAAAAATCATAGGTTGATTTTGTCTCAAGAGGATTATGTGAACAAAGTGTTGAAACAGTTCAATATGCAGGATGCAAAACCGGTAAGCACACCTTTGGCTGGACATTTTAAGTTGAGTAAAGAACAATGTCCTAATTCACATGATGAGGTAGAGTACATGAGTAAAGTTCCATATTCTTCCGCAGTAGGGATTTTAATGTATGCAATGGTGTGTACTAGATCGGATATTGCCCAAGCAGTGGGAGTTGTAAATAAGTATATGGCCAATCCAGGAAAGGAACATTGGAAAGTAGTTCAGTGGATCCTTAGATATCTGAGAGGAACCAGCAATAGACATTTGTGCTATGGAGGTTCAGATACTTCTCTACATGGTTATGTAGATTCAGATATGGCAGGTGATTTGGATGGCAGGAGGAGCACCACAGGATATGTTTTCACTATTGGTGAACCGACGGTTAGCTGGATATCAAAGTTGCAGAAGGTTGTTGCCTTGTCAACTACAGAAGCAGAGTATATTGTTGTCATAGAGGCTAGCAAAGAGATGATATGGATGACACGGTTCACGGAAGAGCTTGGAAGGGAGCAAGAGAGTTACAAATTATACAATGATAGTCAGAGTGCAATTCATTTGGCTAAGAATTCAGCCTTTCATTCAAGAACAAAGCACATACAGCTTAGGTACCACTTCATAAGACAGGTATTGGAGGATGGTGAGTTGAAGCTGGAGAAGATCCATATAGATAAGAATCTTGTTGATATGTTAACCAAGCCGGTTACAAAGGAGAAGTTGAATCTTCATTCAACTTTTGTTGGTCTTCATGATTGAGTTGAAGATGGAGGAGCTAGAAGATGTTGATGTACAGGTACTGGTGCAGTTGTTTATCTCCAAGTGGGAGATTGTTAAGGTGTGGAGCCTAAAAGCTTCACCAAATGAGTGCATTACCAAAGTTGTAGGTTTACACAGTCACCGGTGTCGGTCAGGAGCGACCGACGTCGGTCAAGTGCAGTTCAAGAGACGCCAACGTCGGCAGGGATCGGCCGACGTCAGTCATAGGCAAGCAAGCAGGAACCAGCGTCGGTTACCTGTGCATCCAGAGAGCTATTTTCGTGGACAGAACCGAGTGTTTGCATGATGAGTTTAAGTCTTAGTCTTAAGTCAGTGTCTCTATTATTAGTAAGACTATTTTTAGAGCCCTTGTTCAAGAGGCTTAACTATTGGTTGTAAGTGCATGCTCAAGTCTCCTAATTCTATATGTAGAATTATATCTTCTTAGCTTAGTGTAGTGTTTTGAATGTTGAAGAACAGTATAGAATTGTATAGGTGAATCAATCTAGTTTGTTGGAGTTGATTGTACTTGAGAGAGAGAGAGCTCTTGAGGGAAAGAGATCTAGAGAGAGATCTGTACATCTGAGAGAGGTGTGGAAGAAAGAAGTTTCTCCAATTGTATTCCTTCTGTAAAGAGTTTAATACAAGTTTTCAAGGTGGTTTCTTGTATCTCTTGTTCTTGCTATTTATCATTCTAGTTACTTATCTATCTGATTTAATTTAGCGGTTTATTGCTTTCATAAGTGTAATCATATTTTTGGTTGATCCCCAACACCCTCGCCATTAAAGCTTCAAAACCCTAAAGCTTGCATAAAAGGCCTTAAAGTGAACTCAAATTGATTTAAATAAATCTAAAAGAGTTCAATGGTGATTAGAGCATAAGATAATTAACTAGAGACCACTTGCAATCTAATTATGAATAGCTTGATAGCCATGGCAACCCAAAAGAAATAGTTGAGAGATGATATAGAGTTGTATCTATCTACGGACCATGAGGGCAGTGTTTTCAAAGATACTGACTTAGACACCATGGCCTTGAACAATGGAAATAAGAATTGGTTCGAGCTCTTCTAGACCATTGAAGAGATGCTAGCCATCACTAAAGATGAACAAAAGATTACCACCGTGAGCAGGGGGTACTATGACCTAATTGAAGTTCAAATGGGTAGCCTCCACTATGTAACTACCAAGCTAGAAGGAATCCACTATATCGACATCATTGCTCCCATTCTCAAGGATTGTAAGTTAAAACAAGGTTGGATTATCCATGAAAGAACTTTTAGAAGAATTGCATTTCTCTTCCCTCACTTTTGAGAATTATTATAAACTCCCAAAGCCCCAAGTGGATTTACCCACCATAAAGGAATGGATCGCTGAGAATGATCTGGACACCATCCTAAGGCCATGGTTGCTCCAAATAAACCATGTGATTAGAGACCTTGCTAGCAACATCCCCATTGCCTAGTTTAGAGAGGGAGTTATGGTGATCATGATGTTGCTAAATAGGATACTTGGAGCCCTTGCCACCACATTTGTCAAAAAGAGTTTGGTTTTTTATGTTTACTTTATGATAGAAAAAGAGCTCACTCCTCCCATTGGGGAGATGATTAGCATACACCTGGAAAGACAAATCACAGCCATAAAGAAAAAGACTAGCACCTAATTCCTTATGATGTCTTATTTGTTAGATGCCCTACTGGCCTCCATCCAGATCTCTCACATCAAGAATTGGTCACCTGAGAGCAGACTCACGGTCTCCCACCACTACTCAAAGCTATGTATATTTAAGTATAGACATAACATCCAATTCATCTATGATTGTGTTTATCCTACTTTGGTAAAAGTTGTTACAAGATTTGTTATGCCCATGGTTAGCCCTTTATTAAAAAAATATGTGGAGCTAATAGGAGACATCTGGTTATATCCAGATTGTACAGTGATCAGGATTGAGGGAATACTTATCCAACCCTAGAGATTACCTGTTTATGTACCCACCAAGTTGGTGGAGCAAGAAATGGCATACCAACTCCTTAATAGTGTGGACAGGGTTTGCAAAGACAAGAGAAAAGGCATCCTCCATTCTTTCCCTTTAACCATTGGCAAGACCATATTATAGAATTGAGATCATGTGGGCACTATGGCCAGACATAGGGATTCCTTTAAATTACAACTTGATGAGCTGAAGATGTGGGACCACAATAACACAGTCTCCCCACACTTGAAATTCATGCAGTTGCCCAAGCTAGTGTATATGTATAAACTTGGTGTCGATGACACCATATATATCAAGGCACAAAATTTTGAGGAAGTGTTGACTAGGCGCAAGGGATACAACATTAAACTTGAGGATAGACTAAATAATGATGATAAGCCACTAGGGGACATATGGCAAATTGGACCCCTTTAATACCATTTTATGCCTAGACCTTCAAGGCCCCCTCAAGAGCAACCACAAGTAGAGAAGTTGCAGGCCCAAGAACAAAATATATAGGGACACGATAAAGAAAAGTGGGAAGAGAGACCTGGAGAGGAACCCTTGTCCTTAGTTATGCCTCAAAGACCAACATTCTCAGTTGAGCACTTAGACATGATTGCCTTAGAACTAGATGACATAGTGGAGGATGCCCTTAGAGTTCTTGCTGAGGCATATGGCACTAATGAAGAGGAGGAACATACTAAAGAGGCACAAGCCCAAGAAAGGGAGCTTGAGAAAGAGAAAGGGAAGGAAGCTGCTCTTGACATAGTCCTAGTGGCACCCAAAAAGAAGAGAGAGGCATAGTTGACATTGGTTCCTATTGGATTAAAGAAGCCAAGGTCAACTCTCACTCACCCCATGAGTGAATTCAACCTTTTTAGCGATGAGTTCCCCATCCATAGACCAATAATCCTTGATTGGTTCATATATGGAAAAATATAAAAGATTCCCTCTTTGTCCCACTCATGGGACTTGACAAATACTATTAACATTAATGTGCACAATGAGGGCCTTGATGAAAGAAGAAGAAGAAAGAATGATAGTGACCATTATAGGGTCACAAAGCAAGAAAGTGGATGCTCTAGGAACATTGAGGAGCACAAGAGTCGAGGTCCCAGAATCTCCAAAGTACACATAGCCAATTATCACTATGCAATTCAATCTAGAGAAAGTTGGATTGGAAAGAGTGACTACAAGAAAAGCCATGGTGGAAATTGAGGAGTTCATCTTCTAAAAGGTTGAGCCATTTTTAGGCCTAACCCTAGTTGGAGGGTAGCAACCTGGTGAACTACCCATTCATGAAGAGGATGTTGAGAGCCTCATTGAGGCTCATTCAACTCAAGTCAGAGCTGGGATTAGAGGAATGAAATAAAGGATAGCTAACTTGGAAAAAGAAAAGGACAACTTATAGACTGAAGCTATCCTATCAGTTCCTAGATCCATAATAAATATGTTTGAAGCATCCCTTTGTGACATGTTTGACTCATTAAAATCAATAAAGCTAAGACAACATGCATTGAGCCAGGAAACTGAAGTGGCTAAAGGATTGATGACAAAGTGGCATGATGTAGAGGTAAAAATAAGGGACCTCATCATCATTCTGATTAGGAATAGAATTTTTAAGTTCAAAACCATTAGCCTGGCCCACCTAAATGATATATTGGGAATAGTGATGGATAATATTTAGAGTATAAGTGTGTGGACAAAGGGTCTGGACAGACTCCTTGCTGATTATGGAGAGTTGATAACTAGAATTGAGCAACACCTAGTTACTATGCTAGCTAATCCTAAAAAGTCCATGGCCCTGAGCATTATTGAAGATGAGGAGTATAAACACAGTCACTTTGGTGATAGGAAGTCAAGATCAAAAGCCAAGTCCAATCTTGCAGTGCCAACAACAAAATTACAGGCATGATCTTCACAGCTAAGGAAAAGATTGTAGAAGCCAGGAGCATCAAGGAAGCTATGGCAAGAGATGATAGAGACCTTGATGACATAGTTGATCAAGAGGATATTGACTTCTTAAATCATGTTGTAGATTTGAAACTGGTCAAAGAACAACACCAAAGGGCAATGGAGCTTCTGCAAAAGCAACAGGGGAGTCCATCAACAATGGACCCACCTGTTAATTGATATCCCTTTGTAAAAAATGTTGTAACATTTGAAAAGAGAATATTCCTTTGTAAAGGCATATGCTAGTTTGTTAGCATATTTGCCTCTAGGTCAATCTATTTTGACAAAGCAAATGTATTCTAGAACTTACTAAAAAGGACAAATGCCCTTACCTTTGTATATTTCTATTTTATAATTGACCGGTATACTGCTTTGTATTTTCTATAAAAGGCAATACTACCATTTTGTAAGAGAGAGAATTTTGAACAAATTTTGTGCATTTTGAGCAATTAATACAATCAAATAATTCTAAAAGGATTGTCCAAATTTATTTGTGTCAATTGTTATATGGCTTTCTCTCAATTGCTAATCTAAAGTCTTAAATTTGAATAATTTATATGAATTTTGGGTTGCATCTTTAATTACATGGTTTCTAATTTGTGCATATAATAGATTAGTTGAAGGATCTTGGATTTGCTTCACTTCATTTTGCTTTGTATTCAGATGTGCAAATGTTATTTGATTATGGTAGCAAATCTTTAAAGAAATATAGTTCTTAACTATGATTATTTACATCATCCTTTGAGGTTTGCCTGGTGTATAGTGGATTTTGTGCTTAGACTATTTTGCACTGTATATTGGTTTGTATGCATACTCAGTTGTAATTAAAACTTTGTCATAATGTTTGAGGCTAGGATAAACAATCACTCACTCTTTTTCTACCTTACCATTTCCTTTTTCTCTCTCTTTTAAACCAGATCATCATAGCTTATATTTCATTATAAATATCCATTTAAATTAGTCCATAGTTTAGGCTTTGATCATAGTTCACTAAGTATTAACATAGATACTTCCACTTTGCAAAGATTTGGTTCATAGTGGCTCCCAAGCACCAACTAATATAAATTTTGTAGAATAGTTAAGCATTGTTTTGTTGCTATTTCACCATAGGTGACATAAGTTGCTAAAACTTGCTACTCATTCTCTGAGTTCCTAGAATTATAAAATGAGAAGTATTATTTGAACACTAAGGACTCATGTGGTACATCTAGAGGCATCAACAGGAGGGCAATTTCAATTGCTCAAACTTTGTCTAAATAAGAGGGTGCCCTATCAAGTACCTGGATTGGTTAGAGGCAAATCAAGAGGAACCATCACATGTGCTTAATTCAGAGCATAAAATTGAGTATAAACAATAAAAAAGCAGCTTACTCGTCCACTGAAAAATAGCTCTATTTTCATTCAAATAGATTGGGTAAGTGATTTTCTCTATGTTCTTAGAGAAGCATGTCATCCATTTTTTGAAATTTTGACCTTTCTCCACCTTTGGTTGGCTATCCTTAAGCATGTAAATCATTCCATATTAGTAAGAAATGGTAGCTATTTTGAACAACTAATCAATGACTTTGTTTAGATGGCCTTTTCATTGGTTAGTTTAAGGTAGGATAGAAGTTTTTATTTTCTCCAAGTGCCTACATGCACATTGAAAATAGTTTTAGTAGTTTTTATCTTCTTCCAAGTGCCTATGGCATAGTTTTCATTTCCTTTACCTTTGTTTTGTTTGAGGCTAGACTTAATTCTATTTATTCAGTGGAGGGCCAAGCATTCATCAGGTACTTGGCATGTGTGACAAGATGAGTCAACACCTTTGCACGCATGGGAGTTATGTTTTCAAAAGATACTCATCAGGGTTTCACGATTCCATGTCCAATAGATTGATTCTAAGGTTATCAGATCTTCACTTAGTAGGCAACTGACCCACAGAGGTCACCATAATGTTGATTCTTTAAGTCACCTTGATTCTTTGTGAAAAAGTAGAGCTCTTTGTGCCATATCAGCGTACACAGTGCTTTTCAAGATAAATTCTTCAGTGCTAGATCATGCTCATTTCTATCCAAAACTTATAAGATGTAGACAAATGTTAGGGGAATACAATGGCAAAGGTGGTTATAGAAAATTATTCTTCAATTGAAACTACCACAGTCATGAAAACTGCTTAGTGTATAGAGACCTATGTTCCCAATTGCCAAATCAATCTATGCAACACTTTTCAAATAAATTTTCATAGGGTCAAATGAAGTCCAACCACTTTAAAATTTATCATGATGATATCCAAATATATGAAAAATGTGAGAGACAAAAAAGTCGCATAAAATTTGTTCCCATGTACGAAACATGCAGGATTAAAAATAAACTTTTACATTGATTTTAACTTTGTCATTTTCTGCATTTCCCAGTTGTTAAATCTACTTAGTAAGCACTTTTGAACCCCATCTGCATAATTCCAAATGAAGTCTAAATTCCATTAATTTTTTTATGGTAGTACCCTGATGGTGTGGAAAGGTAATTCATTTGGTTTCATATCTATTGGAGTTTCCACTGAAAATTTATGATGGTGCGAAGTGGCCCTCTTGGAAAGATTTATCATTTAGCCAACTTTTCACAAGAAAACACTCAAAGGGTAGTTTATAGGGGTTATTTTGATCATTCAAAAAAACTAAAAATACACTTTGGAGCATCATTTCAAGAGTTTTTTGTAAATATAAGATATGATAGGTTTTGCTCATATCTTGCTTTATGATTTTCCATTTTTCCATGTTTGAAAGGCACTATGTGACTACATGTTGGTTTTTTAGCCATATTTTTTTATGCGTAGCTGCATTTTCGATGCCCTGGTTGCATTATAAATATGATTTCTCCCTATTTAAAATTATATTAATTTAAAATTAAAGAAATGTTTGATTAAAAAATTGGTCGATGTTACAATTGGAATAGTGTATTGATTTAACAAGTCTACAGACTTCAATGCAAAGGCGACTACTGACATCAGGGGTCACTTCCCAAATGTAGAGAATGGACATGCCTTCGACTCTCAAAAATATCTCAACTACTTTTCCAATCATTATTGAATATTGTAACTACCTTAATAGTGGGTGAGATTTAGTAATGATCGTGAGATCTCCAATTGCACAGAGGAAATAATTTGAAATACGGAATATTTATGATTTTGGAAATTGCTATTAAATTGCTTAGAGGTATTTAAATGCTAAATTTGGGCATTGAGGGTAAGCACTATTTAGGTTCGGGTTGCCAAATAGGTTTTTCTTACATTTTGTATTATTCAGAGGTTAAACAAATAATTAAATAATGATTTTAATTATTTTTCATAAAATTAATTATAAAGCAAAAACAATTAAATAAATAATTGAATAATGATTTTATAATGTTGAAAAGCTAAATCTCACTATAGGAATATTTTAATAATAAAATAAAATAATGTTTAAAAGAAAAAAAACAAAAAGTTATAATATAAAATATTATAAAGCTTTTTATTTTATCCAGCCATGTCTTTTTCTCCACCAACCTCCACCCAGCCATCCTTCAGTGCCTTTAATAGAAATAATCATTATTTTGTTCATGTTTTTTTTCTGCCTGATTAGAATGAATTGTAATTATGCCTGGATGCATGCATGCTTGGGCCGTAAAATATGTTTATGCTTGTAATTGAATTCCCTGTTTCTTTGTTATCTTCTTGAGTATGGTGTAGCATTTACATAACCCTCAGGTCCCACCCACTGTAGTTAAAATAGATATTCAGTTTATATTTGATTAAGCTATAATCAATTATGATGTTTTAATATGATATAAGTATAGTTGTTCCTTTATGTTAAACTTCTCCGAAGTTAAGCTATATATTAAAGTTGAGTGAATATATTGAAAGAGCTGTGTATCTTTTCCCAAAGCTGTGCATGCATATTATTATAGAAATAAACCGAGCTTTAATAGAGCGCAGACTCTCGAGCGCTGAATATTTGAAGATATACCGTGGTAAATCTTCATATATGTATTGGCTTACAGTGTTCTGGGTTTTTAGTTGTATTAGTTACCATAACTGAGTATTGGACTCATTGGGTGTAATTCCAAACTTACGGTTATCTAACTTCTTTCAAGGAGAACTATAATTCAGAACTCTTTATTTTGTGAGGATCGTCAATATATATTCCGTGAGTAGGAGAGCTTTAAAGGATTTATGAATTCATAAGGAGTTCTTGATTAAAGGATATGAATGATATGATAACGTATGTCTTTGACGTCAAGCTTGAATTGAGAACCAGTTAAAAATATGTACAAATCATATACTGTAGTCTTGACGCAAGTCATGAAATCTTATCTATGTCGATTTATTGAGTAGGTAAGGGATTATGTGGAAGGGATATTGCAACCCTATAGCAAATGATCGATTATAACATTTGATTCGTATATATACTCAAATAGTATTAAAAATTTACATATAGTACGTATTTTGAGTTTATTAATACGCACAAGTGCTTTTGCGTAACAAACATAGTGCATTGTGGGGTGTGCCTTGAGATTATGTTTTCATCGAATTATTATTGAGGGTATACTCAGATGGTATAATCATAAAATTACTTGTTTGCTAATCTATAAGTTTATTTATTTATGTTTGAGTAGGGTGCTCATACACTATGAGCTATGATAGTATGGGATATCATAAGATACTTCAACTTAGATGTATATACTCGGGTGGTACATACTATAGTTGTATATTTAGATTCTCACCTAAATTAACTGTTCAAATGATTTTGTTGGTTATTACTTGAACAATATGTTTATAGCAACTAGCAGTGTAACTTGTATAAGTGCATACCATCTTGAGAGCATAAACGAATGATATGTTTGACTGTTATGTAATGTATGGCTGGGTTTATCCTAGATACTTAGCTTACTCATGTGCCTAGCATGTGACTCTCTATGAAACTAGGAATGTTGATTCCTTCATCATTTTTATTATCTAGGTTTATGTAAGAGTGCTCGGGTAAGCACATAAGCTTCAATTAGTAAGTTGTTATACTTGAGTGTGTCATTTTGTTGTGAGATTGTAGATTAGAGTTTTAAAAGATCGTACATGTCATGAGTAGTTTGTTCCCTATTTGGATTAGAGTGCCAACCCCTTCGATGATGACATCTCATGGAGGAGACCATCACAAGTGAATGGAGAACTACATCAGATCTTGATTCCGAAGAGCGGATATGTAGGCTACCCAAGTTGTGGTGAGGGCATTGGGTCTAGATCCTTAGGCTAGGTTAAGGTTAACTTAGTTGCGTAACAATCCATGTGATTGATTGAATTAGCACCAGTACTTAACATGTGAATTATTGATTGTGCTAATGTCTCTAGTGAGATAGTAAACTTTCAGTATTATACTTTAAATTCTATTGCTTACAGTATTCAAATGTTGGAGTTGTTACTGCTTGAAGTTGTTGATTATATGACTGACTAAAGTATTCTAGTAATTGTGGTTGAATGAATGTTTAGTATTTAGTTTTTTTTAAAAATTATTGCATTTTTAAGTACAACTTCAAGGGTTGTTACACAATTATTTTCTTGTACTACAATTTAGTCGATCCCATACAGTATCTAGCTAAATTTTATTAGGATATTGATTTATAGTAATAGAAATAACATTTAAATATAATCCACTTTGAGGGGGAAACCTCTATAATCATAATAAATGAAAAAATGAATTCAAAGAGGAAACTTATGATGATTATGGAAAACCATGCTCCACAATATATATACCCATAATTGGGAAGATTCACACCCATAATATGGAAGGGTCACACCCATTCATTCCAATTATGTCGGCCTAACTATTAAAGATTAATAAATAAAAGATAAAGGTTATGATCTCCATTCCATAACCTTAGTAATCATAAGATTAGGGGTGTAACATGCCCTTCCCATTTAGAAAAGCATTGCCCTCAATGCTTAACAACTTAAGATGTTGTTGCATGAATTTTTCATCCGCCCATGTTGCATCTTTAGTGGGCAGATTCTTCCATTTGATGATAAATTTAGAAATGGCTCATTATGTAATTTTTTCAGTCATGTCTCTATAATAGTCTCAGGTACCATAATGAACTTCCCTTCTTCATCTAACTTAAGCAACTCAGATTGGACCAGAATCTTTGAACCAATTACTTTCTTCAAGCATGAAACATGAAAGATAGGATGAATTTTGGAAGAATGTGGAAGTTCTAACTTATAAGTGACACTTCTGATTTAGTGCAAAACTTTATAGGGGCCATAGAATTTTGGTGCGAGCTTGATGTTATTATGTTGTTTAAGTGACCATTGTTTATAGGGTTACAATCTAAGGAACACCCAATCTCCTTCCTCAAAATTCCTCTCACTATGTTGTTGATCAAATTATTGTTTCATCTTATTTTGAGCCACAACTAAATTCTCCTTAAGGACTTGAAGCACTTCTTGATGGTATTGTAGATGATCCTCAACCACACAAGATTTGGAATGACCCTACAAATAAGATGTAGTAGAAGGTGGTGGGTAGCCATAAAGAGCCTCAAATGGTGTCATATTTGTCATTGTGTGAAATGACGTGTTATAACACCATTTCACCTATGAAAGCCACTTGGACCATTGTGATTATGTTTCTAAGGTAAAATAGCGTAGGTATCCTTTGAGACATTTATTCACTATTTCAGTTTGGCCATCTGATTATGGATGATAAGATGAACTATGGGCAAGTTTTATACCACATGCAGAAAATAGTTCAGTTTAAAAAATGCTAGTGAATATAGGATCACGATCACTCACAATGATTTTGGAAATGCAATAGATTTTTTGTACATTTTTTGTGAATACTTTGCCACGATACTAGTTTGAAATGGATGAAAAAGCCCACAAAAATGTGTGTACTTGGTGAGTCAATCCACAACCACTTATATCATGTTTATGTTATTTGATTTAGGTAAGCCTATAATGAAGTCAATTGATATTTCTTCCCAATTTTGTGTTGGAATGGATAATAGTTGTAAGAGACCTAGGGTCTTAATCATTTCTCTTTTATTTTGTTGACATATCAAACATTCTACCATAAATTTCTATACATCCCCTTCAAGGGGTCTTAATCATTTCTCCTTTATTTTGTTGACATATCAAACGTTCTACCATAAATTTCTATTCATCCCCTTCAAGGTCTTCTGAAACAAAATCCTTCTTTACACGATGATAAGTCTTTAAGAACCTAGAATGTCCTTCGATGGGTAAGTCATGCATTTGAGACAAGATACTAGCCTTCAATTCTGAATTTTTACACAAAAAAGAGTTTATCTTTGTACCATAATTAGTCTCCTTTTCAAACATATTTATCTACAGAAGATGGGTTCTCTTGAAATTGTTGTATGAGTTTCCTAATTGGAGTGTCTTATTGCCATTCTATTAGCATTGCTTCTACACATTCAGGTTGTAATAAAGAAATAGTATAAAGTTTTGCTTCTTGTACTTCCTGTCAAGAAAGTGCATCAACTACAACATTCTCCTATAAATAATTTCAAAGTCATATCCTAGCATCTTTGTGACTAATTTATGTTGCTCCTTTAAAGACAACTTGCTCCAAAAAATAATTTAGACTTTCATGATCTGTATTAACTTTAAAATGCCTTCCCATGATATATTGGTCCACTATTTAACTGCATGAATGATTTCTAACATTTGTTTCTCATATATGGGCCTTACCAAATTATTTCCTTTTAATTGTTGACTTTCAAATGCTAAAGGATGCCATTCTTGCATTAGTACTACCCTAATTCCATGGCTAGAAGCATCACATTCTACCACAAATGTCTTAGAGAAGTCTAGGGTAGCTAGCACAAGTGTGGAAGTAAGAGCTTATTTCAATTATTGGAATACTTGGGTGGCTAAGTCTAACCACGAAAATGAATCCTTCTTCAATAATGTTGTTAAGGGTGTTTCCATGTGAGCATAGTTGCAAACAAATCTTATGTAGTAGCCTGTTAGACCCAATAATCCTCTTAAACCTTTGATATTTTTAGGTTTTGGCCAATCTTTCACAGTTAAAATCTTATTAGGGTCCACTTTAACAGCTTCATGTGATACCACTTGTCCTAAGTACCCCACTTCCTTTGCTCCAAAGACACATTTAGATTTATTTGCATAAATTTGATGGTCTTCCAATTCCTTTAATATCTTTTCTACATATTGCAAACATTCTTCCCATGTTTTACTATAGATTAATATGTCATCGAAGAACACCAAATTATGAAGAAATGGGTAGAAAAATGAATTCATGAGGCTTTGAAAAGTAGATGGAATATTAGTGAGACCAATTAGCATAACAAAGAATTCATAGTGACCCTCATGTGTTCTGAATGCAATATTATGTACATCCTTCTCATTTACCTAAATTTGATGATACCTAGAACACAAATCTAACTTAGTAAATAAAACAACACCATTCAATTCATCCAATAATTCATCAATGACATGAATAGTAAACTTATCTTTCGAAGTGATCTTATTGAGTTTAATGTAATCTAGGCACATTCTCCATGACTCATCCTTTTTTTTAACCATAACCACTAGAGGTGAATAAGCACTTTTACTAGGACAAACAATACCTAAGTTTCGCATTTCCTTCACCATTTTTTTAATTTCTGATTTTTGTTCATAGGGGTGGTAGTAAGGTCTAATGTTAGGAGGGATACTTGCTGGACTCAATTCATTTGCATGATCATGATATGTGATTGGAGGCAGGCCCTTTAGTTAGTAAAAGACTTTTTAATGTTGTTGAATAATCATTTGAATATTTAGTGGTTCCTGATTTTCTACATCATGTGCTTTGAAGGAATGTAGTTGTGCCAAGTATTCCATAAGATCATTTCTTAATCAACTTATCCATCCTATGAGAGCTAGTAATTTGGCTTGGTGGTATTTCATCCCATTAAGTGTGTACATTTTTCCATTTACACTGAAAACCATGAATAAGTCTTGAAAATTAAAAGACAATTATTCCAAGTTGTTTAAGCCATTACACTCCCAAAACTACATTTACTCCCCCAATCAGTATGGCAAATTTTTTTGAATCTAGCTGATAGTCCCCCATTGAGAGCTTGATATGATGACATTTACCCCCATAAGAGAGTTGTTTCCCATCGTCAATCATGACTTGAAAATAAGAGTCTAGATACATAAATCAACTGAGCTCATTAACTATTTTTTTGTCAATGAAGTTATGGGTACTCCCTGTATCGATTAACACTATCACTTTCTTGTTCTTAATATAACCCACCACTTTAAGTGTTTGTGGTGTGATTATCCCAGTTAACACATGTAGAGAGATAGTATGGCTTTCTTTCTCCTCTGAATTTGCATGCTCATGTTCTATTGTTGGTTCCTCTGTACCTAATTCATCTTCTTCCAAAACCTCATTCTCAATAATCATTGGTCTTTTCTCACCATTAACACACTTATGTCCTCTAGACCATTTACTGTCACAATCCCAACATAGGCCCTTTTGTCTTTTTTCAACCTCCTGTTGTGGAGAGAGATTGGTAATTTTCCTTGGGTTAAAATATTTGAACAAATTTGTATCAATAATATTATTCACATTTCTATCTCGCCATCCTGCAGTTTGACCTTGCATGAATCTCTTGGTAGCAGAGTTTCATTGTTCAATGTGGTATGTTTGTTGTATTACTTTCCTAACTGTACATGGTTCTAACAAATAAAAATCATGCTTAATTCATTCATTTAGTCTATTGATGTAAAATTGTAGTCTCTAATAAGGTGTTGCTTATGGAGTTCAGATTGCCAATCTTGTATGCTCTGCATTATATTCTGCTATGGATCCTATTTGTTTCAAATTTGTTAGTTGGGTGAAATAACTTCCATTCCATGGATGCTCATAGTGGGCTGCTAAGTCCTTAATAAATTTATTCTAACCAAGCCCTTACCATTTCCTGTCACTCATCATCCACTAGTACCATTGATAAGGTTCAAATTCTAGATGTAGTGAGGCTATGTCAACCTTTGCATTCTCTAGTATATTGTGAAGCTTAAAATATTATTCCATAAGACTTATCTAAGAGGTTACATCCATACCATCAAAATTTTGGGTGTCCATCTTTGGTAGATGTAATTTTGGCCCTTGGAATTGTTGTCTTATGTTTGTTTTATTATGACCTCTAGGATGGTTTGGCTGTGTATGAGTGACTGTAGGATGTGGATTAATTATGGATTTTAATTCAGACATTAAATCCTATTTAAATCTATCTAAACCCTCATTAAATGATGTTAGAAATGGAGAAAAAAATTTATGCTCAATAAAAGTGACCATTATTTCACATCCCTCAGGTATGTTTCTTTCAATTTTAGGTGGTGGACAATAAAGGGAATCATTGGGATCAGTGGTTGAAGAAAAAAAATCGATTCTAAAAGGCAAGGCTATATATTTGGTTTTGTTTCTATTTTTAGATTTGTTTTAAATTATTAGAGGAAAGTATCTGGAATGAGTGGTAACCATAAACAATTAAAACATGTGTTGTATAAGGAGCATATGTTCCACTATTGATCGAATTCGACTAACAAATTTCAGAATGTAAAATGCTTCAAATCTCAAAATACAAATAAAGAACCCCAACTAAAATTTTATGAGCATTCTGAAAATATAAATAAATCAGAAAATTTCCTACAATTTGAGACTGTAGAGAAATTTTATGAAAAATAATAAAACTGTAATAACTTCTTCAAAATGAATCTTAAAATCTCCAAATTTTTATTTTGGACTCCTTATATGTTTATCTAACTTTGGTAAAAAAATTATAAAAAAATTTGCATTGGTTTACGAGATATAGTAGAGAAAAAATTATATGACAAAATCAATGCTCCGATACCACTTGTTAGGATATTGATTTATAATAATAAAAATAACATTCAAATATAATCCACCTCGAGGGGGAAACCTCCAATAATCATAATAAATGAAGAAATGAATTCAATAATGAAACTTTTGATGATTATGGTCAATGAATACCACAATATATATGCCCATAATTGGGAAGAGTCACACCCATAATAGGGAAATGTCAGATGCATTCATTCCAATTATGTCAGCATAACTATTAAGAATTAATAAATGAAAGATAAAGGTTATGATCTCCATTCCATAACATTAGTACTTGTAAGGTAAGGGGTGTAACAAATTTATCCAAATTTTCATACTTTTTCTCCTTCTTCCTAGATTCCTATTCTAAACATCATGAAATACCCTATTAAAATCTTTTTGGATAACCTTAATCCATTTAGATGATACATATGTTGTTCTTTCCTTCCTACCCTAGTTACCCAAGAGGATACTCACTCTTGGTGCACTTTCTCTCACCCTTAATCCATGGATTGCAATATGGCTCAAATTACCCAAATTGATGGATCAAATCCATTTCACACTTTTAAAGACACTACTCTATCCAAACTACCTTATTACGTTATAAGAACAATCGATAAAACCCTAATGAATAATCCTATAGGTAATATCCCCATTCCTAACCATGGGAACACTCCTCTTAACAACACTAATATTCCTCCTAATACCAACACTAACCTTCTCCCTCTAAATCCTAATAATCCAAATACACAAATAGATACTACTCAAATACTCGCACAAATAGTCCAAAAAATGAATGTTATGCAAACAACAAATACATCTCAAATGATGTAAATGCATCAAAAACTATTATATATGAACAATCAACCCCCTCTTATTTTACCTCAACCTAATCAAAACTTTATTCCCCCTCCTCTTAAATATGCCAATGGAAATATCATTCCAAACCCCTTATCATAACAAGATACTTCAAAATATCCAAAATTAACCTTTATCTCCTTTCAATATTTAAATTGATATTAGAAATATTTATCCAACTATTAAATATGATGGAACTAAAGACCTGGCATCCTTTCTTAAGGTATTTGGTAATCTCTACAAAGATTGGATTCAAACAAAAACCTTCACTACCACCAAACTTCTAGTCAAGACTTTTACAAGAGATGTCCTAGAATGGTATAATCACTTTCCTCAACATTCTATCTAGAAATTAGAAGATTTGGTTAATGTCTTGGTCGACGAATTTCAACAAAATGACCTTCCTGAAAATTATCTTATTCATTTTATCAATGCTAAATAATCACCCTCCGAATCAGCTCATGACTTCATTAAATGGTGGAAATCTTTAGCTCATAAAGCATATCATAACATGAAGGATGACAATCTATTTAAACTTTTTGTAACCACATTAACACCCTCACTTCAATATAAGGTTCAAACTTTTTCTCCACAAAATCTAAATGAAACACTTGATCAAGCCAATAGACAAGATTTTCTTATGAAACAATTTGACCCAAATTATAAATTCATCAAGGGATCTTTCCAAAATTCAACTAATGTAATTACTCGCACTCCTCCTCAAACAAAAGCAGTGATAGTCAAAGTGGATAATCCCCTTGTTTTCCATACAACATTAACAGTCCAACAAATGAAGTAACTACTATCTCCCTCTAAACTTTTCACCTATAATAATTCCCCCCCTTCATGGTATGACCCTAAAAAAATATGTTGGTTCCATGCTGATATAGGTCATTCTCATGAAACATGTCATGGACTTATTAAATTGATTACTTTTTTATGGTAGGAGATACATTTGACCATGATTCTATGATCAACTTACGTCATCATGCCTATGTTAAAGCCGCTCCAAAGAAATAGTTTACCAAACCTTCATCAACATGTCATGGGCTTATTAAATTCATTACTTTTTTATGCTAAGAGATACATTTGACCATGATTTTATGATCAAGTTACGTCATCATGCCTATGTTAAAACCTCTCAAAATAAATAGTTTACCAAACCTTCATCGTCAAAACCTAAAAAATCCTTCTTTATTTCTAAACCACAACATTCAAATATATATATATATATATATATATATATATATATATATATATATATATATAATTTATGTTGATTATAGCCAATATTATACCAATTTACAATATGTGAATGCATCGAAATTCAATTATAGATGCAAACCTGCCCATAAAGATCCAGTCACTAAACCCAAAAAACCATAATTTGAAGAACTACTCAAAGATACCACAACTAATGCACCCATGCCTTCTGAACCAAAGGAAGAAATACTCCCACAACCAAAACCTCAATTTATGTCTCCTATTATTATGAAAAACATTGCACCTGATAAACTTAATATTGGTTCTTCATCTTCAAATTCACATTGGAATTTCTTAGAAGAACTTAATTCAAAGCCTTGTAGAATTCCACTCATAGAGTTAGTTCGCACTTCTCCATATCATCATAAATTTATAATGCAACAATTATAAGACATTGAAGAACCACCGTCCCTTAAGTTATAAACTACTTCTAAAGACCCTTCGCCTACAGAATTACATACTATTGAAACTATTTATACATCTTCTAAACCATCCATATAATTTCTTGAAGAAGACATGATTAATGATGAAATTATTTTTGGAGTTAATGATCCACCCCTCTTCATTAAAATTGCAATCAATAATACTCTTATTCAAAAAGTCTTAGTAGATGAAGACCAGGAATTAATGTCACATTTCTTTGGTTAATACAACAGATTAGATATACCAAAGAAAATCTTTAACCAACTCATCTCTCATGTAGACGATTTGATAAAATAAAACAAAAATCACTTGGTTTTATTTGGATCCCACTCACTATTGGACCCAAGACAATACTCACTAAGCTCATGGTTCTTGATTTACCACTATCTTATGACATGCTCCTAGGTCACCCATGGGCACATCATATGTGGACTATTACCTCCTCAGGTATTCAATGTATTAAATTTATCCATAATGAAAAATTCTTTAAAAATGAGGATGATCCCAATTCATGGAGTATACAACTACCAAACCCCAAAATTCAATATTGGATTTCAACCATCCCACACACTAACAATGCATCTCTACCTGAATTTGTTAACATGAATCTAGGTTTACAGGTCACTCTCATTGATTTTGATGATGATGAAACTAATGATTTACAAAATACTTATAATACCACCAAATTACCTCCTTACATTGCAAAATGGCTTCCTCCTTCTTTACTTCCACGTGATTATAGAATTCCTCTAGTTAATGATATCACTGAAATTCCTCCTACATGTAATGCATACAAAGCTTCTTAGAAAGAATATGATTTCACATGTGATGAGTATGGAGTGGCTGAATTATTCCAATATCCTTTAACAATGTCTCACTGAAAATTTAGTGATTTAGGTGCATCCACTTCTGATTCTCCCATAAAAACAAATGCATGCACTATTTCCCACACATAATGATAATTATATAATGGCACAAGCTCAATCATGAGATTTATATGTACAACACTATAAAAATACATTATCCAAAATACATGCCTTCAGTCGTGATGTCCATGTAATTTGCATATCAATTGATATTGAATAATAACTTGAAGTTTGTGTATCTCCCCTTATTCTTCCACTATTAGATACCCCATGGGTACTTGAAGAACTCTCAACTCTCGAAACATCTACACTTCGTACAAAACCAACCATTTTACAACCTCTTTTTTCCATTGATACCACCGAGACTATCCACCTCACTGTAACTGAATGTTCACCTATGGTTAAATCTAACACACCTATCACCAATCCGATTGACCCCACTCAACCTAATACCCTTCAAATCAAACCTACACCCGTAAATAATTTAGATGCTAAAGCCATAGATGTAAAACAAGTACACTTTGAATATGATCGTAATAGTAACCAAATCATTGATCTCAAAGTAGATGTAAAATACTATGGACCATTACCCACACTTCCTAGTGATGAAGCTATACTTGAACTACTCCATGCTAGAGAACCTCAAATTCCATGACAACATCATAAACTTGGAAACTTTATGTAAAAATCTCTTTATTTTAATAATTTCATCACTGAGTGTGGATCCTACAATAAATCCTATTTATTCTTTCCCTCCTGATCCATATCATTTTCAAGACATATATGCTATGCTCATTGAAGAAACCACAAAAATAGAATATGGTAGACCAACATTTCCTCGACCTATTATTGTCTCTTAAGAACTCACTCCAACAGGGCATGATAACTTTAGTTTGTTCTTTAACAAGTATCACAAAGCATTTGTTTGGTCATATGAAGATATGTTAGGTATTGATCCTATCATTGTTGTACATAATATCATCGCTTACCCAGATGCCAAACCTGTTAAAATAAAACAACGAAAATTTTCACCTAAAATTTATACCTTATGTCATAGAGAAATCATTAAACTTTTGGATGCCAAATTCATCAAACCTATTGAGTACTCGGAATGGATATCAAACATCATTCTGATTCGTAAAAAAATCACCATGGTTATTCGTATATGCATTGATTTTCATAATCTTAACTTAACATGTCTCAAAGATAGCTTTCCCTCACCTTTAATAGATGTTATAATCAATTCCACCACTGGATATGAAATGCTATCACTTATAGATAGTGTTTTAGGCTATAACCAAATTCACATAGCTGTTGAAGACCAACATAAAATAACATTTAATATAGAGTGGGGCACCTATTATTATGTTAAAATGCCTTTTAGTCTTAAAAATGCTAGAGCAACCTATCAACATGTACTGACCCACATTTTCCATGATCTTATACACAAGATAGTGGAAACTTATGTAGATGATCTCATTGCCAAATCTAACATCTGATAAACTTTTAGGTTTTTTATTTTCTCTTTGATGCATTGATGTCAATATGACCAAAATAAAGGCCATCATCAACAAGCCCATTCCTCATTCCATTCCTAACATATATATTTGCCTTGAAAAACTTGGGGCAATTCGATGGTTTGTCCCAGAGATGGCTTACAATATATATTTTGTTAATTCGCTTCTTAAAGAAAGTAAATATTATAATGGATAGATTCATGCCAAAAATCATTTGATAGTATGAAATAATCTTTGTTCCATCTTCCTACTCTTCACCCATCTTCAAATGATTACCCTTCAATTTTATATACCTCCTCTACCCCTATATCAATTGGTGCAATGCTTGACCAACAAGATTATTGGTAGAGAGTACGCTATCTATCGTTGATAATGAAAAATGTTATACCAAAGTAGAACATGATTGCCTTGCTATATATTTCATAATTAAAACACTCGATCATTATATGCTTTATCAGACCACTTATGTTATTGTTTATTCTGATCCACTTCATCATTTATTCTCTAAAGCATTCTTATCTAGAGATAGAATTGACAAATGGATAGTCTTATTGATAGAATTTGACCTTCGAATTGTTACAAAAAAATATGTCAAAGGACAAGTCATCATCGACCAACTTGTCGTGGCACCTGCACCAGCCATAAATCACCTTCAAGATAATCTCCCTGACGAATAAATTATTTATATCTAAGGTCTTAACCAAGCTATCTCTCTCAAATATTATTTTCATAGTTTCACTGTTGATCTAGTAACAAATAATCTAGAAAATATTGATATCACTCCTACTACTACTAAACATGTAGTAGTTATTGAGGAACAAGGATAATTTAGAGAAGGAACCCCTAAAAACTTAATATAAAATTTTGGCGAATCCTAGATTTCAGGTATAATTCCATTGGCAAATCTTTGGCAAAATTGCCATATCAGTATAAATTGATTGATGGTTTCTATTAGCTATTTCAAAACACTTATAAATAGCTGGCAAATCAAATGTCATATTCAAATCAAGAAATAATGGGTTAAAACCAATGGAAAAAGAGGTTAGAGGATGAGAAGTCTAAAGTTGAGATCTTATTTATGGTTCCTTCTTTTTAACGATTAAATTTGTCATTCTTTTTAAAGATTAAATTTGTCTTTTTTAAATGCTAAATTGAATGGCCATATGCCTAAGTATAAATTGAGAACATACCACTTTAAGTCTCTCAAAAGACAAACTAGATAATATAATAAACTGAGTGTAGTAAAAATTATGACAAAAAATTAAAGTATAGAGTATAAACCACCTATGAGACCATAGAGCAAGACAACTATGAAAAGCGATGATAACATAAATGAAAAAAATTCAAAATATTTTTATAGTTTTAAAATTATAAACTATATAATAAGATCTGCAAAATGTCTTAACCACATCAATATTAACCTTTCAAACATTTTTTTATTTCAATAAACAAACCATGCCAACCACAATATTATTATTACCTTAAACATTTAAAAATAAAATATAATATGATCATGAAGCTCTATTGCATTTATTTAGTTTGTTTTTTGTGTATTGTTTAAAAGAAGTATTTTGTATGTCATTATTTCTTTGAGGAAATCAATTTCTTGTTTGTTTAAAATAAGTATGTGGTAAAGACCAAAAAATAATATAATAAATTAACTATAGCAAAAATATGATGATTAAATGAATAAATATAATGATGAGTTCCCTGAAAAGTATTTCTTTAAAGATATTTGCTCAAAACACTGTCTTTCAAATGTCTTAACCATACCCATAATCATCGATCAAAATTGCCCCCGTCACAGCCCATCGAAGGGCTTCAAACCCGTCTCAAAAGTATGATTAAAAAGTTGTCCGTAAAAAAAATTCAAAACTCAGATTTTAAACATCTAGGTTGAAGTATTAAATTTTTAAATAAATGACAATAGAAGGGCCATTTAATTAAGTACCCATCAAATATTTTTTCGTGCAAATGAAATATGGGACAAGTACACAACAAATATATTCTTCGTTGCAAATGAAATATGAAAGTCAGTACCTCTTAAATACCATAACTTAAAATACTATATTGGACGTACATTGATTAAAGAGTCCATATTGGCCAATGGCTATGTGGTGTGCATGCTGGCCATGGGAAAATCCATTGAGAATCAATTTAAAAATTAAATACCATACATTGACAATAATTAATAATGGCAGTGGCAGTGGCAGTGGCACAACTAGCACTAGGCATCGGGTTGTGTAACACGGGTGACTCTCATAGTGCATTTACATGGATATCAATTTTAGTATTCACCATTACCCTTAACAGGCGAGTGCAAGATTTCAAGTCACCAATGGTGACTAGTAGTCTGGTAGGCCTAGATGAGCACATGGAAAGAGAGAGAATTATTAAGAGGTGAAATGTTTAGTATAATTCGCCAAGCTTGGAAAAGAAAGGCACAGTTGAAAGAGGTGAATGAGGAGCAAAGTAAGTGAATGGTGTATCATAGATGAGCCCAATAGATTAACAAATGAAATGAATATTATTGGAGCAGTAGTAATGGCATATGAGAATGGTGAGTATTAGGTAGTCCATGCCACCTGAGAGAGAGATTTTGGTACTAATAAACTCAGATTTATATGCTTTTTAAGGGTGCTTACATTTGAAGACTTCTTGGCTTGAAACTGTCATTGGTGTCTACACCGTTTCATTGAATGCATAATGGAGAGAGGTTGGATATGTATTTAATGCTTGTCTGTGATTCACTCCCTTATAAAATAGAACCACATATGTATTTGTGGATACACTTTCATAAACCATAAATCCCCATTTGAAGATGCTCTCAACAAAAGGCTAATTTTTTGGCCTGATAAACTTGATTCAGGTACCCATTTTGAGATGTTATGTCTACACGGGATACATATTTTTCAAAGAGAACTGTGAGAGACCAACATAGATTTTCCTCAAGCTTTCATTTGATCTAAACCCTCAGGCATGAAAGTTTGGAATGTGTAGATTATGTGGTGTTTTGTTTCCTCATTTTGATTATCTTTATTTGTTTCCTATCTTCACGTATTTCTCTTAACACAGGAATAAATATTTGTTTTCATCCCTGCTAAGTCTTAAATTTTACATTATAGTATTTATCTGGTTCAAATATGGGGTTTTAAAAATAATTTCTCCAATTTTTTTCTATAATTTAACTATTTATAACACATTTTGTTTTGTTATTGTGGTTGTAGGGTGGCACCTGAGGTGTGTAGGTCTGCTTAAAGGGGGGAGGGGGTTGAGTCTTTTATTGTGGTGTTCTAACCTATAGGGGAGTCCAGGTAGGTAGGAATGTTTTATCTATCATAATTATGGAAATAAATGAAATTTTAACTTCTAGCTATTTTTTTTAAGGCCTAACTCATAGAGATGCAACGTGTACCTCATTTTTCATGTGGTGGCATTAAACTTGAGTAATAAATCATTTTTTGTAATAAAATATTGGGTTGACTATTCAAAATAAAACATTGTGCCAATAAAATCATGAAGTAGTAAAGAGATGGTGGTGTATATGTTAAAATTGTATAAGACATTTGTATTTTGATGTTCAAGATTTTTTTTAGCGAACAATTAATTATTAATTTTCGTTAAATTTTATTAGTATTTAATTTTTATAAATATTTATTCTTATATTTTTTTTAAATTTTTATTAGTATTAAGGTTTTTGATGGTTATTTTGTGAATTTTATTGTTAAGTTGAAGTAGTAGTGAACAATTTTTTGTTCATCTATAATTATAGTTTAAAAAAAAAAAAAAAAATTTTGTGGTTTTAGATTTTGTGGTCAAATTTATTCAAGTTTTGTATTAATTGTAAATGTTTTTGTTGAAAGGGATAAATAAATTTTATGTATTTAAGATTCTTACATCTTGTTGGGTTTTTGTGTATGTAAAGAAGTAAACGGTTATGAAATTTCATTGTATAAAAGCTCAAACTACCCTCTTTACTCTCAAAACTAGTTGTAGATCATCAGAGTTATGAAATACAAATAGCATTTCTTAAAGATTTATATGGTTTGAGGCCTCGTAATACCTAATTTAAAGGGGGTTGGGAAAACATACGTTGAATTGATTAAATTATTAATTACTTGGGAAAAGTATACCAAGACATATAATGTAAAATATTGGGTGGTTCTTATAAAACTTTGTTTTTCATAAGAATTGATACACCTTATCCTTTGGTAAAAGCATGTAAATTGTGATAAGTAAGGCTATATTAAACATAGCACGAACCAATGGATAGTTAGCGCTTAGATAGTTTGTGTTTTATTGTTTGATTATTTTTTCAGAATATAAAAATATAATGTGATTTTATATTCCTCAACAAAAAATATTATATATTAAATATATAACTTTTTTTTATGAAGTGTATATTAATTTTACTTTTGTCAAATGAAGTGCAAATATTTATACAAAGCTTTAATGATGAAGGGCTAGACGAATATATACCTTTTACTTTGAAATTTGGATCAACGCTTCAAATTTGATCCCTGTCCATAATCAATAATGATAAGGTTTGCCAAAATATCTTACCCATATCCATAATCAATAATGGCAATTCAAATATTTTTTTATTTTAATTAACAAACCATGTCAATCAGAATATAATTATTACCTTAAATATTCAAAAATAAAATATAGTAAGATCACAAGGTTTTGTTACATTTATTCAATTTATTTTTTGTATATTATTTAAAATAAGTACCTTGCATATCATTATTTCCCAGATAAAATCAATTTCTTATTTGTTTAAAATAAAGATGTGGTAAAGACCAACTAGTAATATAATAAATTGAATAAAGTAAAAAATATAATGAATAAGTATAATGATAAGTTCCCTAAAAAACATTTATTTAAAGATATTTGCTCAAAACACTATCATTTAAATGTCTTAACTATATCCATAATCAATAATGATAAGGTTTGCCAAAATGCCTTAACAATATCTATAATCAATAATGATATTTCAAATATATATTTTATTTCAATTAATAGACCATGCCAATAAAAATATAATTATCACTTTAAATATTTAAAAACAAAATGCAGTATAATTATGAAGCTCTGTTGTGTTTATATAATTTGATCTTTGGGCATTATTTAAAAGAAGTGTTATGCATGTCATTATTTCTCAGAGGAAATCAATTTTTTGTTTGTTTAAAATAAGTATGTACTAAAGATCAATAAGATAATATAATAAATTGAGTATATTAAAAATAGTGATAAAATATTAGAGTATGGAGTATAAACTAACTATGAGGCCATAGAGCAAGACAATTATGAAAAGTGAGGATGACATAACTGAAAAAAATATTGAAAACATTTTTATAGTTTTAAAATTATGAACTATATAATAAGATCTGCCAAAATATCTTAACCACATCCATATTAACCTTTCAAATATTTTTTTATTTTAATTAACAAATCATGTCAACCAAAATATAACTATTACTTTAAACATTTAAAAATAAAATACAGTATGATCATGCGGCTTTATGACTATTTTTATGCAGTACATATGGTAATATCATATGTAATACTTAGTATAAATTGAGTATAGACCATAATTATCACATTTGACATAATTGGTCGATTTAATAGACTCAAAAAAATTCTTGTTATAAGAGATTTATTCCTTGATGTTGTATCTTTTATAAGTTATACCTTGAATAAATTTACAAAATTTTTCTCTTCAAAGATTAGTTATTATTTTCCTTGAGATGAATTACTAGAACCCATGGCCATGATGTACCCTCAATATTAAAAAAATGTTAGCTCATAATATTTTCAGAATAAAATCAAAACCTTATCCCAACACTTTTGTAAGAGTGTAGAATTGAATGGTGAAAAACTGAACACATTTTAGATTTTCCAAAGTTAAGGGAACAATATGTTTAATTTGTCACAATAAGTTTTGGACTGTGCTTTCGAAGATGGATTGATCACTAGACTATGAATTACCTTAAGTTTGAGTGAAATACTATGTGATGGTATCTCATAATATTTTAATCTTACTAATCTATGTCAAACAATGATTTTGGGTTAAGTAGAAGATGAGAGTATTTTTAGTGCATTGTCATTTTTAAAGTCAAAGTTAAGAAACAAGCTTGACAAAAATTGAAGACTTGCTTGAGGCTCTATACAACTAAATATAATATCTTTGATTTTCCATTTGATAGAGCTCTAACAATTTGACAGTCAACATCTGAAAAGAGAGGATTGACTAATAATTCTTCAAACACATTAAAGTTATGCAATACTAGATCTGAGTCTAACAACTTTTGAAAAGAATGCAAATAACAATTATAAGAATAAAATGAAGAAAATTGGCATGTTGAAATATGAAATTTAGGTATGTGAAATCTAAGGTTGATCGATGAAAGACAACAAATTTTATGATCAATTTTCAAATTTATTTTATTAAGGTTTTGAGAAAGCTTGTTGAAGATAATGCATAGTATATAAATGATTAAGAAGTAATTTATATATTTTTGTTTCTATTTGATTAATAAAACATGCATATAACAATTTTAAACTCTATTATAGAGATGCATAACTATATTGTTGTGTTTCCTTATTTTATACTAAGTATGTATATTTTTATGTTCTATTTGATTAAGATAACATGTCTATAACTGTTACAAACTCTATTATAGAGATGCATAAATATATTGTGGTGTTCACTTGTTATTTTATACCAAACTTAATTGATGTATCTATAATGTAATGAATTGTAAGTATCTATATTGGACAAATAATTCACTTTCGTCAATAGCTTTGCATAAATACTTAAAAAAATTGAAAAAATCATCACACACGCACACACACACATTTGAGCAACTTTCATTAATTCCACGAGTGACATGTTGGACCAAAATTAAATTTTGCCTTGGAGCCCCTCAATATGTCGACACAAATTTATTAAAAAATGAGGCAACATTTAATCTCGACCCTCATAGCTATAATAAAATAAGAGCTATAATTTCATCTGCACTGCATTCAATGTTAGAAATAAAATACATATTAAATTTGAAAATTATTTATTATTAAATTCTTTAGTCATTAAAACCATATAGAAAGAAGAGCATGCTTGTTTTACTCGGTTTTATAAATGTGTTTAGGAACACTTGTGACTTAGGACACAATAATCTTAAGGTAATAATGATATTTTGGTTGGCATGGTTTGTTAATTGAAATACAAATATATTTGAAAGACCATTATTGATTATATATATGGTTAACATATTTTAACAAAGCTTGACATTGTTGATTATGGATATGGTTAATACATTATCATTATATTTATTTATTTTAAGACATATGATTGTGCATGCAAATAACTACTCTGAGTCTTTAAAATTAAAAAAAAAAAACATAAATTTATACCTTACTATCAGAAGAAAACCAACTTAGAACTTGTCTGCACCTTTGTTTCCAACCTCTCATCTCAATATTTTGACTATCAAAGCTTCACTTATGTCATTAACTCACATTAATGATAAAAAATTAAAAAACCGTCACATATGTATTCAAACATTACTTATGCTCGAATACATATGCATATCTATGATAGAATTTACAACTATTATAGACACGTTCTCTTAATCATATAGAAGACTGGGGGCAGTTGTTTGCATGCATAGTCGTCTGTCTTGAAATAAATAAATAAAATGATAAGTTCCCTAAAAATCATTTCTTTAAAGATATTGGCTTGCCATTCTCACTTTTCATAGTTGTCTTGCCCTATGGCCCCATAGTCGGTCTAAAGTAATAATAATATTTTGATTGGCATGGTTTGTTAATTGAAATAAAAAAATATTTGAAATGCTATTATTGATTATGGATATGGTTAAGATATTTTGATAGACCTTATTTTGTAGTTTATATCTCAATTATCAAATATATATATGTGATCAGATTTCAAATAATACAATCTAACCTATCCAACAGAGTAAAGTCTATAGAATAGAAAATCTTTTGAAAGAATTTTTTTTGATTCTATTAAAGTGTTTTATCAATCTCTTGATATCCCTTTTATATCTCTATCGTTAAAGAAACGGTAAAATAAACGAAGCGAAAGCAACCAAGAGAGAAAAAGACTCAATATATACTTACAGATTAGTCTCTTATATATCAATCTCTTAATATCCATTTTATATCTTAGATTAGTCTTTTAAAAGACTTATAGAGGTTTTTACTCAATGTATACTAAGTATTGTACATGATATTACCGTATGTACTGCACAAAAAGAGCCGTTGAAAACCATAATTTTGGAACATGAAGGATAAAAAAAAATTGATTTCAACCTCTCCCTCAAGCTCACATTGAATCTTGATCATGTTACATATATTTATTTATTAATTTTGGCAAGGCTAAAACATCATCAATATGTAGAAACAACTTTAAAAAATCATTATAAAACATTAAATCCATGTGTGTTTCCATAATTGTTCAATAAAGAGAACCATTCAAACATACTTTTTTTTTTAAGAAATAAAAAACTGTCATGTATATATCAAAACCATCAAAAATAATATCAGCATACTTAAAAATATCAAGACAATATTTAATAACAAATATCAACATAAATTTTAACACAAAAATTTAAGTTTTAATCAGAGTTTGTATTAGGAACCAAATCTAATAAAGGGGCACCCTTATCACTCAAGTACTTAGTATACTCCATGGAAGTAGTGAGAAATTCTATCAAATGGGTTGAGACCCTTTCAAAATCATCTACCTCCAACTTAACATTTTTTTAAATTCTGACCTCCACATGTGCTGCAGGGTTGCTAACACGTTCCCTACTAGAAGAAGCAGATTTTTTAGCCTCAAGAGGTGGAATATTAGTGTTAAGTGGAATAATTTAATTGGGATGCAATTTTGTAGTTAATTCAAGTATATTTTCATGTTGAGGTGGCTCGGACAATGAAACATTTTGCTCATTAAGTTGAATGACAACATGAGCATGTACGTTGCAAGGGGGCTCATTTAGAATACCTCATTTGCGAGGATTATTCCTTCAATGTGCTACCCTTCATGCCCTGTTTTCATGAAAATTCAAAGAGTTGAGAACATTCCAAACTGCATGGTTATTAGTATCGAAATGCAAGGAAACATGAGTTTTTCGATTAAATAGCTTAATAATTGTGTTAGCAACCCTGTGGCAGTGAAATAATCAATCATCTTAAAAGCTACCCTGTGAAAGAGTAGCCTTACTACGTTGATCATCATCACGACCTCAAACATCTCTACCTGAATTATTTGAACTTGGATTTTAGTTTGATATCTAATAAAATATGTGAAAATAAATATTTTATATAACTGAGCTCGAATATTTCATAATTTTCATTATCTTAAAAATACAATACATCAAATTATTCAATTTGAAATAAAATGCAGATAATACTTGTATAACCATCATTGTGCATAAAAATTAATCATCATATCATCTTTACAACCATATTTAAATAACAACTACCAACCTACGAAAACTATGCATTATTCTTTCATAATCCTCATGTCACTTTCAAGAAAATGGTAAATAGGCCATAATCAAATACATGAAACCTTTGATATTCAATTTTCGTGTGTGTGAGAGAGAGAGAGATAAGAGCCACTTAAAATATAATTAACTCAAGGTAATGATTATATTTTAGTTTAAGGATTTGAAATTGAAATTAAAAAAATATTTGAAAGGCTAATATAGATGTAGTTAAGACATTTTGACAGACCTTATTATATAGTTTGTGATTTAAAAACTATGAAAATGTTTTGAATATTTTTTCAGTTATGTCATCCCTGCTTTTCATAGTTGTCAAATAGTATAAATAATAAACCGACTATGCCAAAGAATATTCAAAATATTTTCATAGTTTTAAAATTACAAACTATATAATAAGGTCTACCAAAATGTCTTAATCACATCCATATTAGCTTTCAAATATTTTTTTATTTTAATTAACCAACCATGCCAACCAGAATATAATTATTATGTTAAACATTTAAAAACAAAATATAGTATGATCATGAGACTCCATGACTTTTTTGTGCAATGTATCCGATAAGATCATGTGCGGTACTCAGTATAACTTGAGTACAAACTGTGACTCACACTTCAAACATTTTGACAAATTTTATTATATAGTTTGTAGTTTTAATACTATAAAAATGTTTTGAATATTCTTTGACGGCACATGCTCTTCTTTCTTTGTAGTTTTAATAACTAAAAAGGTTGATAATATATAATTTTTAAAACTACAAAGATTGATGTTACTTTATTTATGGCATTGAATGCGGTGCGGGTGGAATTAAAGCTACAAAGATTGAGATTGAGATCTTGCCTTATTTTTTATTTCACAATCTTTATGTCACTTTCAAGAAAATGGTAAATAGGCCATAATCAAATACATGAAACTGAAATCCATACAAATTCTTGGCCCCATGAATTTCATATATATATTTCTAAAAATACATGAAATTGTATCTTCAAAACTTTGAAACCAATATTTCCAATTTTGACCATGTCAAATAATCAAATATTCGTTTTGGACAAAAGTTCCTCAAACATTCTAACAAAATTTAATAAAGACAATCCACTATGCCAAAATTGATAATTTATATACTTCACATTATTTTCAACAAGTTTTCTCAAATTTTAAATCATAATATTTAATTTTCATATATATATGGACCATTTTAAAAAAAAAACCTTAAGATAATAATTATATATTTTTAGTTGTCATCCTCATTTTTTATAAAAATATCTTGTGTTTTATTATTTCTCAGAGGAAATCAATTACTTGTTTGTTTAAAAGAAGTATATGGTAAAGACCAACTAAATAACATATTAAACTGAGTATAGCAAAAAATATGATTAAAACTCAGAGTGTACACACACACACACACACACACACATAATCTTGACCTATCACCCTATAGTCGGTTTGTTGTTTATACTATATACCCTATTTTTTGTCATAATTTTTTACTCTGTTTAATATATTATTTCGCTGGTCTTTAATTTTACCACTCTAAACCCTAAACAAACAAGAAATTGATTTCCTTTGAGAAACAATGACATGCAAGATACTCTTTTTAAATAATGCTCAAAGAACAAATGAATTATATTATGTGGTTGGTCTTTACCACACTTCTTTTAAACAAACATGAAATTGATTTTTTCTAATAAATAATGACATGCAAGATACTTCTTTTAAATAATGCACAAAGAACAAAATGGTTTATATTAAATAGTAGATCTTTACTACATATTTCTTTTAAATAAATAAGAGACTCATTTTTTTGAGAAATAATGACATGCGAGATACTTCTTTTAAGCAATACACAAAATAAAATAAATTATATTATGTGGTTGGTCTTTACCACATGCTTTTTTTTTAACAAACAACTCATTTTCTCTGAGAAATAATGACATGCAAGATACTTTTTTTAAGCAAAATAAATAAATGCAATAAAGCTTTGTGATCATTTCAACCATGTTTTTGACTAACTCAAAAATATCTATTTCACAGATTTTGAGTTTAAGGAAAATATTTTTAGATATACATGAAATTTTTAAGAAAACCAATATGCACAGTATTTTTAACAAGTATTTTTAAACAAATATTTTTAAAAAAACCTATTATTATATTTATTTATTTCAAGACATACGACTGTGCATACAAACAACTACTCTCAATGTTTAAAACTAAAAAAACACAAGTCCATACCTTTCAATCACAAGAAAACTAGTTTAGAATTTGTCTGCGCCTTCATTTCCAACCTCTTGTCCCAATCTTCTGACTACCGGAACTTCACTTCCGTTAAGAGCTTACATAAATGACAAGAAAAAATAAGAAACTGTCACATATGTATTCGAGCAACTTCCATCGATACCGTGGGTGATGTGTTGGACTAATATTAAATTTTGCCTTAGGGCTCCTTAATATGCCGATGTCAATTTACTAAAAAATGGAGCAAAATCTAAACCTCGATCCCCTTAGCTTTAATTCCTCCTCCATCGCATTCAATGCTAGAAATAAAATAAGCATTAGGTTTAAAAATTATTTATTATTAAGTTTTTTAGTTATTAAAAACTATATAGAAGGAAAAACATGTGGCACCAAAGAATATTCAAAATATTTTCACAATAAAAATTAATTATTACATTAAGCTTATTATGTCATCCGCTGTCCTTATTCTATACATACATACATACATATATTTAGCAATTCCAGACTAACTTATACATGTCTTGTATAATTCACTCTTGAATAAGACGAGGATATGTATAACAACTCCAAGAAATTTGTGTTTTGAAATAGGATTGAATATAATCTATAAAACAAATTGGTGCCCCGAACTATGAAATTATATAAAATTGCGGCAATTTGACTTATGTATATTTTTGCAAAATTAACCATTTTTACAATAAAAAATCTACTTGTAGCAATTGGACTATAAATAACCACTAAAATTTTCTCTGATTAAGATTTGACTCCATGACAGAACTAGTTGAAGAAAACAAAATAAAAGAGTTGGGAGATATGTTAACTCAAATTTAAAAAAAAGAGAGAAATAACTTTCTAAAAAACATAGATGACTCCACAAATCTTTGAAATAATTAGAACAATCAATATAATTAGTGGTCCCAACTATTTAATCTTAAAATAATAATTAAAACCATTTTATTTTAGATATTTCATAATATATACAAATAACTTATAATTTTTTGAAATCACTCTATTTTTTTTTTAGTTGACATTTCAAATCACACCCCCCAAAACATCAAATAAAAAAGAGAAACCCTCTTATTCTAAAAACTATAATTCATTTCAATTTAAAAAAAAAACTAATCTATTTTTATTTTCAATTTGGTCCCAAAGCACATCAGATTACCATTAGACGCACTCTGAGATTATCTTGTTGCAAGGTCCTCTCTTCTGCCACGTAGGCAGTCTACGTTTCACACAAAAATAAAAAAAGCCAAATATCCCCCCCCCCACAAAAAAAAATAATTGGCGCGACATGTCGAACATAAACTGGTTCAATCAAATTTTACATACATAATAAAAATGCCATAACACAGAGCAAAAAAATATTATTATTCAACAAGCCTAGAGTCCCTCTGGGCATTTTTTTCCAGGAGAATGTTCAAGTCCTATTGCATCCAGTTGCAGTTGCAGATATTTGGCCAGGGTGTTAACATCACACGCTCAAAATCTGTATTACGTCGCGATTCATCAAAGAAATGCAGAATTTTAATTACAAGGGCATTCGACCATACCCAGGTACACAATAACAGAGCATTTTTTTTTAAGCAATTATATTTTCTTTTCAAAATTCGGTAGACTTCCTAATTCAAGACAATTGCATACATACACACAAAGGGCTCTACGCCTTCTGTGGTTTGAACCTGGATTCAAACTCCACAATTCAGCACAATTGCACACACACATGCAAATGACTTTACGCCTGCTGGGGTTTAAACCTGGGTATGCTTCCTTTTCAAGATTCTTCCAGTCAACCCCACCGAGTTCACAGAATTGCACACATACAGGCACAGGCTCTACACCTGCCGGGTTTCGAGCCTGGGTCTGTTTTCTTTCAATATTTGTCGACTCCAAACTCCATAATTCAACACAATTGCACACATGCATTCAAAGGGCTGTACGGACGAACTGGGGTCTGTTTCCTTTTCAACATTCTTCGAGTCAAACCTTTCAACTCCATACAATTGAAAACATACACACATGGGTTCTATGCCAGCTGGGATTTGAACCTGGGTTTGTTTCCTTTTCAAGATTCTTCAGACTCCAACTTTTCAAATTTAATGTAATTGCACACATACACACACCCGCTCTACTCCTGTTGGGATTTGAACCTGGGTTTGTTTTCTTTTCTAATATTTTTCAACTCAAACTTCCCAATTCCACACAGTTTATAAACGCACAGCAAATATCAGATTGAGAAAATTGACTGATTATATTTTTGTAATCCAGAAGAAGATTCATCATGATTTTTATAAATTAAATACGTTCCATTTTTCAATTAAGTATATGTCGCATGATTAAATATTATTCACCACATGTTTCCAATTCCTGTTGCAGTAAAGTTTGGGGTTATGTTTATATTTTTTATTGGTAGATATTGTATGAGGTTATTGGCTGCTTTTATCGCGGGTCATGCTTGAATTTACCTCATAATTGCATTTGGGATTATGGGTCATGCTCATTTGCACCCCATAATCATATTTTCAAACATGGGTGATACTCAAATGTACCCTATAATCCCGTTTATAAATATGGCTTATGCTTGAATATGCCCCATGATCATTAGAGTGCAACCTCACACGCCTTATTGTGGTAAGGGATTTGAACCTGGGTTGTGCTCTTGTAGTGTCCCCTGTTAGTATTACCAATGCACCACAACACCTTGGACTAGAATTATGTCTATATCATATATCACACATGTTGAAAATTGACTTTCGTACCATGTAATGTTTGGCATTATATCTATACTTTATGAATTATTGTTTGGATGATATTAATTTCTGCAGTATGGACAATTTGCAGGGTGCATATAGCCTTAGTTGGAATTTGGATAACCGGCAATGCATTTCTCATTTATGCTATGGATTTGACCTACAACGAGAAAATTTGACGCCAAATAAGGGGATTCAACCAGTCGGTAGATCACTAGTGCACTTCAAGCTGCAGCGGTCCCTGTTTTCACGGGCTGCACTTGATGAGAAACAACAGGGCACAGAGAATGCACAAGAGACAAGAGAACAACCTAGCCCCTCTACAGAAGAACCTGGCCAGAATAATGGGGCTTGGAAAGAAGAAGCTTATCCCTCGGGTGAGTTTGAATATGAGAAGATTGAAGGATGGAATAGCTTCCTTGTAAAACTGAAGATGCTCATTGCGCTGCCATGGGAACGGGTTAAGAAAGGGAGCGTGTTGAACATGAAACTTCGAGGCCAGGTTTGAGTCTGAAGTTTGATTTTGAGGCATGGAGTTTTTGTTTTTCCACCTGGCCAGGAGTTTTGGAGTTTACGAAGAAAAATCTTCTGGAAAAAATATTTAGGTGGTAATCGTTGTTTATGGTTTCCTTTTTTGTTTGTTATATTAACTTGCACACACTTGGGGTATAACATCTGTCAATTTGTGTACTTACTTAAACAATTGAGTATTGCAAATAGTTTTCTCCAATGTTATATTAGCACCAAAATTGTTACGTAGATCAACTACTTTGGATAGTCCCAACTATTATCATTGTCGGTTGTGTTTAAATCCAATCATAGTTCATCAGATATCTTGGTGTGGTTTTATTTTAGTCAACCACAGGGAAACCTGCAATTCAGGTGGCTTTGGGAGTACTCATCCTTTTCTGTTCAATTCCTTTGCTGTGTTTATAGCTTGCTGTTGCCTTTCTATTGCCATTCACATCTCAACTCTTCACAGTCCAGCATATATCATGACCTAAATCAAGGCAACGGTTGCATTTCTTATATCAATTATCTTTAGTTGTTCATATATCAGTCCCATCGTAACAACTTCTCTAAATGTTTGGTGAGCCTTGAAACTGTCAAAACATAAATTACTTGCAGTATCCTTACACATTCTGCTTTATTAGACATCTGTAATGTATGCATATTTGTACTAAGATAGCAGGTATGATGATGGCATTTCCTTCACTGGAGGGAAACCAACTGAAGTAAAAAGGGTGGGCAAGTTAATCTTTTTGACTAATGATTCAAACTTCAAATTTATTGGAAAGGCTAGTGAGTATTTTCAACCTTAGTGGGTTCTTGTAGGGAGGCTGGTCTTTATTTTAAGTAATCTCTGTATGGATAGAATCTACCTCTATATGCTCAATTATATTGCAAACAAGATAATCATACATTGTTTTATGTTGAACGTGGGTTTTGGATGTTTCTAGAATCTTATTGAAGTGGAAAAAAAGAGAAACTCATGTAAATATATCGAGATACTTTGTATGAGATCAGACAATACTGTGAATGGATATTTTGAAGCTATAGGTTTGCATTCTTCACAAGGTAATTCAAAAAATTAGCTTCTATGAAAGCTTTAGCTGATAACTTTATTTCCAAAATGCTATAACACGCCTCATAATTATCCATTTTAGCTTACTTTTTTTAATTGTGAAGTACAAAGAGGTCACTCCAGGAATTCAGTTTACATGTGAAATGAAAAGGAAATATACTTGACCTATAAATATAGGGAAATTTAGTAATTTTCAGAGTAAAAGGTTCACTTGGAAGACATTGCTTTGCATGCAAGACTAATAGTGTAAGCTTCATCACAATTAGAGTTTCCTACAAAGTGCATGCTAATTTTCTGTTGAGATTTAGCACAGATAAATGCTGTCCGCAATTGTGAATACCACAGATAGAGAAGATAAATTAGAGATCTTGTTGCTTGTTTCCCTTGATCTAAAACTCCAAACCATAATCAGCTATATTTTGATCTGAATATGAAAGCAACTCAACAAATGCATGTCAAAGAAAGAAAGAAATAAATTATGTTAATGTCCACAGATGACCAAAAGTGGGTCAATGGGACTCAAGGATACAACAATTAACAATAGAAAGTTCTAGGAAGGGAGAATCCTAGAAGCAAAATAAAGGAATGAAAGTACTAAAGACAAAATAAAGCATTGTGCCACTAACATAGGTGGTAATGAAATCGATACAAATAGCAATGAAGGGCAAACAAGAGCCCCCAAAAGCATGTGTTGATGAAGATTGGAAGGAAATCTCATCAAATGTCTTTGTCTGTGCATGAAGTGGAGTCATCGTCTAAGCCATCATCGATCATATGAAAGATCTGATAATGCTCATCAGCGAGTACCCAAGGTTGAAGGACCCAGGTTGGGGGATCCTAGGAGGAAACAAAACACTTCCTCTAGAATCTCCTCTAACATCCAATGCTGATGTAACTTCCATTATAGAGAAGAAATTCGTAATATCATTATGCCCCTGTGCTTTGGGGGGTGGCTAGTAAATAGTAGATCCATGTCGCTAGAAAGGGGCAGAGCCACGTCGACAGGAAGGAGCAGGACCATGATGTTGAGGGAGAGTAAGCTGAGAGGTCTACATAACTTGAGTAGTAATGGTGTTTTGGGCGAGGCATTGTCTAATTTATCTATCAACTTTGATGTTTGAAGTTTCAGTGTCCAAAGGGTGCTTAGTGTTGCCAATCACCTGGGTGGGTTGGAAGAAAGAGGTGATCAACATGGGGGCTCTGGAGCCTCTAGGTCCCTGGTAGGCATTTGCGCTAGAGGGTGATGGCCTCACAAAGATAAAGAATAGGCATCGCTGGTTCGGGGATTTGAAGAAAGTAGATAGAGCGTTGTTTGAGTCCTTTTATAGGCAGTGATAACTCCCCTAGGTCTCATAGTAAATGGGGCATCTGAAAATGAAGTGTTCCTGAGTCTCCACCTCCTGGAGGGAGCAAAGATGGCAGATCTGGTCTTGACGGAGAATGTGATGATCAATTTCAACTTATAACTGGTGAGAAAACACTCTCATTTGGCCAAGGGGAAATCTCAAGATGTGGGACCAATGGCGTTGGAGATAGTGAGGGCGACAAATAATAACATCCACCACTTGTAAGAAATGCTCAACGTAAAAATCAAGCTTGGGGTTGAGTGGCCCAAGGGGGGAGATCCAGGTGGCCTATATATACTGTTTGTAGATGTCCTCTCGGTCAGCTCTAGTGATGACATCCTTTGTGGGAAGGAGCCGAGGGGGACTGTCGAGGGAATGCATGAAAGGGGGTATCTTGTCAATAGAGATGCCAACAGAAAGTAGGAGGCTGCTAGTCTCAAAGTACCAATAGTGCTGGCATTTGCTGGGGGCCAGTGAAGCAATCCTCTCTGAAGAGCAAAGTGCTAAGTATGGATATCTCTCATGACCAGAAGCTGAAATCCCCAAAATTTTGAGTTTGTGGATGTAGAAAGTAAGCCTAAATATGTTATTACACAAGTAGACAAGGTGGGTATTGGAATTTGGTATGAGAAAGTGATCAAGCTTGATTTAGACCTTGGGGATCAGGGTTATGTCCATGACTGTCAATGAATTCCTTGAATGTAGTATAATAAAACTAGTAGTAATTAACCTAAACGAACTTGCCCATTTTTTTTAAATTGGGAAATCATGCGTTTCTATTGGGGCCCTCACCTTTAGAGAAATGCAATAAAAAAACCTTACAAAGAGTGGAAGAAGAGAGAGAAATAGGAGAGGAGAGAGGAGAGACAAATGTAGAGAAAGAAGAGAAGAAAGGAAAGGATGTGAAGCTCTTGAGATACATTGACACTGGACAGAGCCACGTAAACCCAAAACAACCCATAAGTTGGGCGATATGATTAGCTTATAAATAGGCCAGAGGAGAGAAAAAGGAATTACCTTGGACCTTTGTTTGGCCTAAGAATCATACGGCAAGAAGAAGGTAGCTTGTCATGCTCTTTTCTTCTATTGACCTTTGGTCCAATCAAGATCTGCTAATACTTGCTCATGCTCCTCCAGAAGGCAGGATTGCAATGGGTCTCAAAAATAAAGGGGACTAGAGAATGAACCAGCAACCAGTTGATTAGGAGAAGCAACAATGTCTGGCCCCTAAAGCAAGGTGGAAGGTTCCAGTGGGCTCTCATCAACATGAGTTTTAGGCGAAGGAACCAAGGACTCAAGAGCCCTGTCAATAGAGGCAACAAGACTTTCTTGGGCTCTCTTGGAAGAAGAGGTGCATCCAAATTTAAAGTGGCTGCTGATTTGTCCTTAGCCTCCAGATCTTTTGTAATTGGATCCACCAAATGATGGTTTTCCTTGGCTCCTCATCACCATGTTGAAGGGAGTTTTCTTCCCTTCCTCTTTTGACCACCCAAGGCAGCATCCTTGCCCGCTTTCCTATTGGGGCGATTGAAAACTAGATACCCATGAGAGATGTAGGCTCTGCACCTAAAAGCTACTTGTTTGTAATCGAGCTTTTACTTCCAGATGCGCTCTCCCACTTTGAGACAGATTTCATTAGGCAATCCATTAGTGAAATCAATTTTGACACAAAGTTTGGCAAAAGTGGTGATATGATGCTGAGCTGTATCATGGGAGCAGAAGTGAAATTCCCCAAGGCATTTCCAATGGGCTGCAAGTTTGTAGGATACCAAAACTGAAGGGGAAGGTTTGTGAGTCCAACCCAAACAGGAGTAGAAGAGATAGAATCCACAAAGGGGTCAAAAGAAGAGTACTAGGGCTTCATGCATAAGCCAACACTTCCCCAAAACCAGGGGTCAGCCTGAAGAATAAGGTCTCTCTCTTCAGCAACATCACATTCTACTATGAAAAAACCCCGAGCGCATGGGTAGATGTAAATGTTTTTGTAATAGAGGTTTACAAGAACTTAAAACCCATTTATGAAGATCAGCAAACCTAGGCCACATGCGATTGAACCTACAGATCAATCTGTGCTTCCTGTATAAGTCTTTTGGATCAATCGCCTGTTGTCCTTTCTCAACAATAGGGATTTTCTCTGTCACATCTACTACAAAACGAGCACCAAGGATTCGAGGGGCAACTGTTTTTGCTGTACGCTGGGTCAGAGCACTTTTGAAAGACAATGAAGGGCTTCTCTGAACCTCTGCTGAAACAACACAGCCCATGAGAGGGGCAAAAGGCAGTGGTGCAGAGGAGGAAGGCACCACCAGAGTCTGAGGAGACTTTCTAGGCTGTGACCCACAAGGAAGTTGAAGAGGCTTACAGCTCAATAAATCAGGCAAACTACCACCAATAGGAGGCTCAGGCAAAACAACTTGATTCTCAGCAAAGGAGTTCATCTGGGAACCATTAGCAGAGCAGGGGTGTTGGAACAGGGAGCCCCAAACGAAGATGCAACAAATGGGCAGAAGAAGCTTTCAATCCCTTACGGTCATTGCTCGGCAATGGGTAGGAGAAGAGGTTGCAGTTGCTATCCGTCTTGACTCTGATTGTTTTCTACAATTGGAACACCTTACAGTAGCTATGTGGAGATTATTAATCTTCTTAACACCATGCATATTTATGCTATCAAGGCCTGGTAGAGGTTTCATTCCTTTACCATCTACACATGGCCTTGATACCTAGAGTTCAGAGAGTCCTTTCTGCATATGACTGTTTCTTGCAGGAGTACTTCCAACATTTCAGTGCATGCATGGTGTGGGAATCTTGCCTCACTTGTTTGTATTTACTCAATAGGGTTTTCACTTTTTTATTTCTTTCTTCTGATAAACTTTATTTTGTCAAAGCTTTAGTGCTTGCACTTTTTGCATATTAATTTTCTGAAAAAAAAACATTTATATGTTATATATTAAAAATCAAACCATATTCTCTTAAGGGATCTTAGAGCCTACCAGGGACTTAACCCTAGCAGTGGTTTTTAAGGCATGATAAATTCAGTCATAATTATAACTTTTTACAGCATATAAACACAAATATAGTTTGAGCACGAGGAGTTTAATTTTTCTTTTTTTACGCATGGTAGGTCAGAAACTTCTTAGTATTCCATGTTCCTATATTCTTTGTTTTTGGTTATTGGTGGACCTTGCACCACCTGTGCAAGGTCCACCAAAAATAACTTTTTCACGTAACAACCTGAACTGATTTGGTGCACTTCACTGTTGATGCAAGGTCTACTAATCTAGTTTGAGACCCTTCTGTACCTATAAAATGACAACTTTTATTCAAAACTTGAAGTGAACCCTCTTTGGATCACTTGGACAGAAACACTTGTCGATTGGAAATAAAGACATCAGGTGCAATCACCCTTATTTATATTCAAGTAGATTATAGGCAAACCTTTATAAGTCCAGATGACCTGTACAGACTTGAAAGTGATGTCATAAATATATCAAATCTGCTCTTGTTGGCTTCCCTTCAAAGATTACTGTGATTTTGGTTCAATCTTTTGTTTTAGGTGGTACTTTGATGTGCTAGAAGAAAGGGCAAAGTAATTTGCTTTAGGCCATCTCTATTTTGCTTGATTTCCCCTTCATATGACCAAATTCTCCCTTATCTCAACCTTAACAAGACAAGGATTGTGTGTGATAATTATTTGTTTAAATAGTGTATTATAAATTGAAATTGGGGATGCTTCTTGTGTTCTAACAGCTGTAAAAGGATTTTGTAGATGTACATTTTTGTGACCAGCATTATTCTTTATGCCATTGAAAACTCACTCTTCATATTTTTGTTCAGATTTCAGATCAATTGCAAGATCGGTTTTCATCAAGATTATCATTACCCAAAATCTGTGAGAATTTTATTAAAGCAGCTCATGATCCTCGGATTGCTGGTATTTATCTTCAAATTGAACCTTTGGACTGTGGATGGGGTAAAATTGATGAAATTCGCCGACACATTGTTGACTACAGGAAGTCAGGTATGTCTGATTTATAGTAGATAGCCTCATTCATTACTTTTGTCTCTTGGAATGAGCTTCAGTTTTTTGAAATATTATACATGGACATCCCTATGTTATTTTATTCCTTGAAAAAATTGTTTCTTTAGTGTATATGACCTTGTAGCAAAGGCAATCACTTAGTATTGAGCACACCGATGTGCCATAAATACCATTTCCATGTTTTGTTTAAAGAAATTCCAATTCTGTGCAAAGTTCAAATTGGATGTCTTACCATTCTATTGGAATGGGAGTATTTGTTTGATCCCTCTGAATTGTCCGTATGATACAGTTGCTGCATTTCGAATCTATGTTTAAATTTGGCCAAGTTAAAATTTAAAAACAAATTGCTACTGGAAAAACGAGTGATGGAGTTCACCAATAAATTTGGATAAAATATTCTTGATATGGTTGGTTTCCAAAGTGTGCAAATCATGTTAACCAATATTGTTATTTATAGTTCTATCTATAATAGTGTGGGCAATTTGGCAAGGCCAAGATCACTTCTGAGCTGTCACGAGGTTGACACATGTGTGGGGTATACATATATGCATACATAGTTGGAGAACGACCACCTATATATACAAGTATGTAGGATTCATATGTAGGAGAATATATGTGACATGAAATGAGACATCACATAGGAGCCATAACAGAGAGAACAGAATAATTTAAAAATATATTATTCTTATGTCACCATATGAAAAGTACTCATGACACTAGATGACAAGCCATAATTAGCTTATGACACAATATGGCATGTTCATAAACCGAGAACATGTGGAAGATGAGTCATAATTGGGAAAAAGGGATAAAAGAATGGAAATAATCCTATTTACATACTGTCAAGACCCATATTCAAATAATAGCATGTAATACTAACTTAGACATTAGAAATAACATCCCTAGGTATGAGAATTAGACATTATTTCCAACACCAATTTTAATGTCTTGATTCATAAGTCTCTCGCAGATTGAGATGAGAAATGGCCTACAGTGCTTTGGGACTATCAGACAACGTACAAGATGACAACAACACATTCTGATGTCCCCAACTCAAGCCACGTGGCTTAACGATGCATGGGCTGTCCTTTACTTGGATTACCCAAGAGGAAGAGGATGTAGAGCATTATTGCGTAAGCGTAGAGTCTTTGGCTTGTATCCTATTCTATTCTTAAGTTGTGGGCACACCTTTCTATGCAACTTAAGTGATTCCTAGCCTAAAGACTTATTATTTCGCCCTTTTTGAGTTTAATGACTTAAGAGACATGTACTTTAAGTGATTTTTATTAAACATGTACAAAAAAGGTCAAGGGTGGGCGTTGGAAGATAAGGGGCCTATTGGCTCATTTTTGAGGGTTTTATATGGAGCATTGGATTGAGTTGGTAATAGATCAATGGCTGAGATTAAATCCTTCTTTTGGGAGTCATTATATAACATCTTAGGGTTCTTTTGGAGCTCATTATGTTGTTAGTTTTTCTCTATTGTTGCTGCAATCTTTGGCTTAAGGTCTGAAAACCCTTGATATCCTTGGTTTCGGAGAGACATATGGGCTCCCCCTAGTTAGAAGGGTGTGTTTTGGAGGAAGGGCTTTGGTTTGTGATGTCCTAGCACATCATTTTCAGAGTTGCATTTTGTTAACAGGGTTGGAGGCTATTTTGGGAGGTGAGTTTCAGAATATCAGGATCAGATTTGGATTATGTACAGCCATGTATCTTCCTGTTTCTGAGCATCATTGAAGCTAATAAAAGAAAGGACAAGTGGGACAGACTTAGTGCTGGTTTACTGGGTTTTTGGCAAGGGCAGCTAGGGTTTGAAGATATTTTTGAGGTATTTGTGTCTAAATCTGTATACTGTTAATCATATTCATCTCGAAAAATTATGGAAAAATCAATGTAAGCTATTTCTGAAATTTCTGGGCAGTTTTTAGTGTGTTTTCTGTAACTTTTGATAGTCAGAAATGTCTATTAATTAACAGAAAAATATTTTGAGCATAGATCTGAGCTTGTTGAAATGTTGTCTATTTGCAAATGAAATTTCAGAATTTTTTGTTGTATATTTTTGGAGATTTTGTGTTTTTTCCATTATCCTTATTAGGGATAGTACACACATTCCTTTCCAATTAATGATTAGATTAGATTCTTTAATGATAAAGTGCAATGTACAAGTGAGTTAAAAAGTGAAGAGAAAATAAAAAAGCCTAGATATAGAATGTGAAAAATATAAAAAGTAGGATGCTGTATTAGTTAGAACTCTATAATGCATCCCTTGCTCATTAAACGTTTTAAAAGAGGGTTGGAATTGTCTTTATAAACCAAACCCTCAAGATTTCTATTTAGTGAGGATTATCAAAAGCACAGTTTATGATGATTGAAGACAAGGCTTTTGACAAAAAAGTAACCAGCAAGAGTGATTTTAAGAAAACCCATGTGAGATACAAATTTCCAATTCATGGCAAAGATTTCAAGATTGTCCTTGCACGCCTCTAAAGGCAACTAATTTAATAGGGCAAAGTCCAAGTCCCAATGACCCTCTTTTTCTTTCGGATGACTCTTGTACAAAAGACTTGAATTCCAAGGGCATCAATATTCATTTTGGATGACATCCTTTAGAAACAATGATCCTGAATACTATGCTTGTACCAGTCATACTAGGACTTTTCAATGACGATAAGCGATGTCAACCAGAGGGACATCAACAAGGGGAATGTTAGTGGGGCAACGTTAGAAAGCTAACATCATTAGAAGGGGGACATTAATGTTGAAAAATTAGCAGCATAATTGATGTTAGACACGTAGCAACAAAGTTGGAAGACATCAAAAAGTTAATGTTAATAAAAGCACAAGGACAGGGAAACATTAGTGAGGTGGCACAAGTTGACACTAGGTAGTTAACATGGAAGGCACGGGTAACATCAACATCCTTTGGGACGATGTCAACCAATTTTCCAATTAATTCACTAGGTTTCACTCTATTTGGACTTTTCGGATTTTAGTGATTCTCGTAATTGACAAGTTTTTGGTTTCTCAAGGGAGGCAAGCATTTGCTTAATTCTGCATAGTTGAAGGTTTTATAGATTACAAGAAATACGTGCTTTGGGGTTTAGGGTTGCAGTTGTCATGGGGAAGGAACCTCAACATTAGCAGCCTAAGATTAAAGAGGGGCTTATGGATAAGCACTTGAATTTTCAGTCGATGAAGTTCATGCAATCTACTATCAACACCGAGCAACCCAAGAGTGAACATGTTGAAACCTCTCACAAGTATAAGAGTGCAGACAAAGCTAAGAGGTAGATAAGATAAGATAAATATATTAATGTCCAACGAATGACCACAAAGGTAGGTCAAAGGGACTATAGATTACAAAAGTGTGTCGGGAACAAGTGGGAAACCAAAAAGGTCTCCAAAAATGAGAAGAACAATGCTGAAAGAAATAATAGAAAACAAAGCCAAGAGCAACAATGCTTAGAGCCAAAGAAAGAAGTAGAAGAAATGAGCAACCCATGAAAATCCCTAAACATTGGGAAAGTGTTTGAGTCCGAGTTTGCATCCGTAGACCTTGGCATTGTACACAATGAGCGACAATGAGTAAGTCGGCAACTTATGTTTATATTTTAAAATAAAGGGGACTTTTCTAATTGGATTAAGGCAACGCTTAATTATAAATTAAAAAGTCACTTTATGAATTATAGTAAATTACCCTCTCCCTTGTCCCCTTGCCCCAACCCCCCTAGAGCACCCCACTTTGGAGATTAGTTGGGGAAAATGTAAAAAAGATGGAGGGGTTCATTTGTGGGATCCATGATTCATCTATCACTTGATTTTGTGAGTTGAGAAATTTTGCTTCTACTTTCAACTATTGAGGACGGGGACCCTCTTTAACAATCACATCTTGGGGACGAAAACCCTCAACTTCTGTTGGTGGCTTCATTCAGGGGTCACGATTGAGTGAAAAGTCATTAAACATAGGCTAGAGCTTCAGTTTTTGGTGGATGCATTAGCTAAAGCTTCAGTTTTTGGTGGACGCATTAGCTAGAGCGCTATTTGGGGTTGATGACTTGTTGGAGGGCATGTTGACGTCATCCTTTGGAGGGCTGACGTCACCCTGAGGAGCTGGTTTTGAGGGTTGTTTAGTGTGTGGTTTCATCTTGGGCTTGCCCAAGGCTGTTTCATGCTTGATACACCATTAATTTCTTAGCTAGTTGGTTAGTCATGGTTGAAATTGGATTTGTATGATCTGCTAATATTTTATTAAAAATCAGATTTGAAGTTGTAAGAATTCTACTCTTGAAATAAATTGAGTTTTTTAATTGTCTGAGGGTTTTTAGGTGGATTGTATTTTTTCCTGTAATGTTTTATGGATCATTTTCAGAATTCTGTACTTTCAAATTAGGGTTTTAGTAAAATTCCAGAATTTCATTAATTTGTCCTAAAAGGGATATTACAGTGGTATCAGAGCCATCTCCTTGCCAGCTATTGGGATTGAGTTGTCTGTAGGTTCCACTACATGCACAACAATGACAGCTTAGGTATTATGAAAGAGAAAAGAAAGGGTCCGAAACAACAAAGAGAAGGGTTTGAGCAACTAGGGCACAAGAATATGGATAATCCGATGCAAATTGTGTTCAATTTGAGGAATTTACTCAAAATCAAGAGCGTATGACAGATTTGATGGCTTAAATGGTTTGTACCATGCGGGGCATGAAGGCATCCTGTCCTTCCCATGGTGAGGGGAGTGCTTTGGGAGCCAACAACAACCCTCCCACATAGATAACGACGGTTGGATCTACAGCTAAGCCTTTTCAGCGTAACTTCATTCATAGAGAGGAAGTCATTCATGAGGTGGAGCTTCAACATTCAATGATGGATGATATTGTTGCTAGTTATGTAGAATACACGACTCTTCTACTTGAGATCAAAGGAGAAATGACCCTCGCTAATTTCGTGTAGTTGAAGAGGAACAAAGAGGGGCCTAGAGCTGATCTTAGACCTCGGAATAATTAGAGGGATCTTCAACAAGTTTTGGGAAAGCTCACTCTTTCTACATTTGATGGATCTACCAAGATCACCACTCGAGCTTGGATCCAAAAGGTAGATACATACCTTTCTCTCCATTCTATGATGGAAGATGAAGCCATCAAGTTTGCTACTTCACATTGTGAGGGCACGACAAATGAGTGGTGGTACCATGGATTGGTCCAACTTGGGCACAACCTCATCAACTCTTATGATGAGTTCAACATGCGGTTGATTGAGAGTTTTGATAGGGTTGATCCGGAGATCCATTTTAGGGAGTTAGTGCAACTGAAACAAAATACTTCCATGAATGATTATGTGGCTGAATTTCAGAGAGTGTTAGTGATGGTACCAGATGTATCTGACAGGAGACTTGCGGTATTGTTTATTGAAGGGTTGGCTGATCCACTTAAGGGTTTGGTCAAGGCTTTCAACCCTTGTTTTCTCCAAGAACCCATCAAAGGCTTTTGATCTAGAAACAACAGTTCCTAAGGACAAATTTCTGCCTTTAGGACAGCGAAGGACATATTCTTTTGGGCAGCCTAGGACTTCACCTTCCGGGCAACCAAGGACAGCCCCATATGATCAGCAAAGAAGGCCATATCAGCAAGGCAGCATGCAGCAAAAGGAGTTGCCAAAGACAAATAAAGAAGTGGAATCAAGGAATGAGTTAAGGAGGAGAAATTTGTGCTTCATTTGCAAAGACCGATGCACACTGGGTCATCATTGTCTTGGCAAAGGGCAAGTTCATTACATTGAGGTAGTATTAGACAGAGAAGAAGAAGGGGAAGAACCGAAAAAAGAAGAGCAAATAAAGAATGAAGAAGTTGACCATATAGATGGCACCCTTGCCAAATTTTTCGGTGCTCCTAGATATCACTGTTTTAGAGTGAGAGGAGTATTGCAAGGTAAGAATGTAACTGTGCTAATTGATAGTGGGGCAACCCACAACTTCATTGATGAAGGTTTGGTATCTAGATTCGGGCTGCTGATAGTGGGGCAACCCACAGCTTCATTGATGAAGGTTTGGTATCTAGATTCGGGCTGCAAGCTGAAGATTTCAAGGGCTTCAATGTAACAGTGATAGATGGCTTCACCATCCCATGCACAAATAAAATTCAGCAGCTGAATATCACTTTGGGAAGGCATAAGATTGATGATGATTTCTATGTCGTTGGGATTGGTGACACCAACATAGTCCTTGGGGTGCAATGGCTGCATTCTCCAAGAGAATTCACCCACAATTACCAAACAATGGAGCTGAAATTCAAATCAATAGGTAAAAAAGTAGTGTTGCGTGGTATGGCAAATGGAGCTCCTATGGTAGTGACAACAAAAAAAATGGAAAGGGCTTTTCATAGAGGGCAGGTTGCCTGGGTAGAAGAGTGCTTTGTGAGTTCTATAGATCAAAAATTGGAGCAACAACAATATTGTAAGGATATTCAGCCCATCCTTGATAAGCATGCTAAGGTTTTCGGCAGTATTCCACATGGATGACCATCGGATAGAGGTTTTTAACATATCATTGAGTTGGAGCCCGAGACTAAAGCAATAATAACCACTCCATACTGCCATCCTAGAGCCTACAAGAAGGAAATTGAGAAAGCCATCAAATAGCTATTGGAGATGTGACACATAAGGCCTAGTTCTAGTCCTTTTGCTTCTTCAGTTATTCTAGTGAAGAAGAAGGATGGAACCATGAGGATGTGCATTGAATACTGCCTTTTAAACAAAAAAAAAACATAAAGAATAGGTACCCCATACTTAGGATTGATGAGTTGGTTGATGAGCTACATGAAGCCATCTACTTTTCCAAGATTGACTTGAGATTGGATAACACCAAATTTGGGTAAGAGAAAAGGATGTTCAAAAGACAACTTTTAGATGTCACTTTGGGTACTATGAATTTTTTGTTATGCCTTTTGGATTAACCAATGCACTGACAAATTTCCAATCTTGTATGAACAATGTCTTTAGGCAACACTTGAGGAAGTTTGTTTTGGTCTTCTTTGATGAATCCTAGTATATAGTAAAACATGGAAGGAGCATTTAACACACTTGGACATAGTGCTGGGAAATTTGGGACAAAAAACAATGTTTGCAAAAGAGTCTAAGTGTGAGTTTGGGATGTAGGAAATTTTGTATTTAGGCCATGTGTCAATGCCCAAGGAGTCCATGTTGATCAACAAAAGATCCAAGCAATCATGGATTGGCGTCCACTTCCAATTATGACACATTTGAACGGTTTTTTGGGCTTATGCAGCTATTATAGAAGGTTTGTCAAAGGATTTTCTCAACTTGCTGTTCTGTTGACGGATTTAACCAAAAAGAGGTCTTTCAGCTGGTCCAAAATAACACAAATAGTGTTTCATAAACTCAAGGAAGTGATGAGTTCATGCCTGGTACTTGCTGTTTCGAATTTCTCCATCTCTTTTGTGCTGGAATGTGACGCTTCAGGGGAAGGTATAGGGATTGTTTTGATTCAAAAAGGGCATCCAATAGCCTTTGAGAGTTGGAAGCTCAAAGAGGTGGAGCGTAAGTTCTCTATTTATGATAAAGAAATGTTGGCCATCATGCATGCATTGGCCAAATTCGGGCAGTATTTGATTTGTGGTAGGTTTGTGGTCAAAACCGATCACAATAGTTTGACGCACTTTCTCAGCCAAAAGGATTTGAATGATAGACAACAAAAATAGGGAAACGAACTTCAACCTTATGACTCTGATATTGAGTATGTCAAAGGGTAAAACAATGTAGTTGATGATGCATTGTATAGAAGGCCTATTCTTTGGTCCTTGATGTAGATTACTTCTGATTGAAAGGCTTTTATAACAACCGAGTATGCGAATAACGACTTTACTACTGTTGTCCTTGAAGGTAAAAATGAAGATGATAGGTACAAGGTAGTGGACGGTCTTATTTTCTACAAGAATAGGATCTTATTGGTTGTTGAGTCTAAGATGAAAAATAAGATATTGAGAGCTATTCATGATACTTCCTTGGCTAGTCATCCGGGGTATTCTAAGCCATAAAAATAAGTGAGGAAAAGATTCTTTTGGAAGGGACTCAAGGGAGATGTCCTTCAATACATCTCGCTTGCCAACAAAATATACTTGATCAAGTTTTTCCAGCTGGTTTGTTGCAGCCCTTACCCATTCCTACTCAAAAATGGGAAAGTATCTCTATGGATTTGATCACAGGACTTCTCATGGTTCAAGGTAAGAGTTGTATGTTTGTGGTGGTTGATAGGCTCACCAAATGTGCTCACTTTTTTGCAGTTCTAACCAAGTACAATGCACCTCTAGTGGCTGATATCTTTTTCAAAGAAGTTTTTAAACTTCGTGGGCTGCCCAAAAACATTGTGAGTGATAGGGACAATAGGTTCACGAGCTTGTTTTGGCAAGAGCTCTTTCGTTTGACTGGCACAGAGTTGACTACTAGTACTAGCTATTATTCACAAACCGATGGACAAACTGAGATAGTGAATAAGTGGATTGAAGGGTACCTAAGGAACTATGTTGCAGGGAAACAATCAATTTGGATAAAGTGGTTGTACATGGGTGAGCATTGCTACAATACATCATACCACATGTCCATTGGTATGTCTCCCTTTAGAGCCTTGTATGGGTATGATACACTTTCTTCGTGGATTTGGTTTTGACGGATAGTAGAGTGCTTGGGGCTAAGGATTTAGTTCAACAAAGTCAAGATATATTGGGGGTGCTCAAGAAGAACCTCCAACGTGCCCAAAATCAACAAAAGTTGTCTGCAGACCAACACCGGATGGAGAGGACTTTTGAGGTGGGAGACATGGTTTTTTTGAGGTTGCAGCCTTGTAGGCAGTCTTTTGTCAAACATAGTGGGGCAGAGAAGCTCAAAGCCCACTTCTATGGTCCTTTACAGAGTTCAAAGGAGAATTGGAGAGGTTCCTTATGAGTTATAACTATCAGAGCATAGCTAGATCGACAATGTGTTTCATGTTTTCAAAAAGGCACTAGGGTAGTGTATAACTCCTACATAATTACCACCTTTGGATGATGAGGGCAAGCTGATTTTGATTCCAAAATCTATCATAGAGGTCAAAGAAAGGAAGCTGATGAACATTGGCATCATGGAGTACTTGGTTCGTTGGAAGGATCTACCCATTGAGGATGCTACATGGGAAGGGGCAGCTATTTTGCAAAATCCTAGCTTGCAATTGCTTGGGGACTAGCAATTTTGAGAGGGGAGGACTGTAATGTCCCCTTCTCAAGATTAGTGCCATATGAAGAGCCTTAGCCTATTTTGTAGTTTCTTGCAGGCTAAGGGGATGAGGAGAAGGGAAATGTGGATTTGGCGAGCTAAGTTAGCCAAAAAGTAACTTATTGTCGGCAACTTATGTTTAAATTTGAAATAAAGGGACTTTTCTAATTGGAGTAACACTTAATTATAAATTAAAAAGTCACTTTATGAATTATAGTAAATAACCCCCCCACTTGGAGTGCCCCACTTTGGAGATTGAGTTGGGGAAAAGGTATAAAGGAAGATGGAGGGGTTCATTTGTGGGATCCATGATTCATCTATCACTTGATTTTGTAAGTTGAGCAATTTTGTTTCTACTTTCAACGATTGAGGACAAAAACCCTCTTTGGCAATCAGATCTTGGGGATGAAAACTCTCAACTTTTGTTGGTGGCTTCATTTAGGGGTCACGATTGACCAAAAAGTCATTGAACATAGGATAGAGCATCAGGGTTTTGGTTGGTGCATCAGCTAGAGGGCTGACAACTTATTGGAAGGCTCTTTGGCATGCTAATGTCATCCTTTGGAGGGCTAACGTCACCCTAGGGAGCTGATTTTGAGGGTTGTTCAGTGTGTGGTCTCATCTTGGGCTTGCCCAAGGCTGTTTTGTGCTTCATACAACATCAATTTCTTAGCTGGTTGGTTAGTTATGGTTGAAATTGCATTGATATGATCCACTGTAAATTAATTAATTTACAGCCTGAAAATATTTTATAAAAAATCAGATTTGAAGTTCTAAGGATTCTACTCTTGAAATAGAATTGAGTTTCTTAACTGTTTGAGGGTTTCTATGTGAATTGTTTTTTTTCCTATAATGTTTTATGGATCATTTTCAAAATTTTGTACTTTCACATTAGGATTTCAGTAAAATTCCATATTTATAAATCTGCCCTAAAAGTTATATTACAGTTTCCTTTGCACCACTTGATCTCCATTCCGTCGCTTGATCTCCACATGTTTTGGAGTGTTGATGATTGACAGAGTGTGTTGTCAACCAGGTCTCCTCCTCAGTCCTGGATTAGGGTGGGAACACTGGAAAACTTTGTTCCTTTGAATTGGCTTGGGAAAGCGGAACTTGCTTGCATGATTGCATAAATGCAAAGAAGGAAAGAAAGTTCGACAAGTCTGATCATTTATATTGCAAAACTTTTTCTTTTGACACCAATTAGATAATTGGGGTTAGTGTACATCTGTGCAAAGTGCAAGTTGTGTAATAACCCCTGGATTTTCCGATTAAAAACATATCGAAAAATTTCCAAGGGGAAAAGGATAGAAAACGACTTGAAGGTTTTCGATTAGTAAAGACGAAAATGAATTGGCAAAAAGGGGTTGAAGGGTGAGATACCATTTAACCCAAAAGACTATTGAGACAACAACATATACAAAGTTTGGTAGCACCCCCAAGTTTATAGGAAAATTTGGGGATAACAACTTGATGTTTGGACTTGTACTAATCCCAAGGGGAAAACCACTACATACCTTGTTGGTCGTAATAGAACTCAATTGACATGAGCCAAGTGGTTCTCTGAGTCAGCGTTCTAGAGATGTTTGAAAATCTTATGTAGAAATTGGGGAAAATTTCCTCTAATTAGGGAGGAAATGATGAGGACATCTAATATAGTTAGGAAGTTTAATTATTATCAATCAAATCAATATGCAAGTGGGTTAGTGGAATATTTTCAAAGGGTGGATAGAAATAAATTAAAATAGGTGGACGACAAGTAGTTTGTAGGTGGGAGTTGAAAACATTAAACATTGTAATATCTTTAGCCTATATATACATCTCTTTTGTAAATACTAAAATAGACACTCAGAAATAGAAATCATATCAATATAAGTCAAACTCATCATCCGTCTATTGCAATCCATGATTGAATTTGATTTTGCTTGATTGAGGCTATCCAAATCATTATACACTTGAGCTTATGTGTGCGCGTTTGAAATCTTTATTGAATTCTGTTTTAGCTTCTCCTTGTGTCTTATTTTTCTTTGACTCTAGTTGATTATAGCATTTGATTGCTTGACCTTGCAAAGTACTAGGGATATACTCAAGCCTAGTTTTATTATCTGATATATAATTTTATTTCCACTATACTCTGAGTACAAGAAATGTGCAGTTGAATCCTCTTTAAAATTAGAGGTTTGACTCTACCATAGTTTTTAATAATCGAGGAAGAGATTATTGGAAAAAAGAGGTTTGATTCTTTCACAGTCCTTAATAATTGAGGAAAGGATTTTTGGAGAAAAAGAAATATCTAACAAGTTTTTGAGTCTGTGTTTCAGATCACACCACGCGATGCATTGTGAGGACAAAAGTGTGTATGGATTACATAATAGAGCCTTTTGTAGATAACTCTAATACATATACCCGATGTCGTAGGTCTTGTCAAAAGAAAACATCAATTATAAAATTAGCCATTATGAACTATTTGTTACAAGTTAGCCATTAAAAACTAGTCATTACAATAATTGGTCATGACCCACTAATCTATACATTAATTACCATTTCTTTTGGGTTGGGAACCTTTTCTCAAATTTTTGAATGACAAGTCTCCATGAGCGGCTTAAGCTTATGCCGTCATCGCTATCCAGTTTGTGGATGCTTATCAATCTCCAATGCCTTCCTAAGATGATGCTTGAGTAGTGATCCTCCTTCACGATAACCTTATCCTTTTCCAAACAAATGTGGTGTTTAGAGGAGTTCGAATGCTCTATCATTGCTGAGTTTTCTACCCTATTTTTGAGAAATTCTATGGTATACTCTTTAATTCTTGTTTGAATGGACCTACCCAATGCACCAATGTATGTCTGCCCACAAGAGCATTTGATGTTATAGACATTGCGCTTGAGCTTTGGCTCTAAATGATCCTTTGAAGACTTGAGAACCTTCTTGAGCTTTCCTCTTGCAAAATAAGCTCAATGGCTTGTCTTTTTTGTAGTAATTGTATTCTTCTAAGTGAGGTGCTATCTTTCCTCTAGTATAGACAATGAGCTTCGAATTTTGCTTGAAGCCTACACTTGTCTCAGAGCTGACGAGTATATATGAGAGCTGAGTGGAAAAACTATCATTTGCTTATAATGAAATGCTAAGTTAGTTAGGCATGTGTACTTCATGGTAGAGGCCATTCATTCAAATTTGGAGGTGGGTATGGTTGTACACCACATTGAACGATATATAAGGTAAATGGAAAATCAATCCTCTTGTGGCCTTCCACAAAGGGGATCTCATACATCAAATTGGTGTTTGACTTGGTAGTGCTCTAAAAAGCTACAATTTTTGGGAAGATGTTGCCCACCTTAATTTCAAAATTGGGAATTTGACTTATGTTAGTATCCCTTGACTGTTTCTTTGTCCAAACTTGGAGTGATGTTCGTTTTTGTTAGAGTAGGGGGTTTTTATTTTTCCCATATTTATTTATTATGTGTTTTTTCCCTCACTTGGAGTTTTCCTACTTTCATGGAGAAGCTTGCTTAGGTGCACAGGTTGATCGGATGACTAGGAAGCAACTGCCTTGACTTGCTATTCGGGGTATGAGAGTTATTCCTCTACTCTTGGCTCTATTGACCACCTTTTGTGGAGTTACTATTCTATTCCGAGGGTCTATTGACATTTTTTTTGAGGAGTTACTCAACACTCTCCTATATGTACATCTCACTTGATGAGCTTTTTCAGTTAATGGAAGATTGGTATTTTGGCTCCTATTTGTCTTATGCAATATTCTCGTATTGATTTTATTTAGCTTGCAATTGTGTGTTGTGTGCTTGTTTGTTTCGCCCCTATCACAAATTTGTGTATCCACATGATCTGATGACCCTGGCCACAACTCCGATATGGTATCAAATTGCCACCCTATTAATTGTGTCTGGTTTTATGTTGTAAGCTTTATTTTGAAATCTTGAGATAGTTTGTAGTGTATTGTGAGGCATTTTTAAGAGGATTTGCAAAAAATTTCAGGTGTTTTTTGAAATCTCAAAAACCATGAAAAAATTGAGAGGCCTTTTTTACTGGAAATCGTGAGTTTATCATTTGCAAATAAAGTTGTTTATTTTTCATCCCTATTGTTGGAAGTTCTGGTCTTTGGTGGAGGCATTTTTTTGGTGGTTACAGGGTATTTTCGCATTGTGGAAGAAACATGGCCTATTTGGTGATCACGTACTATTGAGACTCGGTTTGGTTTTCACTTGGTGTCAAAGGTTGTTTGCTTGGTGTCGACTCACTCTTACAGATTGTAGGCCCATCTAACTCCTCGCCGCCATTCACACTAGCTTCCACTCATTGTGCCTTCCGGTCGCTTCTACTATAGTCCATGGCCTTAAGTCGACCTCCAATTGAAGCTTGTCAAATCTACAGGATGTTCGGCCTCACATTGACTCCTCTTTAATCACGTAGACTTGTATTTGTGCCTCCAAATTATGCTCAGACCAAATATGCGACCACCACGTCGCCCTTGGAGCACATTTAGATATGCTTTGGCCTTTCTTAGACCTGCAAACTCTCCACTTGAGGTTTCTTAGTCTATCGTCAAGTTGGTAGGCGCTTTCACCTAAAACCACCTTCTCTTGCATGCAAGTGGTTTTACAAACCACTTATGAAAGTTTGTGGTTTTGTTTTTTGGTGGGAAAGCCTTTTTTCAAAATATTACATGCTTATTTTATAAGTTATATCATGTTTTGATATTAATTAGTATTTTATAACTTTATAAGTATTGCTCTATAAAAAGCTTTCTAGTGGAAAGTTTCCTTTTTTAGTGGAAGGGGAGGTAGATTTCAATGGCATGTTTTTGATTGCTTTTTTAATAAAAACAATATATTGTGGGGATAGTTGCTAAAGAGAGGGTTTTTTGATTGTTTTTTATAAAACAATATATTGTGAGCTTTATTTAAAAGATGATAATATTGTTTTTGTTCAAAATCTTCATATTTTTGCTAGATGAAGACCGGAGGGTGAGGTCTGGTTTGGCTGGTGGCCAAACCCCTCACATTCAAAACATTCATTTTCTCTCTCTTGTTGACTTTGTACTTACGTTTTTTGGATGCACTCTCTGCTGAGCCAATGTCCCTTTGCTTTGCAAATTGTCTTTTCTGAAACTTGCATTGATTTTTCAAGATGCACTCTTGGCTGTGCCTGACATCTTTTGAGTGTGTATTGTTTGCAACATTGGGGGGGGGGTTTACCATTTCATAGTTCAGGGGGGTGTATTGTGTTTGAGTTTCTCTTTCATTCTGTTTGCACTTTTTTTTTTTTGCAATAACTACAACTACAAACCACTACAAATGTCATTTCTGCACAATGGATACAAGTTCAATTAATCCTCTAACGCCATTTAACTATTGTGAATGGAAAACCAAAATGAAAATTATATTAAGGAGCAAGGGAATACATCGTATTACAATGGGCAATGAAACTGAACCTAATACAGAAGCATAAAAAGTTAAGTGGTACAACCGTTGTGACGAAGCCTATGGGTTGTTATGTTTGTCAGTATCCCCTGATCTTCTTTTTCATGTAGTGTCTGCTAAAATTCTTAATTAAGTTTGGACCTCTTTGAAAAAGCTTTTTGGGAAGCTAGATGTAATGAGAGGGCATGAACTAAAGAACGAACTCACTAGTTTGAGTCCTATCGGTTTTGACACCCTTAAAGATTTCTTCATTAAGTTTAAGTCGTTAAGATTGTAGTTGAAAGAATGTGGGATAGAGAAAAAAGATGACCAATTTATTCTTTTTATACTCTTAAAACTAGGTCTAGATTATTCTATCTTTGTCTCTACCTTCCATTCCACTAAAAGTGCTCTAGGCACTACATGGAAGATGCCTTCTTTAAATGACTTTGTTGCCGACTTGACTCGGGAGCAAGACAAGTTAATACAGACGAGCACATTGAAGTCCTCAAAATCTAAAGCCCTAATCGCTGGGAATGGGAAGTAGAAGGCTTCAAACAAAGAGAAGAAGAAATAGAACGAGGATTAAGAGAAGAAGAAAGAATCAACCTCTGCCAAAACAACTACTAAAACCTCCTCTTCCAGTGATAAACCTAAGAAAGAGAAGGTTAAGTGTGCATATTGCAAGAAAAACGGGCATGATGCACACAAGTGCATGAAGAAACAGATTGACCATCTGACTCATCTTCTAGAAAAGAATAACATAGGTGTTCTTGAGTCTATCAAGCATAATTCATTAACTTAGGATTCTTTTAAGACAAAAGGCAAAGGGAAAGAGAAAGAAAAGGGCAAGGCTCTTGTAGTAGTTGCAACTCCAACATCTTCATGGGTTATTGACTCGGGTGCTTCCCACCACGTGGGTTCTTCACAGGTTGAGTTTTATTCCGTTAGAGCCTTGTAGCATGTCTTCAATCACTTTGGGTGATGACACTTCTGTATTAGTTTCAAGGAGGGGGTTTGTTGAAATGGAAGAAGAAACATTCAGTAATGTTCTAAGTGTTTCATCTCTTTCAACTAATCTTCTATCAGTGTACCAAATCACTCATATCAGTAAGGGCATGAGGGTGGAGTTTTTAATAGATTCAATTATCATCAAATAGTTACATAATGATTCTACAATAGAAGTGGGAAGGGTAGATTGTCTGGCTAGGTTATATGCCTTCTCACATTTTGCCCCTAATTCTTTTCCAATTGCATTGTTGACTCATTCAGAAGGAGTTAGCAAATTATGGCATGAACGGTTTGGCCACTTCAACTATTGTTACTTAGAATAACTCAACAAAAATGACATGGTCACAAAATTACCTCGAGTCTATTTCTCTAAGGGTCTTTGTGAGGGTTGTACCTTTGGGAAGCATCTTGAAAGAGAAACTTGACTAAGACAAAGCTTGGAGGGCTTCACAGTTATTGGAGTTAGTACACAGTGATGTATCTGGGCCTTTTCTCAGTCTATCTTTCATAAGGGCTAAGTATGTTCTCACTTTTATTGATGATTTTTCAAGGTACACATGGGTCCACTTAGGCATAAATCTCAAGTTTTTGACAAGTTTCAAGATTTCGAAGTTTTTGCAGAGAAAAAAATTGAGAAATGCATCAAGGTTCTTCGAATTGATAATGGGGGCGAGTATGTCGATAACAAATTTGAGCAGTTTTGCATAGCTGAGGGGATTGATTTGCAGCGTACAGTTCCATACAATTCTCAACAAAACAGAGTTGCAAAACTTAAGAGCAGGTCCTTGAAAGAGATGGCAAACTATATGATTCACTCTAAGTCATTGGCACCTTAGTATTGGGCCAAAGCCATTAACTGTGTCTGCTACATTCATAATAGGGTTCGTCACAAAGCTTTAAAGGGTATAACTCCCTTTGAAGCTTGGCACAACAGGAAAACCGTAGTTGAGCATTTTAGGGCTTTCGAATCTCCAACTATAGCATGCATACCGAAGAAGAAACACAAGGCTATGGAACCTGAAAGTAAGCCTTGCATCTTTGTAGGTTATCCAAATGGTGTCAAAGGGTACTGTCTTCTTCATCTGATCATACACGAGTTGTTCGAGAGAAGTGTTCACTTTCAGGTGTGTCTCGCAGACTCAACACTTGACACTTATCTCACTTCATTAGACTCACTTGGATTCGATTTAGACGATTCAGATCAGCTTGAGCACATTTTAGAGGTTGAGGACACTTCTTCCAGTCTAATAGTGAGAGTAGTGATGGGGACTCATCTCCATCCACATTTGGCCACACTTCGGAGGATGATGTTTCTCTACTTGACTCATCCACATCTGGTGCTCTTTGGGCCAGGCAGACATTGCAGAGCGCAGGTACATGGTTTGGGGATCCTTTAGATGACAGGCGGGCACGTTCAGAGTTTTAGAGTGGGCCACATGCTTTCTATGCCTCTGTCTCTGATCCGCAAATTTTTCGAGAGGCATCAAGTATTCTTGAGTGGGATTCTGCCATGCATGAGGAGTATAACTCCTTAATTAAGAATCATACTTGGGATTTGACACTTCTTCCTAAGGGGTTCGATGTAGATGGTTATATCAGACCAACTATGCAACAGATGGGTTTGTTGACAAGCTCAAGACGCGGTTGGTTGCAAAGGGTTTGTCATAGGTGCTTGGCATCGATTATATAAACCTTTGCAGTAGTTGCCAAAATGAACTCCGTCAAACTGACACTTGCTATTGCCACAACCAATCATTGGGATGTTCATCAAATGGACGTGAAGTGTCTTTCTTCACGGTGAACTTGAGGAGAATATTTACATGGAGCAACCATTGGGTTTGTTGAGGATCCTTCCTTTGTGTGAAGACTTAAGAAATCCATTTATGGCCTCAAAACAAGTCCCTCGAGCTTGGTATGCGAAGATGGATTTCTTCCTTTATTTAGTAGGATTCATTAGATGCCATCTAGATACGAACGTCTATCTCTTGCGGTAGGATGATTCGCTTTTGATTCTGGTTCTTTATGTTGACGATCTTTTGATCACTGGATCTCTTCCTCATCCATTGCAGTGGTGAACGAAGCTCTTCAGGACAGATTTTCCATGACAAAGTTAGGCTTGTTGCATTACTTCCTTGAGATTTAGATTTCTCAGTTTAACTTTGGGATCACTCTTGCAAAGTGCAAGTAATCTCTCGATCTACTTGCTCGGTTTCACATTGCTGATTATAAGCCAACTCCGACTCTCTTTTTATTTGGAGTCAAGCTTGAGGTAGATTATACTTCACCTTTGGTCGATGGTACCTTGTATCGACAACTTGTGGGCAGCCTTATCTACTTGACACATACCAGACCTGACATACTATATGCAGTGGGCTTAGTCTCCAAATTCATGTAGGAATTCCATGCGCTGCATTGGAAAGCAACTAAGAGGATCTTGCATTACATTCAGGGCACACAGATTCAGGATTTACTACAGAGCTAGCATTGACATTGATTTGATTGGCTATTCTAACTTAGATTTGGCTGGCAATATTCAGAATCGCAAGTCCACTTTAGGTTACAGTTTCTCCATTGGTTCAAGTCCGATTAGTTGGTCAAGCAAGAAGCATAATGCTATTGATTTATCATCTACTAAGGCAGAGTGTAAGGGGTTTTCAATGCTGCCACTAAGGCCATCTGGCTTCAGGGGATTTTCACAAAGTTCGGTATTTAGTTCAGACGAACCACCATCATCTATATGATAACCATAGTACTACTCAAATTTGTAGGAATCCGGTTTAGCATCAACGAAGCAAATACAAAGAGATTCACATGCACTTCATCAGAGAGCATTCATGAGGACATCATTGATCTGAGATATTGCCAGACGACATAGCAAACAACAAACATATTCACCAAACCTTTCACGAAGAGCAAGTATCTTCACTTGCGGGCTCTTCTTGAGGTTTGGGATATTGCAACATCATCTTCTTGGGAGGCCTTTTAGCCTCTTCTTTGATGTCTCTTTTTTTAGAGGGGGGTGATTTTTCCTTCAGGGTTTCGCCTTTTCTCTAATTTATGAGAAATTGCTATGCACATGGGTACCTCATTAGGGTTATTTGCTAGGACCCATTATTTTATATTGCCAACCTAAGTTGTCCTTATGGGGGGGTGTTAGAGTAGGGGTTATTTATTTTTTCCATATTTATTATGGGTTTTTTTCTCTCACTTGGAGTTTTCCTACTTTCATAGAGGAGCTTGTTTAAGTGCATAGGTTGACTGAACGACTAGGAATGAACTCCCTTGACTGACTATTCTAGGTATGGGAGTTACCCCTCTATTCTTGGCTTTGCTGACCATCTTTTGTGGAGTTACTATTTTATTCTGATGGTCTGTTGACCACTTTTTGTGGAGTTACTCAACACTCTCCTATATGTACATCTCATTTGTTGAACTTTTTCAGTTAATGGATGATTGGTATTTTGTCTTCCATTTGTCTTATGCAATATTCTCATATTGATTTTATTTAGCTTGCAGTTGTGTGTTGTATGTTTGTTTATCTCGCACCTATCATGAAACTGTGCATCCGCATGATCTAGTGATCTTGGTGATAGTTTTGTCAATTCTTTTGATTACTCCTTTGCTTCTTACATATTGATGCATTACCACTAGTTTGACTTTCGACATTATTGGCAAGAAAAATTGACACACTAATCCTAAAAACCTTTGATGCCTCATTAGGTTGACCAACGTAAATGACTTGGTGCAAGGTTTTTCAACAACAATGGGAATATAAAGTAGGGTTCATGCATCATTGATGTAGGAGCATCTGGGTCAATAAGCAATCTTGCATCAACCAAAAATTAATATTGTGTGTTGGCATGTGTTTTTGACTTGTTGGCAGTGTTGACATTGGTGCATTTGTTGAAAGATAAATAACATAGAATAATACATAATGATGCATATGTGCAGGTTCTAGATGTGTAATGGATACCAAAAGGCACAAAGAAGCATGCAAATAATTGACACAGTATATAACATGGAAAACCTCAACTGAGGTAAAAAAACCACGGTAATTATTCATTTATCGAGAAACTCAAAAAGCCAATACATTACTTCAACCTCTCACTTCTCAAAACAATTCAGAAATCCTTCACAGTGTTCACATATATCTTGCACTGTTCACAAAATAATATTGTGTTCATTGTTGTCTCAATGTGTAAATTTACAAAGGGGTAAAACCCTTTTTATATTGGGGTGCTGGGCTGTTGTACCAATGGGTCCAACCCCTCCCCGAAACAATTAATACAATGGTAATATATTTAATTTATTAACACATGTTAACCTCATGTAAATAAATAAAATACATTATTTATTTATTTACGCGATGTATAATGAATGTATTAAAGGTACATGGAGCACCACTTAACCATTATGTGTTCTGACATCAAAGATGATCAAAATAGACCCAAAAACATCCCCAAAACTCCAACATCCCAAGAACATCAAGGGAGGAAGGTTTTAATCATCTGACAAAGTTCAATTTGACTTTTTTTGGTAGATGATGAAACTGCTAGTTAAAATAGGGGGCGGTTTCAAAATTGCCGATCTACATTAAGTGGCAATTTCGCTTGCATTGGTCAAGGGAACTCGAAGAAGCACTCTAGATTGCAGTGAAGAGGCAAAAGGGAGTTGAGTTAGTTAGGGAGTTAGCTTTAGAGAGAGAGAGTTGAGAGCTGAGTTGGAAAGTGTTATGTCCCCTTTTCAAAATATTTAATTATGGAAACAATTTAATAATAATATTTTAAGTTGTCCAAAATAACTTTTTTTTATAACATGGAAAAATGACACTTATGTATTATTATTATTATACAGGGGGTCAAAACTAATATTTATTAAGTGGACCAAAAAGGTAATTATTTAAAAGTGTTTTAAAACGCTTTTAGGGTTTTTGGAATGAAAAGTGTAATTATAAAAAGAAGAGCTAGGTTCAAAAGGATTATTCATTATTCATCTTTGAAATTAAAACTTTATTTTCAGGTTGGAGCTTTTGTGTTCAACTTTGTCATCTAAGGATGAAAACCCTCCGGTGTATAGGTGTAGAGGACAAAAATCCTCTTACCTATGGAGGTGATTTTGTTCCAAGGATAAAAAATGTGCAGATAAATCAAATTATTTTTAGATTTCAGTTGGTTGGAAGTGAATATCAATTTCCATAATTTGTGGGGGTTTATTGGACCACCAAGCAGGTTTATTGCTATTCAAGGGTTGCCATGCCCTAGGAAAGGCCGCCGCACCATCTGAGTGGCAAATCGCTACCCTCAGACAGTTGTGTTGGAGTTGTGAGGGACTGTTTTTGGTTGCTGCAAACAAATCCCTCCCTTGGGAAGGAGCGCCTCACCTTGTCGGTTACCATTCTTTGTCTGCAACTGTACGATTGTGCTCCTTGCTGCTGTACAACCATTCTGCAAGTTATAATTTCGCTGTAAGGGTTTCTTATCATCACAAATTATTGCTTCAGCACATTAGGGTTTGGCCGTGATACATTTAGCAGTCAATTGATATTGTTTTCAGTCTTATTTTGTTATCAACTGATTAAAATAAAGAATACAATTAGGTTTTTAGTATTAAATGTTGAATGTGCTATTTTTAGTATTTGAATTATATCCAGTTTGACGAGGGAATCACAATAAGTTCTAGAATTCATAAATTTATCTGGAAAGGGACATTATAGGAAGAATAGCTTCCGTTGGGAAAATGTGGGTGTGACTCTAAGAGAGTTAGGGGTAGAAATACCGATCAAGTCCATTGAGGGACCATGTTTTACTAGTTTCATCTTCATGTTCGCATTTACACTAACAAGTCAAGTGTGGTGTGTGTGAACTTCTCTTTGGTACTATGATTTGAATGAAATAAAGTGGGTTTGGTCTCAAATCCGAATGTGCTGCGTTTGAGTGAGTCCATTGGAGTTTGTTGAGTCTAAGCTGCAGGGAAAGACTGCCAATAATTTAATCCCCTCTTACCCATTTTGCATCATTTGGTTTTAGATTAGCTTGTGTCTAGCATAATTGAGCATGTGAGACTGTAGGTGGGTTTGTTGCAGGTTGAGAAAGAGTCTTGCACTGTTGAGAGTTGTGAGGAATAAAAATAGTAATGGTTCGCATATGAGTACCACTTGGAAGAGGAGGAAAAGCACCAAGAGATGTAGGCTTGTCTGAGATGTTGAGAGGAATCCAAGCTAGATTGGATGCTATGGATACTGCACAATGGAGAGGAGTTGTTGCATATATGATTGAAGATGAAGGAGAAGCCCCAGAATCAGAGGATAGATTCGTAAAGGTCATTGCCGAGATGGGAGTCAAGCCAAAGTTGGACACCCCTAGCTACCCAGGAAGCTTATGCCTAAAGATCTCATTGATTGGATCACAAAGCTGGAAACATACTTCGAGTACGAACAAATGGAGGAACCCCAAGAGAGCAAAGTTTGACTGCACAAAGTTGAAGGGTCATGCATCCTTATGGTGGGATCATGTGCAATTAGAAAGGTTTAGAAGAGGCAAAGACAAAATCAAGATTAGGAATAGGATTGTTGCAAAGTTGAAGGGTAAGTTTTTACCTTCTAATTATCAACTGAGTTTGTTCAAGAAGCTGCAAAATTTGAGGCAAAAGGACAAGTGTAAATGATTACACCAAGGAGTTTTACAAGCTCACAATTTGGGCTGGTCATGTTGAAGATGATGAAGAGAAGATTGCAAGGTATAGGAATGCTTTTTGTATTTCCATACAAGATGAGTTTGGGATGGTTAAGTTGCATTTAGTAGAAGAAGCCTATCAATGTGCTTTGAAGGCTAAGGAGAAGTTGTCAAGAATACAAAAAAATACAAGAGATAGAGGAAGGTTATCAAGAGGAAAAGGTCAAGCAAACACTAGAAGAAGACGACATACTCATGAGAGAGAAGTTAGCATTTCTCACAATAACAATCATGCACCAAGAGGAAGAGGGCATCCTTCCAGAGGAAGAGGATACTATTCATGAATATATGTTTTAGGTGCGTGGATGTTGGGCATAGAGCCTTTGATTGTCCCCAAGCACAAAAAAATAGTAGCAAAAGAAATGAGGCTAGCAATCGCATCACGTAAAATGATGAAGAAAGTGTTGCATCACCCAACCACATGGAAGAATTAAAACATGGAGAAGCTCCCATGATGAAAAGGGTGTTGCTAAAACCAACCAAGGAGGAGAATGAATTGGTGCAAAGAAAGAATCTTTTTTAAACCATACGCAAACCAAGAGGTAAGTGTTGTAAAGTTATTGTTGATAGTGGTAGCACATATAATCTAGTGTCTAATGAGACGACAGATACGCTTGTGCTGAAAAAAAAGACACACCCAAATCCCTATAAGCTGTCTTGGTTGTAAAAAACACATCAGATTTTGGTGAATGAACAATGTATGGTTAATTTTTAGATGGAGTCATATCAGGATGAAGTTTTGTGTGACATTATGCCCATGCATGTATGTCTTGTGTTGTTGGGTAGATCATGACAGTGTGATAGAAAGCCATATGTGATGGTAGAGAATATACCGACACACTTGTTAAGGATGGTAGGAAGTATACATTGAACCCATTGAAGGACAAAGAGGAAGGAGTGGTGAGCAGTCCTAAAGTGTTGATTATTTCTAGATAATAATGTTTGAAAGAGGCAAAGAAGGAGAAGGCATGTTTTGATTTCATTTGCAAACTCTTGCAAGTTGGAATAGTAGAGAAGGTGAGTGAAATTCCACGCGAAGTGAAGGATTTGTTAGGGGAATATCCTTAATATTGTTTTCAAGGATGTTTCAGATTGATTACCACCCATGAGGGGCATTAGACATCACATAGATTTGCTACCTGGATGTAGTTTACCAAACAAGGTAGCATATAGGTTGACACCTATGGAGAATGAGGGAGTGAAGAGACAGAGTTATTGGAGATTGGTTTAATAAGAGAAAGCTTGAATCCATGTGTAGTTCTAGCAGTGTTGGCACCAAAGAAAAGGTGGAGAATGGTGTATGTGTATGGATTCTAGAGTCATCAATAAGGTTACAATTAGGTATAGGTTTCCATTGCATCAGATAGTTGACTTGATGGATTATTTGAGTGGAGCAAGGTGCTTCAAAAAGATTGATTTGAAGAGTGGGTATCACCAAATCAAATTTGCGAAGATGATGAATGGAAGAGCACATTCAAGACAATTGATGGTTTGTACGAGTGGCTAGTTATGCCATTTGGTTTGACAAATGCACCAAGCACATTCTTGAGCCCCATGAATGAAGTGTTGAAGCCGTATTTGGTATGTTTGTTATTGTGTATTTGGATGACATTTTGATTTCTAGTAAGACAAAAGAGCACTTAATGCATTTCAGGAAAGTGTTTCAAAAATTCAAAGAAGAGAAGTTGCTTTTCAACTTGAAAAAGTACAGTTTTATGAAGAGTTGATTTATTTGGGTTTTGTGGTCTTACATGATAGATTGAAGATGTGCTCGGAAAAGGTAAAAGCCATTGCGGAGTGGCCATCACCAAAGAGTATGTTTGAAACAAGAAGTTTTCATGGGTTAGCTAGTTTTTATCGGAAGTTCATTAGAAAATTTAGAGGAATATGTGCACCAATCACGCAAACAATGAGAGGTAATTAAATAGAGTTCATCTGGATAGTTGTAGCCGATAATATCTTATAGAATTTTTTCCACTTATTTAAAATTTTGGATTAGATGATCTAAATAAAGCAAAGTTAGGTAATTTCAAATTATGTAAAATATAAAAATAACATACAAATCTGAATTGAATATGGTAGATAGATATTGCATTTAGATGATTTGAAATTGTCAAAACAAGAGAGGGGAGATGAACCTAGTTTTTTTTTTATATTTTGTTGTTCACAGAAGTCATTATTGATTCCGCAATCCTTTGTGTATTTTGTCACTGTTCAGATCAGAAACAATAACTCAAACCTTGCCTGGATGTTGCTGGTAAACATTGACCACTTGAAAGATCCTTGATGGATCTCTTCGGCTGATCTGCTGTAATTTTGTTATTTTAAATTGATTTTTCCTGTTTGTGAATGTTTTTTTTTCGAAATAGACAGAAGTTGCAGAAGGGTTTGATTGTTTTTGTGTTTTAATGATTTTTCAGCAAGTAAATAATGAAGTACAAGAACATGAACAATTTCTGAAATTAAATACCAAATATAACCAAACAATTTGCTTATAGGTAGAACTCTGGATATTAAACCAAATACAAATTTCCAATAGTTTCAGGAAGATTACAATCATAAATAGACCCAACCTGAAGGCTGAAGGAGAATTGTACACCAGAAGGAAGCTGCGGCAAGATTCCAGCCCTCAATGCGCAGCACGTGGGAAGGAAGCTGGCTGCCAGGTACAGCCGTACAGCTGCAAGGGCTGCCAGGTACAGCCATACAACTGCAAGGTCCTCTCAACTGAAATAATCCCTCAAATCCACGCTGAACTCTATCACAATCATTGCACCCACCAGAAGGAATACTGAGCAATCTCCAGATGCTACTGAGCAGAGCAACAACCACTGAATTGGGGGCTACGTCCCAAACAGGGAAGGCATTGGGGTTTGGCGTCCCAAATGCTGAAAGCTCTTCCAGAGCCAAAGCGCAAATCTCAAAATAAAATGTCAAGAATGCTTTAGAATTTGGTCTTGACCTCCTTATAACCCCTTCACAATTAGCTCGAACCCTAAAAGCAACTCAATGTGGCGTTGAGTTATAAAATGTTATATTTCTCATTTTTAAGTGGTCAAGTACATAGAAAATGACTATTTTTTCAAATAAAGAGAAATCCGTTCACCGAAAGGATCTGAGTCAAGAGAGAAATATTTAGAAAAGTCCAAGACCTTTCCAACGAGCTATTACACCATGGTATACGCATCCAAATGAGGCCAAAAACCCCTTATTACTCCAAAATGGCTATAAACTTAGCCTTATTTAATTAAAAAACGCTAACTTAGGAAATTTAAAAAATATAACCCAAATATCGACAAAATGCTCCAATGACACCACAAACCAGAAAGTCACCCTGCCCTCAGTCTGTGACTGAAGTCGGAAATCAAGGATTCACTGGCAATCTCATCCCTAAAATCTAGGGATGCTCCTAGAAACTAGGAAACAAACCCTATTCCTCTGAAACTGAACTCAAGGAATAATCTCATGGAGACCCAACCCTGGGTATGATCATACCCTCCTAAAAAGTAGGGATAGCCCCCATAAATTTAGGAACTGCCTCCTAAAAACAAGGAACGTCTCCAAACTGATCAATGACTGCCAGAACACCAAGTCCCCAACACTGTATAACCATAGTGGGTCTCCATCCAACACTGTCAACCTACAAGACCTCATAATAAGCTGACTCACATGTCTCTGCTAGATCGAGCTAAAGAGGGGACATGACAGTCCTCCCCTCTCGGAGATGCTTGCCCATAAGCAACTGTAATGCTGGATGTTGTAAAATGCTCTCACCCTCCCAAGTGGCATCCTCTATGGGAAGATCTCTCCAACGTACCAAATACTCCCGAAACACCTTGCTTCTCAACCGCCGTTCCCTCACCTCAAGAATCTCATCAGGAACCAAAATCAATTTACCTTCCTCATCCATGGGAGGCAACTTGGGTGAAACTGTAATATGCTGTCCAAGGTGTGTACCATATTGAAAACTATCCTCAAAGGCTGTCATAGCTTCTACCTCATGGCTGCCAGCTGTACAAAAGAGTAACCTGATGTCTATGGATGAAAAATCAGTCCTTGCTTTAGAGAACTCAAGTCTTGAAACTAGGACAGCATTGTATCTACCTAAAGAATCATCTTCATCAGGATATGATGTCAAAACACAAGTAGACTCCTTCAAATCTGAATCACGGATACATCTCTCCATGTCATCCTTTGTTGGTCCATAGGATGTATGCACAATCTTTTCTTCTACAAATCTCTCATCAAGTGTTTGCAACTCTAATTGCTCCTCGTGCTTGATCATCATAAGAGGCTTATCCCTCATATCTTGAGTGTCAACAATGGAAAACTTCTTACCATTATCATCCTCATGCCACTCATCTATCTCATGATCATGTGAAGACAAAGGACTGCTGTTTGTACTCAGAAAATCAGATCCGTGATCATACTTTTTTGAGGTGTCTTCATTGTCCTTTCTTGCATCTTCTTCAATGGTAGGTCGCTCATCCATAAATGCTGGTCTAAGAGGTGTATCTAGCTGAAAGTCACATGTCCCTCTAACTACATTAGCTGTCCCAAAGCTGATATGTACCTCCACCTCTTTAGCTGCTATGTCCTGCTTTCGCTGCACCACTGTAATGCAACCAAAATCTGTAGTTATTTCTTCTTGCAGTTTGTCATAACCGCTATCCTGATAAACCATGTTGCAATACCTGCAAGAGCTAACTTCCTTCGTAAAATAAGACATCTCATACCAGTGTGACTCTATGCAGATGTTACTTGCAACCTCATCCAACATGATCGTGGGCATCGGAGTGATTAACATTTCAATGTGATACTCAACACAATTCATAAGGAATTCCCAAGGATGATCTTCACCTGGATCCCATATCCATCTCTGAATTACTGTTGAACCCATCCACTACGCTACTCTGATATAACTATAATTCTGCAACAACCTGGGACACGTTCCGTTAATCATGCAAATTCTTGGATCTAAAATCTGACAGTCATTCTCATGTAAATTGTGCACAGTAATCTTCTCCACTCGACATTTCTTAATTTCAGTCATCCAAGAATACAAAATACCTTTGGGTTCAACCATTAATGGTCTCTCATCTAGACACTTGGTCAAAAAGCGTTGAATAACCTCATTAGGCAAACTCCAAGTGCTTGTGTCATAGTTTGATTTTGCCTCCAAAGTATGCCCATCAATTGCAATTATCTCCATGGCATACAACACAAGTCTCTGTCGTAGAGCAGCTACATACTCTACCAACGAGTCAACGACATGACTGGTTTGTATCTCATTAAGTATGCCATGAATGCTCACAAACCAATACAAATCTGCCTCACCCATGTTTCCATCCACATGTGTAGTATTGACATTAGTGGCTGGTCCACTAAATGTGTGTTCAACCTTTCCTCCCAACATTAGGACTCGAGCCTTAAACGGGTTCTCAACTAGAGGCAACTCATGAAACTCAAGATGTAGATTAGGTGCACAAATAGAACTTTCTGAATTATACCTCTTCTCTTGTTCATGCACATCTGCACGTTCCCCTTGCTTCCTCATCTCAAGAAGCCCATCCTTTGTATGCTCCATCTCCATGTCTTCTTCCCTTGGAAGAAATAGTGATCGAAGATAGGCTTCTCTTCGTTGTCTTGCTTGATCTATATGACTACAATGTTCCTTGACCTCTTGCAAGTGCTGTTTTGCTTGAGCAGCCAACATCTTTGCCCTTCTAGCTCTTTGCAACCACTCACTACACCTATCTTGTGTCTTTTCCATATCTTTCATAGTATGATATGCAAAACCTGAATCTTTGTGGCTTGAATTCCCCATGCATTCCTTATTTTTGATGTTCACATCTTGAAGGTCAACATTCGAAGATTCCTCAACATCATTCCCCTCATGTGCCATAGTTGTTATCCCATTGTTATCCTTAATAAGATGACTGCTGTCATAGAACTGAAAATCAGAAATGACATCATACCTATTTATAGTGTCTTCAAGGGACTCAACCAAGTCTTCACCCTTTGCTAGTTGTCCGTTGCCAAGTGCTGGTCCAAGAAGTGACTTCAATGGAAAATCAAGTGTGTCATGTGCCATAATTTCTATCCTGTGGCTGCAAGCTAAATCTGCATGTGTAGAAACTAGGTCTTCATCATGATCCATCAAGGGATCTCCATCAAAATAATGAGTAGAGTCTTCTACATCATGTTCTCCATCCTTCATTGCATTTCTTCTAGCTGTTCCATGGGACAGACCCATCTCTCCTTCAACTTGCCAATTCAATGTTGTCATTTGTGACTTCTCTTTAACACCAGAGAGATTAAGCTCCATAATCTTTTTAATCTTCCTGCCTGGAAACAAATTATGAAGATCAACAGTTGCAGGGTTTGATAACTTGCCACTTTCCCCAGCCTCGTAAAGATGTGCTAAACGCAGCAAGGTTTGTTGATACTCTAATCCCTGTGTAGTGATGGCAACATTTGGCGGTAGTTCATAGCCTTCTGCCATTGCTGAAAATTGAGGTTCCTTAATCTGACTTAGTTCATCTTCTATAGTTGCAAAGAAAATTTGTAGAGGAAGCATTGCTTTCTGTCCCTTTGTACATCTCCATTCTGAAGCTTGTTCTGTTGGATTTACATTCAAATACATTTTACCCTGCACTGTTAAGCCTTCACATGTCTTATCGTTATTGAAGCATACAGTTTCATTCAAGTTTTCAGCAACACCCTTGTTATCATCATGGAGTAAACGCCTATGAATCATCAGCTCGAGCTCTCCATCAAAAACACTTGAACCTCCAACAACACGGTCAACAAGCAAAGAAAATTCTGTCTCATTGTCTTTCAAGTATATGCCTAGATTCAAAGGGTAATAATTTCCAGCAATTACTTCGTGTACACTTAAATTCCAGTCTGCCCTGTAGTTCCTTACTCTCTTTAAGAAATCTCGTCCATTCGAATCTGTGTAGAATTCTTTATTTGACACTATATTTGTTGTAAATCGGCTTACTACCTGTGATACCCATGGAGAAAACTGTTGATATACTTCACTCACAACATCTCCTTTTGTAGCGGACTGTATAACCTGCTTCTTAGAATCCTCAACAGGAAAGCATCTTGAATTGTTGGGACAAAAAACATATGCACCAGAAACCTCATACATTCCTTTCGTGGTGTTTCCGTCACTTGCATTGTACCAACAAAGTGACTGATGTACAGGGAAGACAACCTTCATGGCGGTATCCTTTTCAATCTTCTTGTTCTCCTTATCTTTGTGCAAATAATTCTTTGGATCCTTACTTGCTAATTTAGTGAACTTCAAATCTGCTAATTGTTCCTCCTCAACATTATTGTAGGGATCAATGTATTCTGCTTCCTTAATAGAGGTACATGAGAAATTAGTAGCATCGTATCCGTTTGGAACAATTTCAATCACCTGCAATTCCTTTCCAACCTCTTCATTAGGCTTGGGCCACTTTGATTTCTCTTTTGGAGGAATGTTGGGTGGTGTAAGCCCAAACATTTTGTAGAGTCTTCCCATTTTGAAACAATCTGCTAACAAAATAATATCACGAGGAATCCCACAACACAAGACCACACAGGCTGGCAGGATGCACAGCTCTAATACCACTGAAAGATCCCTGATGGATCTCTTCCGCTGATCTACTGTAATTTTGTTATTTTAAATTGATTTTTCCTGTTTGTGAATGTTTTCTTTCCGAAATAGACGGAAGTTGCAGAAGGGTTTGATTGTTTTTGTGTTTTGATGATTTTTTAGCAAGTAAATAATGAAGTACAAGAACATGAACAATTTTTGAAATTAAATACCAAATATAACCAAACAATTCGCTTATAGGTAGAATTCTGGGTATTAAACCAAATAGGGAACCAAATACAAATTTCCAATAGTTTCAGGAAGATTACAATCATAAATAGACCCAACCTAAAGGCTAAAGTAGAATTGTACACCAGAAGGAAGCCGCGGCAAGATTCCAGTCCTCAATGCGCTGCACGTGGGAAGGAAGCTGGCTGCCAGGTACAGTCGTACAGCTGCAAGGGCTGCCAGGTACAGCCATACAACTGCAAGGTCCTCTCAACTGAAATAATCTCTCAAATCCACGCTGAACTCTATCATAATCACTGCGCCCACCAGAAGGAATACTGAGCAATCTCCAGATGCTACTGAACAGATCAACAACCACTGAATTGGGGGCTACGTCCCAAACAGGGAAGGCATTGGGGTTTGGCGTCCCAAATGCTGAAAGCTCTTCCAGAGCCAAAGCGCAAATCTCAAAATAAAATGTCAAGAATGCTTTAGAATTTGGTCTTGACCTCCTTATAACCCCTTCACAATTAGCTCGGACCCTAAAAGCAACTCAATGTGGCGTTGAGTTATAAAATATTATATTTCTCATTTTTAAGTGGTCAAGTACATAGAAAATGACCATTTTTTCAAATAAAGAGAAATCCGTTCACCGAAAGGATCTGAGTCAAGAGAGAAATATTTAGAAAAGTCCAAGACCTTTCCAACGAGCTATTACACCATGGGATACGCATCCAGATGAGGCCAAAATCCCCTTATTACTCCAAAATGGCTATAAACTTAGCCTTATTTAATTAAAAAACGCTAACTTAGGAAATATTAAAAATATAATCCAAATAGCGACAAAATGCTCCAATGACACCTCAAACTAGAAAGTCACCTTGCCACCTATCTGTGACTGAAGTCGGAAATCAAGGATTCACTGGCAATTTTCATCCCTAAAATCTAGGGATGCTCTTAGAAACTAGGAAACAAAACCTATTCCTCTGAAACTGAACTCAAGGAATAATCTCATGGAGACCCAACCCTGGGTATGATCATACCCTCCTAAAAAGTAGGGATAACCCCCATAAATTTAGGAACTGCCTCCTAAAAACAAGGAATGTCTCTAAACTGATCAACTATTGCCAAAACACCAAGTCCCCAACACTGTATAACCATACTGGGTCTCTATCCAACACTGTCAACCTACAAGACCCCATAATAAGCTGACTCACATGTCTCTGCTAGACCGAGCTAAAGAGGGGACATGACACCACTCTTGTAGTCGGTATTGTCATGGCTTTGCCAACAATGTCCCTGTATGCTATGTAGGTTTGTAACACCTCAAATCTTTGTCCCTGTGCCTGTTCCTTTTGATGCTTTCTATTTTTGCACTCGCCCTCGGCCATGTGTGCTGATCTATGTTTTCCTTTTCCTTCCGTCCAAACCCTAGTTGTGCTTTCAACCACAAGATGACCCTTGGAAAATGGGTTGTTAATTTGTGTTGGATAGCCCCAACCACTTCTTGCTGAATGGTTGAGTGTTGCCTACATTTCAATACTCTGAAAAGGGCTCAAACTGTACGTAGTTATTCCACTTATGTGGGTGTGCGCAATATTATGATCAATCTATAATGCAATGCAATGTTTGGCTTTTGACATTTGGCACCATGCAACTTTGAATTTCATGTGCATCCAGACTTGGCTCTAGGGTTCCTGCTTTGAGAGGTTTTTAGATATGTATGCTTTTTGTGATAATGTCTCGAGAGAGTGGTAATTGATTCCTCAAGTTTGTTAGGACTTGCCCATATGATTATAATCTTAGGATTGTTTTGTATTTGTAGTTGACTCGTCGTTATTTCTCGCTATGACTGACACACGAAATGTGTCTAGGTTGACCTAATGGAGACTTTCCATATTGAAAAATGGTTGTTGGATGTTCGCGGATACTACTAGCAGAGGTAGACACTTGCAGTGAATGTAACTATCCAGCCATTGCCGGCATTGTCGTGGGAGTGTGACTTAGTTATATGAGATATGGAGAAGATCTGTTTAGGATTTTGGAATGTTCTTGGAAAGATTGGGCTGATCTTGAATAGGTGTATGCGACGAATAGAGTTGGCCACAACAATATGTGGGTAGACGGAAAGGGGGAAAGTGTGCACAAGAGTTAAATGTATGCACAATGCCCAAGTATGTCAAAGTTGATGTTGCCAAGGTGTTTGATACCAAATTTAGGTGTTTGCATAGATTTTGAAGAAAAAGGTCACGAAACAGCTAGTGTTAACATTACCAGATTTCAACAAATTATTCGATGTTGATTTTGATGCTAGTGGAATAGTTGTGGGTGCAGTTTTGAGTCAAGAGGTAGACCCATTACTTACATTATTGAGAAGTTGAATGATGCTAGGTGGAAGCATTTAGTTTATGATCAAGAGTTTTATGCCATAGTGCAAGCTCTCAAGAAATGGAGACATTACTTGTTTTCAATGGAGTTTAATTTGTAGATGGATCATTAAGAATTGCAATTCATAAACAACCACGGTAAGTTGAATCAAAAGCACATGAAGTGGGAGGTCAAATATAGTTGTAGATGATGTCTTATTGGTAAATGTTTCAACTTTGTATGGATCTACGCAAGGACAATTGTGCACAAGGATACTATTGCAAAACTAGTAAGTTTTCACAGGCTTGCGTGGAGACTATCTAAGGTAGTTGCGCAAGTTTGTAAGCGTGTTGTAAATGATCTAGAGTTGTGCAATATCATTACACTCTAGAAGATTGCTAAGTGATGCGTAGTGGTGGATTGGCAGTAAGGTGTTGCACAATAATTGTCAAGCAATGTAAAAATGTGAGGCGTTACTAAACACTTCTTTGATAGTATCTGTCAGACTAATGGTGTGCGAGTCATGTCTCGATGGCGCTCTAACATGGAGCTGTTGAGGAACGTTACACAATGATCACTTTGCTCAGTAGTTGTTGATTGCAGATTCCCTTGCTGCACAAGTGTTACACAATGATATTCTAGAGCAAGCGTTGCATAGTGATGTGCCAGATATAGGCGTTGTTCTTCTCAGGAGGTGAGTGCAATATCATTGCGTTTTGGAAGGATGCTAAGTGGTGTGTAGTGGTGGATTTGCAGTAAGGTGTTATGGGGAACTGCGCAACATTGTTAAGCAATATACAAATGTGAGGCATTACTAGACACTTGTCTAATTGTATCTGTCAGACTAAAGGTGTGTGATTAACGTCGTGGTGGCACTCTGGCATAGAGTTGAGGAACGTTACACAATGATCACTTTGCTTAGTGGTTGGTGATTGTAGATTCCTCTGTTGCATGAGCGTTACATAGTGATGTTGCAGATATAGGCACCATTCTTCTCAAGAAGATGATTATGCTTGACAAGCATGTGATGAACTCTTACATTATCAATTGTTTACAATGATGCAAGTAATTGCATGAATGCCGAATACACAGGGTTAAGTGTGTGCATTGTCATATAAAATAAAGTGTTGTATGAAGGTCACAAAACCTTGCGACTTGTAGTATTGTAAACAAGCTTTTGTTAATGTTATAATCAAGAAGGTTACTGTGATGTGTTTTCTACTTGAAAGGGTTTTCCAAGGTGAAATCTTGTGTATTCTGATTGCTTGCCATTATCCTTTTATGTTTAAGATTCTTATAGCATAGCTCTTCTTTTTGTTTGTTTGTCGCGCATAGGCCTTATCCCCAACATTTGGTATTAGACTCTGGTTGTAAACTTTGTTAAAGTTGGGATAACCTGCGATAAGTGGTGAGCTTAAGTAGGAGTCTTGCGTGGAAGAATATTGTGTGAGGTAAATGATTGGAAGCACAATAACAAAGATTGAGTAATTCAATGGTCAACATTGAGTTATGGAATAAGATGGTAGATTTCTTGGCATATAGAGATCAGTGCGTTGTTGTAGTAGACGTGCCACCCATGGGAATGAAACCAGAAGAATGCGAAAATATTGATAGGAAAGCTAAAAGCTCTATCAAGTTATGTTAGTCAGATTCAGTGCTACTGAATGTATCGACTTAAAATATTGTGAAGCAAGTATCTCTTTAGGTTATGAGATCCGGGGGAGATATCATTGTCTTTATAGAGACTAGGCTAAGGAAATTAGAGTAAAAAAGGGGAACATTTGAGAGCTTCAAGAGCATTTAATAGAAAAGCACTTTATGATCTAATTTCTAATTGAGGCCTTTTTGAGGGACATGGGCACTTAAGGCCTAAAGTGAATTTTATAAGGAGGTTTTTGTATTTAAAAAAAGAAAATGAGATTCTCCCTCCTAATTTTGGGCGCTCCACTTGGAGGTTGGGTATAAAAGGAAAAGAGAGGTTGGGTATAAAAGGAAAGGATTATGCATTTTTGTGATATTGAATTGATGATCAAGTATGTCAAGCTTGTTCACAGCGACTTGAGGACGTAAACCTTCAAATGCACCAAGGGTTTGGGGACAAAAACCTCCATTCCTTTATTGAGGTAGTGCTATTCAAGGGGTGTAATTGTGCTTCAAATTTGCATGGTTGCATGTAATTGGTTTTACAAAGGTGTTTTGGAACACCACCTTGTTTAAAAGATTGGCGAGCACCTTGGAAGCTTTGTGATTGCTTTTTTGCAGGACAAGGAGGTGAACAACTTGCTTGTGGAGGTTGTTTGCTCATTTTGGGAGCCAGCCCTAGGGTGGCGAATTGGTTGGAGGGTTGAAGACCCCTCTTTAGAGAGCTGTTTTGCTTCAAAACTCTCGTCTAGGGTTTATATGTATTTTTATCAATTTATTCCAGCTTTGTCGATTTGTTTGTGGGAAAATTTGTCGGTTTGAGGGCCATTACATGCCTTGAAATATTCAAAAATTTATTATATCATTTTCCCAATATTGGCGACTTGCATTGGAGGATTTTGAAGGCCTTTGGAGGGGCTAAATTGCGGTTATCTCATTCTGAATTATTTCTACAATTTTTGATAATTATTTGTGAGTATATGCCAGGGTTACAAGACAAAATTGAAGAAGGAAACACAGCTGTACCGGCAAGCAAAAACCAGAATTATTACAAGGGTAATATTCCGTCATATTGCCATTTCTACCTTGCCAAAAGAGGTATTTTGTTCCAGTTTCATATTCAACAATTTTGGGGTTGCATTGGAGTGTGTTTGATTGGAATTTGGATTTTTCTTCCCAGCATGGGTTTGCTGATTTTAAATCTCAGAATTCAGAAATAAATTGCAGAATTGTTAGGATTTGTGGAAAACCCTTGATTTGGTCAGTTGTCCCAATTTGGGGACATTACAGCCCCTCAACACTAAACATTCCTTGAGGAGCATTATCAGATCTTGTATTGGCCTTTTTGCAATGATACACGATGATATAGATGATTCCTCTATCTCAAGCATAGTCAAAGATGTTTGATACGTATGATTTAGTCGTTTTGACTTTCGATTTTCATTTGCCCATGCTCTTCAGGGGTTATTATTGCGCACCCTCATCCCGTTCGCTCCGCCCCACCCCACATGGCTATTCTATTTGCATTATTACCCTGACCACATATGTTAGGAGGTTTACTGAGTTGGGCCTATACCACGTTTTATTTTAGTGCTTTTCTCCTTCTCCCTGTTTTTAATTAGTTGTTGTTCCTAGGGTCTTTTGCCTTCTTTTTTAATTGTAATGGGGTGTACTTTTAAGTCCCATTGACCTACTTTGGTCATTTGTGGACATTAATATAATTTCTTTCTTTGTTTCTTTGGGATAAGTTGGGTACATTGTACCAGGTCAAGTCTTTGGGAAACAAACTATTCTTGTGAAAGAAATTCTATTCATTGCGAATGAATGATGATGATTCGGTTGCAGAGCACTTGAATGCCTTCAACACTGTGTTAAGTAAATTATCATCCGTGTATGTCAAAATGGATGAAGAAGAAAGATGTGTCATGTTTTTGTGCTCTTTGCGAGACTTGTGGGACTGAAATGTACCTTTGTAGGTAAATTTATGAATTCTAGAATTGATTGTGATTCCCTCACCAAACTGGATATAATTCAAATAATAAAATAGCACATGCAACATTTAATACTGAAAACCCATTTGTAATCTTTATTTTAATCAGTGGATTACACACAAAATAAGATTGAAAACAATGTCAAATGACTTCTACATTTATCGCAGCCAAACTCTAAGGTGCTAAAACAATAAATTGTGTTGATAATAAACCCTTACAACCAAATTATAACTTGCAAAATAGTTGTACAGTAGCTAGGAGCAGTCATACAGCTATGGACGATGAATGGTAGCCGACAAGGTGAGGCATTGCCTCCCAAGGGGGCGATTTGTCTGCAACAGCAAAAAAATAGTCCTTCACAACCTTAACACACCTATCCTAAGGCAGTGATTTGCCTCCCAAATGGTGCGACGACCTTTCCTAGGGCACGATAACCCCCGAACAAGAGTAAACCCTACTTGGTGGTCCAATAAATCCTCACAAAAATTCTAGAAATTGATATTCACTTCTAGCCAACTGAAATCTGAAAATAACTTGATTTGTCTGCGCAATTGTGATCCTTGTATGGAATCCCCTCAATGGGTAAGAGGGTTTTCGTCCTCTACACCTATACACTAGAAGGTTTTCGTCCTCCAATGGAAAAGTTGAACATAGAAGCTCCAACCTGAAAATAAGGGTTTGATTTCAAAGATGAATAATGAATGATCCTTTTAAGCTCAACTCTTTTTTTTATAATTTCATTTTTCATTCCAAAAACCCTAAAAACATTTTAAAACACTTTTGAATAATTATTACCTTTTTGTCCCAATTAATAAATATTACTTTTGGCCCCCTTTATCATGCAACATGGACAAAACCTCCATATGGAGTAGGAAAGTTGAACATAGATGGTGCTTCAAGAGGTAATCTTGGCAATGCCAATATGGGAAGAATTGGTCGATTACATGATGAATCTGTTGCTTTCTTCTTTGCTGAAAAATTAGGATGGGCAATGAATAATCTCGCTGATGTTAAGGTTGTAGTTAAGGGTCTCCAAGAACCTTTGAAAATAGGATGAAGAAGGATTTATGTGGAATCAGATTCCCTACTCACTATCCACCTTTCTTATTTTAAATGGGCCTATTTTAAAATTTGGCAGATTTTTAGGGAAATGGAAAACATTCATAGGCTCATAAGGAATTTTGGGGAATGCAATTTCAGACATGTACCTCAACAACAAAATAGAGTAGCTAATGCGTTGGCCAATTGGGCCCTGGACAACAATAATCTTATATTCTATGGTCTTCCACTGAAATGGTGGTTGAATAGAGTTCAAGAACAACTTTAGTCAAATTTTAGAGCTTGATCAAACTTAATTTCTTTGATGATTTTGTTATGATTACTCTGGGATCTACTGCCCAGGGTTGTAGTAGTAGCTTTCATGCTTGGAATGGTAGATTTTGTACATCTATGATTTCTTTATAATATAGTTTCTTTTCTTTAAAAAAAATAAAATAAAAATACATGTCTTTTACCATGTAAAATAAGTGACGTTGGACAATTTAAAATATTATCATTAAATTATTTCTTTAATTAAATATTTTGAAAAGGGGACATGACAGGGACAATCTAGTGATGGCTATCACTAGTACTACATTGGAGATAAAAGTGGAAGATGTAGTCAAAACTTTGTTATCAAAGGAGATGAGGTGCAAGTCTGTGAAATTCTATTAGACAAAGGATGCCTTGTTTGTTCAAGGTCGCTTGCAAGAAAGAGGCAAGTGAAAGACTGGGGTTAAGCGTTCGAAGTCTAGAGGGAGATCTAAGACTTTGGAAAGATCCTTGAAGAAATGCTAGAATTGTGGCAAGTTAGGGCATTTCAAGGACTATAGAGTGAGAAAGGTGGAAAAGGCCAAACCATTGGATGCTGCACAATCCACAAGTGAAAATGTCTCCAGTGGTTGAGATGGAGATGTCTATCTTGCAACCTCAAGTTCACTTGCAGGCAATGATGCATGGCTAATTGATTCAGGTGCCTCCTATCATATGACTCCTACAAGGAAGCGGTTCTATGAATTTGAAGAATATGATGGTGTTGATATCTTTCTAGGAGTCAACATGACTTACAGGGTTGTGGGTGGAGGAAGAGTGAAGTTGAATATTAGAGATGGGAGGATCAAGACTCTCCTTGGTGTTCCGCACATTCTTGGCCTTGCGAGGATTCTAATCTCTGTGAGCAAAATGGATGATGTCGGTGTACAAGTCTCATTCAACAGAGATGTGAGCAAGATGGTGTGTAGAGCCATGGTGTTGGCAAGGGGTGTGCACACGTGTACTCTGTTCAGTCTTGATGCGAATGCGTTAAGCAATGCATGTAACAACAATGTTGTACCTAAGGCCAAGGCTGTAACAAGAACATTTGTATTGCTTCTAGTGGAGAAGACAATGTTTTGGCATCAAAGGCTGGGCCACATTGGTGGAAAAGGTCTGCCCATGCTATAGACTAAAGATATGGTGAAAGGATGGAAAGTGTCCCTTGGACTTTGACTTCTGCGGACATTGTGTCTATGGCAAGAAGAGTCGGGTGAAATTTGCTACAAGTGTTGTAAAGGCAAGTGGAATCTTGCAAGTGATCTATGGTGATGTTTTTGGATTGGTAGACGTGACATCATTGAACATGTGTGTCTTTTATGTGTCCTTGATAGATGACTTCTCTCACAAGACTTGGATATACATTTTCTAGAAGAAATCTAAAGTTTGCTAGAAATTCAAGGAGTTCAAAGCCTTGTGGAGAACTAGATAGAGGAAAGGATCAAAGTATTGTGCACAGACGATGGGGTGAATATTGCTCAAACAAGTTTGAGGCATGTTTCAAGCAATGCAGAATTGAAACACAAAAGACAACTCCATACATACTGAAACAGAATGGAGTTGCAGAGCAGATGAATAGGATGCTGGTGGACAAGGCCTAGATTATGCTGAGTGGTGTGAACTTGGAGCATAAATTTTGGGCTGAAGTAGTGGCTACTGCTTGTTACCTTGTCAATAGATCCCCCACATCAACGCTGGTTGACAAGACTTAGCAAAAAAGTGGACTAGTTTGCAGGAATACTTGTGCAGCCATACTTGTGACACCTACGAGTTTTTGGTTGTGAAGCTTATGTGAATATTGCTCAAACAAGTTTGAGGAATGTTGCAAGCAATGCAGAATTGAAACACAAAAGACAACTCCATACATACCGAAATAGAACGGAGTTGTAGAGCAGATGAATAGGACGCTGTTGGACAAGGCCTAAAGTATGCTGAGTGGTGTGAACTTGGAGCAGAAGTTTTGGGCTGAAGTAGTGGCTACTGATTATTACCTTGTCAATAGATCCCCCACGTCAATGCTGGTTGACAAGACTTTGCAAAAAACATGGACTAGTACGCAGCCATACTTGTGACACCTAAGAGTCTTTGGTTGTGAAGCTTATTCCCATATTCCAAAGGAGAAAATATCGAAACTTGATTTTGAGTCTGCAAAGTGCATCTTTATTGGATACATAAATGGTGTCAGGTACAAGCTATGGAATCCCAAGACAAAGAAGGCTGTCTCTAGCCACAATGTAGTCTTCAAGGAGGTGCGTAAGGTTGTTGTGCAAGAACAAAATAAGAAGCCGAGAAGGAAGAAAAAGAAAAGATGTAGGTTGACTTAGATGCTGAAGAGCTTGTATCCAAGTATGGTGTGATGGATGAAGAGTCGCAAGAGTCGTAAGAAGAGGAGGAGCCTGTGACTCCTGCTTTGAAGAGATTAGAATGGGTGCACAAAATGCTTGAAAGGTATAGCCTATCTGATTTTTGTTATGCGTTTATGTTATGTGTGGTTGATGGTGAATACCTTGAGACGGTAAAGGTATCTCTTGGATGTGATGAAAGCAAGTCTTGGAAGAAAGCCATGAAGGAGGATATAGAGTCTCTGGGTATGAATGAGACTTGGGACTTGGTAAAGATGCTTCCTGGACAAAAATCTGTGGGCTGCAAGTGGGTTTTCAAGAAGAAGCCAAATGCTCTAGGGAAATTGGAGAAGTATGAGGCTCTCTTGGTAGTAAAGAGATTCTTGCAAGTAGAGGGATTTGACTTTAATGAGACATTTTCTCCTGTTGCGAATTTGACTTCCATTAGATTTATTTTAGCTATTGTTGTTCCATTTGATTTTGAGATGAAATGAATGTTAAGACGATAGATTTAAAAATCCTCAGAAATTGCCGATTAGCTGCGATAAATCACGAGTTGAGTGTCAAAAAATTAATCTCCTCGAAAATCATGGGTAGAGTTTGGCAATTTATTGGCTATTTTTGCCAGGTAATAATTGTGACTACTCAGCAAAATTTGCCAAAAACATTGTCACGACTCGACCAGGTAGAGGATAAAATCACAAAATGAAAAACTCGATTTTATGCTTAAATTTGTATTTTGCCTTTGCAATTTGCAAATACAGTGCACAATCAGTGGAGCTAGGGTTTTCTAATGATTTTTGAATCATGTTTAGAGTGATTGACATTGGTACAAGTACACAAACCTAGGGTTTTCATTGTTCAACTTTGTTTCAAGAAATACATTGTATATTGTAACTTTGTACTTTGTACTCTTCCTTGGTCGAAAATTAATAGAAATTATACTTATTCATTCTCTACATTCATTTCTCATGTAATTTAACAATGTTTTACATTTTATTTAAGTTTATTTTATGAATTTATATGTTTTTTAAGTAGCGATTAAGTTGCCACGTAATTGCCAAGAAATACCTGAGTCTTGAGTATGAGTCAAAATTTTGTGCTACTGAGTAATTGCCGAGTATGAGTTTTTAAACTCTGGTTAAGACAACATTTTTGCATGGAGAGCTTGAAGAAGAAATCTACATGTCGCAACCAACAAGTTTCAAGGTGAAAGGAAAAGAGGACTTTGTCTATAGACTAAAGAAGTCATTATATGGCTTGAAACAATCACCCAAGATGTTGAATTATAAGTTCAACAGTGATGTGATTGGACTTGGGATTGTGCGTAGCAATGCTGATCCTTGTGTTTATTACAGGGTGGAGGTTGCTAACTTTTTCATCATAGTTTTCTATGGATGATATGCTATTGATCAGAAATGATGACCATGATCAAGCAGGGGAAGTCTCAACTGTTTGCATAGTTCAACATGAAAGTTATTGGTGCTGCAAAATTCATATTGGGCATGGAAATCAAATGAGATCATGCAAACAAAAAGCTTGGCTAGACTAGAGGAAGTGCATTGAGACAATATTGGAAAGGTTCAAGATGCAAGATTTCAAGTCCGTGCGAACACCTTTTATAATTGGTTGGAAACTATTTGTTGTGCAATGCCCCAAGGCACAAAAGGAGTTGGAGGACACATTTCAGTTTTGTATATGAGTGCGGTGGGAAGCTTGATGTACGCAATGATCTTCACAAGACCTGACATTGTGCATGCAACGGGAGTAGCGAGTAGATTCATGTCCAATCCAAGCAAGGAGCATTGGATGGTAGTGAAGAGGATCTTCAGGGGTTTGCAAGGGACTTTTGACTATGTTATTTTCTATTAGGGTAAACTTGGTGAAAGCAAGACGTGGAATCTACAAGGTTTTGTGGATTCTAATTGGGCTGGAGATATTGATTGCCAAAGATCTCCAGTGCATATGTGTTCAACTTGTTTGGTGGAATTATAAGTTGGAGGAGCAAATGGTAGGAAAGTATTGCGATATCCACTGCAAAAGTTGAGTACATCACAGCTACTCGTGCGAGCAAGGAAGCGATATGGCTTCAAAGGTTATATTATATCATTGGGTTCACTTGGAACGCTGTAAGAGTAGATTGCGATGGTCAAAGCACAATTTGATTAAAGAACCCTGAACATCATTCTCGGATGAAGCACATTGATGTGCGATATCATTTTGTAAGGAAAATTGTAGAAGATAAGACACAATTGGAGAAGGTGGACACAAATGAAAATGTTGTGGATTCATAGACTAAGGCAATGAGTATTGAGAAGTTCTCTTGGTGTAGGAAAGAGATGGGCATGGTTGCCCAAAGTTGTTGAAGGATGGATTTGTGCAAGGACAATTATGCATAAGGAAAGTATTGTGCTTGTGCAAGCACTAGGTGTGCGGGATGTTGCACAAGCTATTGTGTCAGCGTGTTTGCACAAGCAGTAAGTTTGCGTAGGCTTGCCTGGAGATTGTTTATAGTAGTTGAGCTAGTTTGTTAGCACATTGGAAATAATGCAGGTCCTCGCAGTGTTTTTTGGGCATTATCATTGCACTCTGGAAGGTTGCTAAGGGGTGCGCAATGGTGAATTCGTAGTAAGGTGCTGCGAGGAGCTATGCAACATTGTTAAGCAATGTACATGTGAGGTGTTACTAGACATCACGTAAAATGCAATGATCATTTGCATGGGTACGTTGTTGAAGAAAATCCTCTAGCTCACTATGCTAAAGAGGGTTGGTGAGATAGGGCATCCTTGTTTGACCCTAATGGTACTCTTCAAAAAGCTAGAAAGATTTTTTAGAAGTATGAAACTGCCTGGCAATAGTCTCATAGAGGCTCCAAGCACCAATAATGAGAGAATCAGGTATGTCGATGCCACACAAATTTTGGAAAAGTAGATGTCACAAAATCGAGTCAAAGGCCTTCCAGAAGTCTACAAAACAACAAAAGACTTTGGAAGCCCGATGACAAGTCTCTTCAATGACAACATGGAGTGTAAAGATGTGGATAATTGTCTAGTATTCTTTCCTAAAGCCGGCGTGCCCCCTGCTCTAAGATTACCTCTCCAAGTGCTTTGAAAGTTGCATGTCTAACATCTTGGCATGAAGTTTGGCAAATGTTTGCCCAATCATAATATTCTTGTAATTGCTAGGGTCGTATCCCTAGACTTATGAATGGGATGGATTATGTGCTGGGACTAAGATTGAGGAAAACCTAAGCAAACAACTGCATTAAAAAGCTTTTCCAATCGAAAGACAAGGGAACCCATGCCATATTTGAGGAAATTACCCCAAAGGCCCTCACAGTATGCCGCTTTACTGGGACATAACTTCTGAATAACCCTCCAGACTATTTTGGAAAAGAAAATAGTAGAAGATGGTGGTAGAGTGGAGATAATGATAACAGGTTGCTTTGGGATGACATAAAGAGAGCTAGCATAGGAAACCCATGCATAGGGTTTGATGTTAGAAGTGGGGGTTTTCCTTGGGAGGAGAGTTTTTCAAAAGGTCTTAGGGGAGTGGTGGAGGGCAGCAAGGAGAGCTAGTCGTCTAAACATAAGAAATTGATGTTTCTTTCCTTAGAGAAGACATCAGTAATCTCTACAAGTGGAGAGTGTGGAGGGAAGGTCATGGGTTAGTGTAGAATGAAGTCTTCGATGCAAGATTTACACTTATCATACTAGCAGTTCATAGTGCAGGACCCATGGGGGCGAGGTGAGCTAGAATAGTACACAATGTGGGGGTAGGAGTCGAGGGTTGTGTCCCAAAGACTCTATGGTGTGGATGGGAAGGGAATGGTATCTATACATAAGTTGCGAGAGTTGGGCAATATCGTCAATAGTGTACTCATCATCAAAGTGAATTGTGGTGTGGCGAGTGTTTAGGGGGGTGCGTTGGCAGCGCTGGGGGATATAGGAGTGAAAAGAGACATGGAAGGTGAAAGTCAAGGAAACAAGTTGACAAGTGGGAGTTTGTAATGTCCTTGAATTGGGACAATGATGAAAAAGAGGGTTTTCCAACAAATCCCAAACAAAATATGAATTCTGAAAATAAAAATCAGCTAACCCTAGGGTTGTATTTGCACCACCAACTTGAATTTTAACACTTCCAATCACTCAATAGATAAATAGAAAAATACCTTATGAAGTTTAGCCAACCATGGCTCACACTGAATGAAGAAAGGGAGTTGAATTGATATAATTTTCACTCCAACCTCAACGCCACCAAGCTGATTTTAATAACCTCTTCTTGTCACCAAATCCAACTCAGAACACTCTCTACAATTGAAGATAAAATGTAGACAAATTCCAACGTGCATATCATATAAAAATTGGCCAATGTTAGGGCCTAAAACATGATCAAATCTCTCCAAACCAAGTCACCACAATTATGAATAATTAGCATGTAATAACTCAGAAAATCAGACTTGTATTTATGTCCAACTCTGCTGGACATAGGTTATATAATCCACCAAAATTAGCAATAATTAATGCTCTATTGTTTAGGGCCAAACAAGGCACCCTAAACCCTTGCACACCTCCTTCAAGTGAATCGCCCAACTCAGAAATTAAGGGCATATTTTCAGAATCAAAACCCTTTCCTTAACCTTCCAAAAAGCTTTCAAACCCTTATGATTTATTGCCAAATAAATCAGAAATAAAATAACAATTGTACCTTGCTAAAATGGAGTCTAAAAACCCTCTAAAGATGGCCAAAACCCTTTCAAACTGATATGCCCTACCTCAAAAAAGTATATAAAATGAATCAAATTGTTTCAACTTACCAAAGATCCTTCAATTGACCTTCAAAAGCTCCCAGGGCAAGTCGTCCAAGATGGAAAATAATATAAATTATTAGTAATATTTTATGCTTCACGAACCCTCCAAATCAGCTCTAAAATCCCGAAATCAGCCCTCAATCCAAGTTGCCAAGGTTGGAAAATCAAATAGAATATTATGCAATATTTTTAGGCTTCAACGAACCCCTCCAATCAACTTACTCAACCCTCTAGGCAAGTCACCACACAATGAAATGTCCTTCGACACCACGTGCAAGCTCCCAAAGTAAGTCGTCACTCTTCAAGACCTACAAATTTGCCAAAACTAGCCTTCTATAGGGTTCGCAAAATTCCTCAATATAGGTGGTGTCCAAAAACACCTTTGTAGATCCATTTGCATGTAAATATGCAATTTTGAAGCTCAACTACAGCCTTTGAATAGAGTTGCCCAAGTAGTAAGAATGGAGGTTTTTGTCCCCAAACCCTTGACACTTCTTAAAGGTTTTCGTCCTCAAGATGTGGCAATTAAGCTTGACATACTTGATCAAAGTTTTCAATTCAATATTCAGCATAACCTCTCCAAAAGACTCCTCAATTGCTTTTATATTCAATCCTTAGGGGTGGTGCCCAAGTTAGAGGGATGTACCTTTTAAAACATAAGCACTCAATCTTTTTAAAATTCCCTTTTTGAGAGTTTAGGCTCTCATGGCCCCAACTTAAGTGAACATAAGATTCAAAGTATCTTTTTGCGACTCAATTGAAAATTAGAACACCTAAGTATTTTTTCACCTTTTTTCTCATAGATTAGCCCCCCTCAATGTTCCCTTCTCTTTTCTTCCCTTGGCCTTGTGGGAACAACCAAGCTAAGGGTCCAAAAGCAAGCTGTGCCAAAAAGGGGGACATTACAAAGTTGATGGGAAATAAGGAAGTTTCGGATGTTGGGGATGAGGGATTTGTAAGTGAGAACCTAATCCAATACGCTTGCTTCCCCCCTTGGGGGAAATAGTTGAATCTACTAGAATCATGGAAACAAGGAAGCCCGTTGAGAACGTGGAGACTCTATGATTCCTTCATTTGGAGAAGGTGCATCCCATAGGTTGTGACCAGAGTATTTCCATCTGTTGATTCTCTTCGTAAACCAATTACTTCAAGATCCGACTCTTGATGGCATAATTCGTCCTATGCAAGATCACAAATAGGTTTTTGGTGGGTCCTTGTACACGCATTGAATCCCCCTAGAAAAGGAACATCGCCCATGGAGGAATAAAGGGAAGTCTTTGGATAAAGGTCAAGGTATGGGTTCCCATCAACATGCACAAGGGTGATGAAGTGGGGAGGGGGGGAGTAACATACTGCAATGAATGCATCACTGATAGGAGGTGGGGTCCTTTGAACATACAACCACATGTATCTGCAAGGGATATTAGAAGCTACCATCGACATTCTGGAACTAAGGTTGTCACAAATGAGGCAAGCCACTCCCCCTGAACCATAAACACCACTCGATCTATGGGTCTCATGTTGACATGTCGAGACCCACAAGAAACTTGTAACTGGAGGGAGCCTCCACTTTGGGTTCTCATGGGTGTTAGTAAGGAAGACAAGATCTTGCAATGCAATCACATCATGAAAGGTGCCAGAAGAAGACGACAAGACACCATTATAATTCCAACAAGTAATGGAGATGCCAATAACACCATTTGAGACTCCATTGTGCCATCGTTTAAATGGTAAAGGACATGACCACCTTGGGGGTGGGGAAGCACAAATCACAACCTTGCAATCCCAAATCGCCGCCCATTTGTTTTCTTTCCTAGCAGTGACAACCAAGGCCCGAGCTTTATAAAGCTTCTCCACTTGGAGTCTAGTGAGCTCAACATTTAAGTAAACTTTATTGGGGAGGAAAAGAACTTCCTTTTAGATTTTAGAGCTCTTAAACAATCCTTTATCGATCGGAACTTGATAATAAGAATGTTATTGAGAGTCATTTATGCTTGGTTGAGGGAGATGCCATTCAAGCCCAGGGACTCTTGTAAAAAGGTTTGCCCGACTTGAAAGGGATCAATAGGTTTAGGCAAGCCACAAACTCGAAGGTTAAGGGCCTTGGCTTGTCGTGCTCTTCCCTCATCAATTTTGACTTTGGAAACCATTTCAACAACTAGATGGGCCTTCTTCCTTTAGCTATTTGGACCTAGGATTTTTGTTTGTCAACTTTTTTTTGGATGAACTGTTGAGGAGGTGTAGTTTCTTGCTTCAGGGGCTTCTACTGGGTAAGTATACCAGATTGTTTTTAATCTTGTGAATCAATTCTTGAAGTTGTTGAAAGTGTGGAGCGTCTATGGGGGAGCCTTGAGACTACTTGAGTAAAGTAACCCTCGCCTTCAAGTCGGCAGTGACAAGGTCTTTTTCTTGCAATTGTACTTTGAAGAGTGATCTAGGCTTTCTCTTGTTGCTGCTATGAAAAAATTGAAAGGAGCTTCTGAAACTTGGAACACTTTTTTTCAATAGCAAAAATCCAGTTGCATAATTTGTTGTTTTGGATCTTGGTGGTCATGACAGATCTCGACGGTCATGACAACTCGGGTTTTTGGTCCTTGAAGCATAGGGTGAGATGGGGGACTTGGTTTTGGCTCATTTCAAAAAAGAAAGATTTCCAAAAGGTACATATAACAAACTCAAGAGGAGAAAGATTGGGCCATGTAAAACTTTGAGAAGATTTACAACGAATGCTATGAGATAGAGCTACCATATGGAATTGATATCTAAAATATATTCAATGTAGTGAATTTGTACCCTTATCATAAGGGCAACTAAGTGATGAGGATGTGAGTTCAGATTCTTTAATTTCGGATTGGAGATTGCAGTTCCCTTGAAAAGGCAGGCGAAAAGATAGAGATGGTGATTGATTCCAGTATCATTAAAAGGACAAGATGCAACAAATTTAAAGAGTATTTGGTGATGTGGAAAGATAGAGCAGTTGAAGATGCAACTTGGATGAGTGTGTTCAAGATTTCCAAGTATGGAAAAGTATTAGAGGAGCTCATTGAAGGTTCATGAGCAGGAGCTCATGGATTGCTTTACTTACCCATAGTGTATGATACAAGAGCATTCAGGGCAATGAGAAATTTAGCATCAACCAAAAATATATGTTTTTGTCAGCATGCGTTTGAGTCTTGTTGGTAGTGTCAACATTGTTGGGCTTGTCGAAGATCTACGTTACTGATATAGGTACAGGTACGAGAATCGGATATGGGGATACGACGATTTTTTTTGGGGTTCGGATACGGCTGGATATGGCCGTACAAAAATATATATAAAAAATTAAAAATATAAAAATATAGCCATATAAGCAAAACTAACCACGTAATATGCATAGAGGAAACAAAATAATTTCAAATAAGTTAAATAACCACAAAATATATACTCATAATTCAATGCCAAATATCATAATACTCAATAGTCGAACTTATATTAGTTTTAGAATAGGTACATGGTGCAAATGTTACAATGTATGGACAAAAATAAAGACAAATCAACATATTCATTGTTCACTATATTCATTTTCGTCTTCAGCTGCAATGTCTTAATCATCATGTGGTTCATTAGAACCACAAGCAGCAACAGTGCGACTCCCACTAGCTCCACTATGCAAGTCGTGTGAAGCACTGTCTAGCTCCGTGTCAAGTAAAGAAAAGTAGGCAATGGAGGCATCTAAATCAGCAGCTTTTGGGCTCACATCCCACAACTTTGTTGGCCCTTCTTTGTACTGAGGTTGTTTATGTGAGAGAAGACGCAAGTTGGAATGCACATAAACCAAATCTTCTGTCTTTTTTGCAACCAACTTGTTGCGTTTAACTGAATGGATAAAGCCATAGGTGCCCCAACTCCGCTCAGCTGAAGAGAAACTTGCAACTTATTGAAGCCACAAAGTGAATTAGAATTCATAAAAATTAAAAGACTAAAAGTTAAAACTTAAAACATCGAAAAGGTCAGAAGAAGGGTAGAGTAAAAAAAATTAAAATCTTGCTTGTGATAGAATTTTTATTGCAAGTGGTTGAAGGTGGGTGGATGCTTGCCCATGGAGGTACCACCAAAAGTGAGCGTCCATCTTGTACTTGTCACAGATAGCGCCAAGGGAGTGACCCACTGAGGATATGAAATGCACAATGGATTGGGAAAGATTCTAGAGAACGCTGCTTTATATCCCTTGGCAACTTCAATATCCCTATATGGTGTGACCCTCCTGGGCAAAGAAAGAATCTCTGCACTATAGTATTTGGGTGTTAAGGCAAAAGTAAGAAGATGCAATGGGGTGGTCATTTTGTTCCACCTTTCAATGAGATGCGACTGCCCTTCTTTGAAGAACCTCTTCGTGGGATCTTGCTCTTTAGCATTTATGATAGATCTAATATTCTCAGTCATTGAGTCAATTTCATCATAAATCTCACCCAAACATGGATGATCCATGTCCACATATCTCAACATGCTGACGATGGGCTTAGTAAAACTCAACAAATACTCCACACATCCCACGACACATCATCGAGAATCCACCCTTTCACATTTGTGGCCCTCTCACTGTTTGCCTGCCTCCATACACCCCAAAGGTTGCTGATGACCATGCTACTCAATGCCTCATGCACCTTAACAAGTCGTCTCAAGACGAGAGTGTGTGAGGCAAATCGAGTCTGAGCAACCTAATACAAAATTAAAACAAATAAACTTAAAAAAAATGTTCAAAAATAAAAACACTACAAATTACAAACTTATAAAATTAAGTTAAATTAAGAGTTACCTTCAACAACTGCAATATTGAGAAGGCCCTGAAGATGCTTTGGGACGTGTTGGTTGGTTATGAACATTTGGATCTCGCTAGCGTCCTCATAGACTTGTTTGATCTAGTCAATTTTTGTCTCCAATTTTTGCAACATAAGGTTGAGGGAATGAACGACACAAGGTGTCCAAAATATATGCTCATGCCTTGCCTCAACCAACATGCCCGTAGCTCTGCAACTTTTAGCATTGTCCATTACAACTTGGACAACGTTTTGAGGCCCCACTGCCTCAATGGACTATCAGAATGTCAGCAATGAATTGTGCATCCTTCACTTGCCCTTCAGAATAAATGACCTTAAAAAACATTGCCTCTTTAGGGTTCATTGCAATCACATTAATCAATGGCCTTCAAAAACATTGCTTCTTTAGGGCTCATTGCAATCACATTAATCAATGGCCTATTTGCCATATCTTTCCATCCATCGGAAATGATGGACACCTCTGTTTTGATCCATGAATCTTTGATGGGCTTCAATGCATCTTTAACATGTTTTCTTTCTTTTGTCAGTAAGGTGGTGCACACCTTTTCATAATCTGGGCCGACAAACCCTTTAGGGGCAGCATTGATAGATCTCACCATATCCTGCCAACATGGTGATCTAACAACGTTAAATGGCAACTCACATGTGTAAAAACAACGTGTGATGTTCTGCCCCGTTATGTCCCTGGATTCATTATGGAATGCCCTATACAATGGGCCTGCATCTTTTGTTCTCTTGCGATCAAGAGGTGAATCCTCTTCCTCTTCGGCCGCAACGGGTGTTGCAAGAAAGGGGTGTGATGGTGTTACCACATTAGCACGAGATGAATCAACAGGTGGTGATCCTTTCTTTCTCAAAGGATGCTTCGATCTTTGCCCCAGAATGGCATATGCCTCTTCTTGCTCTTTGATGTATGCAAGGATTTTTGCCTATCGCAAGCCCTTTCCCGACCTTCCATTTATGCTTGGCCCACCACAAACTCTGGTTCTAGTTCCTGAAATCGCACACAAATGAGCTTTTACTCGACTATACGAGCTCTTATATTTATAGTTACATTCTGAGCAAAGCCAATGAAAACACCCTCCACCAGGCATCTTTTTAATATTGTCACATACTTCCAAAGAGGCGTTCGCAGATCAAATTTGGAGGTTATCCCTTGCCCCATCGAATGAGCACTTGCACCCCAAGACATTCTGAAAAATCCCTATAGCCCTTGGTAAAAAATAAAAAATTGCTATTAAAATTCAATGGTAAAAACTAAAAACTAAAACAATTGCTATTAAAATTAAAAACATAATCATTGCATTTGGTATTTGTGGAAATAACGGTTAAAATTTAAAAGAATAACAAAAAAATTAAAATTAAAACTAGTTACAAAAAAAAAAAAATCCACAAATCTAAAAAACTTACCTTAAATCAACAAATCCTCTTCTTCTTCCTTGCAAGCTCCTCAAGCTCCTTGACACCAAATAGGTAAAGGTAATGGTGTAGGTTTAGCACAAGGAAGGAGCTTCAAGCTTATGCAACTGAAAAAATTAACACGGAGTGAACAAATGTGCAATGAGAGTGAAAAATGCAATGAAAGAGAAATGTGTTGTTATCTTGTGATAAAATGAGTATGAATGCTGCTTTTAGGGTTGGGAATCCACTTTATTTTGTTTTTAATTGTATTTTGAAGTCCACTTTTGACTTTTTTTAAGGCGAAATTGAAAAAAAATATAAAAAAATTAAGTTTTGCACTCGGGAGTGCACAGATACTCCTAGGGAGCGTGCCTGGGCTGCGGATATGCTCGGGTACGTCTGGGCAACGTACCTAGGCTTATCCACAGCCTAGGCACGCTCCTTGGGTGTCTCCCCGCACTCCTCCCGCTCTCTTGTATCCCTCGTGCTCCCAGGGCCAGGGGGAGTATCCAGTAACGTAGTCGAAGATGATAAAAAGGGACAAGAAACTTCCCCAAAACTCCAACATTGTAGGAGCATCAAGTGAAGAAGGTTTATGTCAACTGACAAAGTTCAATTTGACTCTTTTTTGGCAGATGATGAAACTGATGGTTTGCATTAATGGTGGTTTCAAAATTGCTGTTAGGAGTAAGTAGTAAGTGGCAGCTTTGCCTGCTTTGGTTAAAAAAAAATAGTAACTGCCCAGAATGATGATTTTTTCTATTTGGACTGTTTTCTGAGATCATGGGAGCTTGAAGAGGCATTTCCAGACTGCAATGAAGAAGCAAAAGAGATTTGAGTTAGTTAGGGAGTTAGCTTTAGGGAGAGAGACAGAGCCAAGTTGGGGAGAAGTAGCTTTAGTTGGAAAAGTGTGGGTGTGACTGTTACTCAATTACATTTATTTTCAAATGGTGAATTAATCATCCCTTGGGATGAACCTAATATTCCCCCCCTTAATTCAACATTGTCTCATGTGAACAAGAGAGAGATTCTCTAAATGCCTCAAATTTTTCCCGTGCAAGTGCTTTAGTGAAATCATTTGCACATTGCTGATTTGTTGGGCAATATTGGAGTTGGATGTTGTTTTGAACATGTTCGCGAATGAAATGTACTTGCACCTCAATGTGTTTGGTGCATTCATGAAATACAGGATTGTGAACAGGCTTCACTACTTTTTCATTGTCTACATCATGAATTGTTGGTTGATTCTGTGGTATCCCAAATCTTTCAATTATATGTTTGAGCTAGATCGCTTCACAGACAGCTCTTCTTGCGGTGCAATATTTTGATTCTGTGGGGAATCTTGAAACACAAGTTTGCTTCTTACTTCTCCATGATATCGGTCCAGATCCCAAAAAGAATACAAATCCTAAAGTAGATTTTCTGTCATCAATGTTCCTTGCATGATCTGATTCCGAGTATCTTGACAAGAAGAAATCGTCATTCTTGTATTTTAGGCCAAGATCCATAGTTCCTCTTATGTACTTTAATACCCGCTTTGCTGCTTTCCAGTGATTGATGTTGGGCTCTTACATGAACCTTGAGAGATAACTGACAGCATAGCTGATGTCTAGCCTAGTATAAGTCAGGTTAATGAGACTCCTTATCAACTGTTGATATAGAGTTGCATTTACCTATGGTGATGGATCTGCTCGAGACAGCTGAAGTTTTGTCTCCATAGGTGTGGCAATTGGTTTGCTATCCATCGTGTGAAATTTATTGAGTGTTGTCCTGGCATATGTGAGTTAAGATACAAAAATGTGATTTTCTCTCTGCCAAACTTTTAAACCAAGACAATAATGCAGAAGCCCGAGATCTGTCATGTCGAATGATCGATTTAGATCTTTCTTTGTTGACTCAATCATCTTCACTGAACTACTAGTGATGACTAGATCATTGACATATGCAACGATAGTTACTATCTCCCCCCTTGTTGTTTGAGGTAGAGATTGGGGTCTTATGGACTCCTTTTGAATCCATGTTTCAAGAGATGCTCATCAATTTTGATAGACCATTCCCTGGGAGCTTGTTTTAGACCATACAGTGATTTTACAAGTCTACAAACTTTATCTTCTTTTACTGGAATGACAAAACCTTCTGGTTGAGTCATATAGACTTCTTCCTATAAGTCTTCCATTAAGAAAAATACTTTTGACGTCCACTTGATGGACTTTCCAACCAAATTGTGCAGCGAGAGCAAAAATCAACCTGATTGTTTTGATCTCAGTTGTGGGAGCAAACGTCTCCTCATAATCTATGCCTTCTCTCTAAGCATTACCCTTTACAATCAACCTTGCCTTGTGCTTGTTGAGACTGGCATCTGCTTTGTACTTTGTTTTGAAGATCCATTTGCATCCGATTGGCTTCTTCCTTGGTGGAAGGTCTACAAGCTGCCATGCTTTATTCTTTATTGGTAAATTATATTCTGCATCCATGGCATCTTTCCAAGGTTTCAACTGTAGGGATTTTGAACTGTAGAGGGCTCGACAGTTTCAACAACTATACTCATTAAGGCCAAATTGACCTCTCCTCAAGCCATACTGCGAGTCCTTGGTCCAGTGGTAGATGTATTTGGAACACTGTCCAGTGTAGCATCTCTTAGTGTACTTGTATACCATTTAGGCATATGTTGAGTAGTTCCTGTGGGTGGTGGAGCTTCACCATTATTCCCATCATCATTATCATCTACTAGTGGATTGCCATCTTCTGCATTTTCTATGGGATTGATTGGTTTATCAGGGGAGCTTGTAGAAGGAGCTCCTGCTTTTGTCTTCTCAAAGAACTCAACATCCGTGCTAGTGTAGTTTTGTCTGGTTTTTGAATCCATGAGTCTATAGGCAAGTGCTTCTTCACTGTACCCTAAGAACACATAATTTTTTGGCTTTCATATCAAGTTTAGTTTGTTCTGCTTTGGGAATGTGCATACTTGCTTGGTATCCAAAAACACGAAGATGTGATATAGATGGCTTTTTCCTTGAGCATGCTTCCTGTGATGTTACCCCATCAAGTGCTGTAGTGGGAACTCTGTTAAGCAGATAGACTGCAGTTTTGATTGCTTCTGCTCAAAATGCCTTTGTCAAACTTGAATCATGTAGCGTACATTGCACCATTTCCACGATAGTACGATTCCTCCGTTCAACAACTGCATTTTGTGGTGGTGTATGTGGATGTGCCATTTGACGACGAATGCCATTTTCTTGCAAAAAAGCTTTGAATTCATTATTTTTGAATTCCCCCCACGATCTGAGTGGAGGGTCTTGATTTTTCAACCAAATTCTGTTTCAACAACCACTTTGAATTTCTTGAAAGTTTCAAAGGCTTGACTCTTTGTTTTCACACAGTAGACCCATATTTTTCTAGAAAAAACATCAACAAAGAGCATGAAGTACTTAAACCCAACATAGCTTGGTTTCAGTGGTCCGCACAAATCGATGTGAACTAGATCACGTTTACCAGTGGATCTATAGGTACTTTTCTGAAATGGAGCTTTATGTTGCTTGCCTGCTAAGCATTCATGACATTTCTCTATACCCTTTTTAAGAGGTGTCAATCCTCTTACCATGTTATAATGGTGGAGTGTGTCGAGATATTTAAAACTAATGTGACCAAATCTTCTGTGCCACAATTGTGCTGAGTCTGTGTCCTTTACTATGAGTTCTTGATTGCTTTTCTGAATGAAATCAAGTTGAAACATGCGGTTCACATTGGATGCTTGTGCAACAATTTTTGAGTTCTTTGATTTATCTTTGATCAAACACATTTTATTTCCATCTTTATAGTCAAAGTCAATCTTCAAATTGTGGTCCAATAGTTGATTGACTGATAATAGATTTTTATTTAAACTAGGTACATATGGAACATTTGTTATTCTGCAGGGTTGCGTGCCAAGAGGTAAGGCAATGTTACCAATTCCTTGCACATTGAAGTCAACATGTAAATAAGAAAAGATAATTAATTCCCTAAAACAAGGAAATCAATCCCACTTCCACTAAACATGGAAGTCACCATAGAAATTATTAAAAACATTTAATAATATTCTACTCACATGTGGAGTACATGAAAAATGCACTCCCAACATTTTTGGAGCTCTCTTAGCCCCCAAAATGTACCACCATGGTCATGTGATAGCCCCAAAGGGATCATACCATGACTTCATCTTGATTTCGAATGTTGGAGTGATATAACTAGGGCATGTGAATGCCTTGTAGCACTCTATAGGGTACTTGTTCTCTAGTGGGTATAACCACTTTTAGTTCTCCATTTTAAGGAGCAAAAATTATCAATCAACTTTACTACATTATTTTGAATAAGGTAATTACATGTATAGTGCAATAAACTCTTAAATTCCTAGACATCATCCTAACTACCAAAGACTTAGACTTATTACCATTTTATAATGGGTGTTAGACTTGGCACGAACAAAAATAAAAACTAGGCCAAAAATAGAAAGGCTTACCTATTCAAACATTATCATATTTCTCTATGTTGTAAACAGGGGTAGCTATATAAACTATGATCGTGCCCCCTTTCTCACTCGATGAAACATGATTTTTGTTGGGTGTGTCCTTCAATGCTGAAAACCAATATTTTCTTCCTATCACATGTCGGGTTGCACTTGAGTCAACATATCATATGTCACTTTGTGAAGAAGATTCTCCATGAACATCAACAGAGTACAAGAAGTCTCCATCATCATCATTTTCTTCTTGTTCAACAACATTACCTTGTTGTTTGGGTTTCTTTTGCCACATTCCTTTTTTCTGTCCTTGTGGTTTACTGGATGTTGCAGGGGACGATTGTTGGTTAGTGGTGTTAGTGCCCAAATCTGAACTAAACAATTTGTGCCCTGTTTTCCAAAGAACAAGTGCCCTAGGGTCTAGTTGTTGTCCTTCGAAAGAATTCTGCAAGAAGTGTTCGCCCTGAGTAAAACCCCGCTATCGCATTTGTGTTGTATAAACCCCTCAAACTGGGTTTTAACTAATATTTAATGCTTTCATGCTTTCTAGCACGTTTTGGTTGTAGGGTCCATGGTGTCAAAAATGCTGGGATGAATAAAAATGTGACTTGGCGTGTTGCAAAAGAATAAAGGTCTCGGGACTCCTGGCGGAAAAAACATCAAAATGCAAACTTTAATTTGCAAATTGTAAAAGAAGGAAAAGTCAACATAGGTTTTCAAACACGCGGAGACTCTTGGCGGAAATACAAAATTGCATTGCAAGCTTACAAATTCTTCTTGTAAATTGCAAAGTACATTTAAAGCTCTAAAGTCCGCGGTAATGAAAATGTCCCAAATGGAGGTCAAAGGTGAGCGGAAAGCTATGAAGGAAAAGGCAATGTAGTTTACGATGGGAGTTTTTAGCGGAGATGCAACATTCATTTGCAATTGCAAATTGCAATGTGCATTCCAAGTTCACAAATCCGCCACATACACACCAACATCAAAAGGACTTCACCTAGGGGTTTTATTGTCCACGTGGAATTTTTAAAGCCCACACAAATATTTTAAGGGCCCACACTTAAAGCAAATTGCAGCCCACATGGAGTCCAAACGGTGGAGAGTTCCAAGCAAAGAGTAAAGCGGAAATATCCAGCGGGGATGCAATGTCAAAGTGCAACTTTAGTTTGTAAATTGCAATCAAATGTCCGCCACCCGCAGGTCAATGCAAGAAGGAAAAGTGGCAAAGATTTCAAGCTGGGAAACAATATAACAAGTACAATTTTAACTTGCAAATTGCAACTTGCAATTAAAACTCCGAAACCTGCCGTTGACTTGCAAGCAATATTCTCAAAAGCTTCAACTTGGTAAAGCAAACATGGGGATCCTAAGCGGGAATGCAATGTCGTTTTGCAATTTGCATTTTGTGAATAGATGTCTGAAACCCGCGGATGTGTAGAGTGTTGCGAGGTTCAAAAACTTGCTGGCAGAAAGGTGTACGTGTGTCATCAATGGGTGCAATGGCGACTTGAAAGGGCAGGAATGCCTCCAGGTGTCTTTAACGTGCTCCCTGGTTTTGGAGAAACAACAGGTGCAGCCATAAGCACGCATATGGATATTGATAAGATTACATTTACAGGGTCGACTGAAGTAGCATAAGCACCAGGGAGGCAACAGGAAGTTTCAGGTCCTCGGGTGGTTGTGGAAGCTTAAAACAAAACAGGCAAGGCTTCACCTTGAACCAGAAATCCAGCCTTCAAGTGGATTATCAACCTTGGGATTAAGGGAAAAACGCACACCGGATATTGCTAAAGCATCTGGTGATGTCAATGATACAAATAAAAGACAACATATGCATTGGACGAAACTACTTGAGTAGGTTCTAAAAACACCAAACATGACAGTTGGTAGGATTAGGATTCAGATTTTGAAGGTTCTTGCATCTGAGCCACCTGAATGAGTCAAGCAGAAACTGCAACCTTCAATTGCTATGGATGTTCTTGAGACAAGTTGATCTGGACTAGTGAAGGAAGTCCTTTCCTCAGTGTTGGCACAATATCGAGGTGAAGAAGCAAGTTGCAAGTGTTTGGTGATGGAGAAATTATATAAAAATCTGGGTAATGGTTGTGAAACAGGAAATTTAGATGAAGGAAAAGTAAAAATTGGGTCCAGAAGGGAGAACCGTCTTCAGAAGACATTTCCATCTTCTAATGCTATCACTAAGCAATGACAAAATGTGCTCCAGGACATTACCTCAGCAGAAAAGTTTGCGCAGCTTTGTAACTTGATTCATGGTAGTTTTTCTGGATCCAGAACACACGAGGGGTTTGACTTCCGGCTTATGGAGCTGAGATTGAATGGTGGAACTTATGGCATGTCTCCTGCACTTTTTGATTCAGATATCCAACAGAACTGGCAGAGAGTGCAAAAAATTGGGTAGGAGATGATCTTTCTTGCAGATAGTCTTTCTCACTATTCACAGGGTTCGTATAAAAATCAGGTATCTACTTTGCTCGAAAAAGAACTTGATGTCAACAGTGATATAGACCATAGAGATGCATCTGTGAGGGTGCTTATCAATGGAGTAGAAGTTTACAAAGATATTCTAGACCAGCAGCAAGCAAAAACCCTAAAATGGTCGACTTTGATTCAACGAACACATTGTATTGTCTTGCACATCATAAATCAACATCGCTATCAGAGGAATCTGGCATAAAACTTGATCATACTGTAAATGATGGTGTAAGTCTGATGCTTGGCATGCCTTGTTCTGATGGTTTGCCATTTACTTTGTTTGGAAAGGGGAATGGCATTGGAAAATTTCAAGGAAAAAACAAGTTTTGAATTGCAAATTGTAATGTGCAATAAAAAATCCGCAGCCCAGGACATGTCAAAAGAAAAAGCATGGTGGAAGTATAACGCCAAAATGCAATATGCAAATTGCAAATTGCAATACACAGCCCGAGCCTCAAAACCCACAGGTCAATGCAAGAAGGAAAAGGCAGCAAAACTTTTGGGTGGAAGTACAAAGTCAAAATGCAAATTCGAAGTTGCAAATTGCAAACATGCAACCATACCCGGAATCCCGCCAGGGCCAAAAAGTGCAAAGTTGCACTTGGGGTCTGAAATTCCACCAATGCCAAACACTGTGAAATTGCAAATAGGTTTTAAAATCCCACAGGAGGGAAAAAGGGTGCATGTGTCATTGTTAAAATTTGGGGTTGACCTCAAAAGGCAAAAAGGTAAAGACTAAGCTAAGTGTTATAGACAATTATATTTGACCAAGTTAAAAAGGCTCCATAGATGAAGATAGTTGTTGCAAGGGTTTTTCGGTAAAAATGTGCCATTGGAAGCATGTTTTGAGGGGAAATCCTTTTGTTCTCCGCATGATTCAAACAACCATGGATCCCACATTGCCTCCATTACAACTGGAGCATTCCGATGCTATCATGACAAAGCTACATGCATTCTTTGGCTTGCACAAGGAGGGCAGCCATCCACGAGCTTCCAGTTGGACAAATGATTAGTTGGGAAACAAAGCAAAATGGTTTCACATGAAGACAAAATCAGTTTTGCTCTCAGAATGAATATTCTTTCTCAAGCTCAACTACATCAAACTTCCAGTCAGGTAGATCAAAGTTTGTTATCAAACTCTATCATTACATGGACAACCACTAACCATAATGATTTGCTTGCAGAGCATGAGCTTCCAGGGATGATCAAAGGCATCTTCTAGATGGAGCATCTTGGAGGAATATTTTTGGTGAGAAATTTGTATAAGTAAAGAGGGCTTGTCCTCTTTACAAAGGTTGTTGGTTTTTTTCGGGATTCTTGCTGTGTTTTTTCTCTCTTGCTAAGATGATTGTAGGTGTACAATCATTAACAAACTTTGAGAGCATTTTGTATGTCTCCCTTGTTTCAGAGCAAATTCATTATGCATTTCCCCACGTTAACATTCTGAACATTGATGTATGTAGATTTACTTTCAAGATTAATGAAAAACATCTGTGATTTCTGCTCTTCCTTGTCATTGAAGTGCAATGGCACATTCTTCATGCATTGTTGATTGGATATCTAGTTGTGTCTAATAATGATAGTCATTCTGGGCATGAATCTAGGTTATAATTTCCTTTCTGCAATGTGATTTGGGAGTGTTTTATTGATAGTCTTTTAAGGATATCTTGGACTTATGGAGTTGATAGGGGAAGGTGCTTTAGTCTTCACTTGCAATGTATGCTTTGGAGATTTCGGGGGTCATTTGAATGCTTGCATTGGATTGGCATCAATGAATGCAAACCATTCCTGATAGTTTCCTTATCTTGTTTAGTGATCTTTTGCGTCTTGAAATGAATCATAGCATGGTTGTTGAAGGAATTTCCTGTGTTGAAAGCCACCACCACTCTTTTATATATACCTAACTCATCCTATCCGTCCCACCCCTGCAAATAATACATGCTATCGAGTATTCTGAGTGTTATTTTCCTACAGATGCATAAGTATTGCAAATCTGAAATGTGTTTGTAATTGCTCGTTGAAGCCCAGCATTGCAATCTTTCATTTGGATTCTAGTTGTCAAACGTTTATTTAGAAATGAAGATTGCAATCACCCTCCTATCTGTCTTTAGTAGCTTGTGTCTAATTTACAAGCAATTGTCCAGTTTGTGTGACAATTCTTCTCGAGTGGACTGTGCAAGTTTGGTTATGCTTTGGTCATATTTGTTTGTATGCTAATAATCCCCTGGAGATTGAACTGTGGTATCCCTCCTCGTGACCAAGTTAGCCCCATAGGTCCTCTCACCGTTGTTCAGGTAGAGCCAAAAGCAATAGGGAACTAACTATACCCTCTGTCGGTGTCTTCCAGTCATTGTCTTTGATTAGTCCATCCAGACGTTAAACCCTTCCCCGACTATAATGACGTAATTCGGGTTTAGCATCTATGTTTGCCATCTTCTCAAGTGTGCAACGCTGAATCTTAGAGGTATACAACTGGGAACCAGCAAGTGGACTTTTGAGCACTAGAGGAACCTTTCTTGAAGGTGTTATACCAACAATCTTTGAATTCATGTTCCTGACAACCACAAATGAGACATTGTTTTTTGTGATTTGCCTCTTTGTGAATTTTGTCTTGGATTTTGTTTTTATGAAGACTTGAATGGTTTCTTGCCTTTTTGTTGATTAGAAGCTAGAAATGTTCTTCTCGTTTTAATTGAGTATTGAAAGACTCTTCTTGTTGCAACATATTCACAAGTTTTTCAAAACTTGGTTTCTATTTTGTGATAGTCAAAGTGGTCACAAAAATCATGTATGAGGGTGGTAGAGCTCTCAAGACAATGCGTACAAGAGAGTCATCTGAAATTATTTCACCCAAGGATTGAAGTGATGCATTCAACGTTGCAACACGTTTGAGAAAAGCCTCCACTTTTTCACTGGATCTCAATTTGAGAGAGTGGAGTTGACTTTGTAGATGTAGAATTGTGCTCTCATTCTTGGCTCCATATACAGTTTGGAGCTTGTCCCAAGCTTCCTTGGCTGTTATGGCTTCACAGATGTGTGGTTGCACTTCATCCGATGCCCCTAACATTATGATCAATTTTTCTGATTGGCTTTGTCATATTTACGTTGTTGGTCAATGCCTATTGCATGTCGAGTGTAGGAGCTATCTACCAAATTTTATCAAATTCTAGTTGAGTTCTTAGCTTTGTCTTCCAAGCAGAATAGTTGTTACCTTTTAGTAGCTGCCAATCCGACAAAATTTTTTGGAGCTTGTGCAGCCATTATCAAGACTGCGGGTGATGGATTGGTTCTTTATCACTCTAGGTATATAAGTTTCCCTTTCTATATATTGTCAGATCGATATACCAGACCTTTTTTTATATATGCCTCTCTTTTATACTCGTTCGTACGGAGAATGAAATATTCCGAGCCAAAATTTTCAACTTTTTCAAATTGCAAGTTACAACCAAAGCACCCGTTAAGGTTAGCAGCTAAACCAAAATGATGCTGAAGCAACTCTAACCAGAATGTACACCAGGATCCCGATGTGGGCAAGGCAAGGTGTAAGCATTGGTTAGAGGATCTTAAACAAAATGCTTATGCAAGAACTCTAACCAAGAATGCGCTGGCGAACGACGAGCATGTGGTCAGAGGATCCCTACAATCTATTGTACTGAAAGCACACTCGACACCAAGTATGTGCTACTCAATCCAATATGGAAATGAGGCGACCATATGGTGGAGATAACAGAAATTACAAAACAAAGGAACTCTACGTCAAGTATGTGCTACCCAATTCCAAGGCGGAGTAAGGGGCTACCATATGACGGAGTGAAATTAATAACAATGCGTTAATTGGAAATACTGAAGCATGAAACTACTCCACACCCAGCATGTGCTTGCTAACCCCAGAAGGGAAAGTAGCTACCATAGGGCGGAGCTCAACACCCAGAATGTGCTTGCTAACCCAGAATGGGTAAGTAGCTACCATAGGGCGGAGGTCAATTAAAACAATAACAACTGCTGATAGTAAGGAGTCTATTACAATCTGATAAAGCAAGAATCTGAATCGCTGTCAGTACTACTGCCAGCTTACAATTTAAGAGATGAATTCTTGCTAACAATACAAAGCGGCATATAAATAGAGATGTACAATATTAGTTTAATCCTTTGCTGAGAAGTAAAGCTTAAAATGAAAGATTACTAAATATGTCCAACCTCCTTTCGTCCGGGGACATTCCCAATGAAGCCACCGCAAAGTCTTTGAGATGCTTTCAACACTCAACCAAGAATGAAGTTGCAGATCTCTACGAACTGATATTACTGACCTGCATCTTTCATCATATAACCAGCTGTATACAGAATTTTTGATCAGCTTAGAACTCTTTCCTTGAATACACGAATGACGTGGTATTGAATGCAAAGCACTATTATCAAGATAGCGTCCAAAACTACAACAAGAAACAGCCTCAAAGATCAAGATACTAATCCCTGATTTTTGTTACAGATTTGCACTTTTCATGAATAAACAACAGCCTAAGGTACCACTCAAAAGTTCATAACTCTCACATGAATCAATGGATTGACTTAAAACAAAATGCAATACTCCTTAGGAAGAATGGCGCTTGAACTAAGACACAAGAAACAAACCAAACAGCCTTAGATTATTTATGCACGGATACCAAAGCAACCAGCAGTGGTACGGCCCTCAAGGAAGGGCGATCTGCTCTCATAAATTAATGGCTTCACTAAAAATTCTGCTTGTTTGAGAATTGAGGCGCCTAAACCCTACAAGGAGAATGGGTTAATACCCAGAACAAGATTTTTGATATTTTTTGATCTATGATTAAAAACAACCTTCAGCCCTACAAAACAGCAACTCCAGAAAATGGAAGAAAGAGCAGATTTAATCTACAAAGCACTAACTCAAGCTACAATGCAAAACTTACTACAAAACACTCAAGCAAACCTCTCCACTAGGTGCTGTCTCTCAAGCACGAAGTCGAGCCCAGACTAGGAGGCATTCATTCCTCGAAGCAATTTAGCAACCATTTCGGCAACATAACATTAGCATAGACCAAAGATGATCAAATGAGAGCACTCCTTTTATACTTTTCCAACTGGGAGTCTCTAAAATCCTCTTGTATATGGGATAAAACATGAGAGGGAAAATAATATAATCCTCTTTAATTCTTTTTCAACCTCAACATTAAGTCGTTGAGCCTAGGCACCAAGGTCCAAAATTAAATAATAATGTTTAATTTACGGACTTTAAAACGGAGGCCAAGATGATGTCGGAAACCAATGATCTATAGCTCGTTGGAAAGGTCTTGACAAGACGAATCCAACCCCACTTTCAAAATCCCGTTCCGGTGCCAATCTCGAACTTACTAAAAATAGTAAATTCCTGAAAGTGCTCTGTGTGCCAAGTAAAACATATCACCGCGAAGCTTTCAAAAAACCCAGAAGGAATCCGAAATCCAAGTTCAACATTTCCAAGTGCAAGCTCCGCAAAAAGACGAAAACATCCTCCAAGAAGTTTGGAAACCCTTATTTGAGCTTCTGCTTAACCTACGAGTTCCCAAAAATAGGCTAAATCCAAAATAAGAGCGTAGGGCTAAATTGGGGACATTACAGAGAAGAAGCTCGCCCTTTCTATATGCTCGACAATACGGGAAAGAGGCATAAACATATAGGAAAGAGTCCGATACTTGGTACCTAGATAGTACTGAGAAAGGTTCGTCCAATCACTAGCACTTGCTTAGATGGAATTCCTCATACGCATGCTTAACTTCGCTATTTACTTGGAAATTCCACCTTCAAGATTTACGCATTTTGATTGTAACGAACGGGTAAATGAAGGGAAGGCTATGAGTACATGTGCCTTATTTCTCTCCGACGATTTAAAGGGTCGATGCCCAGACTTCATTATTACAACGATGTTAGACGTATGGAGTAACTCAAGCGCGACGACATTACCCGTAAACGTGAGTCAGAGGCATAACTATGACTGAACATTGCGATCGAGTTTAAAAAACTCGTGATTATTGTGCAGTTTTAATGAAATTACAATGTCTTCCAATATGTAATTCAATATTTTTACAATGCTTTAAAAAAATAAAAATGCACAATTTTTGTTGTTGACCTCTATTGCCAATTTACCCTTTTTTAAAAAAAAATTCCCCCCTAAAAGAATGAGTTTTGATGCTAAATTTAGTGGAATTGCTAAGTTTTGGGGTATCACTAATCTTTCTACATGAAGGGAATTGACCTTTGCACCTTTTATAAATGAAAGTTTTAGTAAAAGAACAACTTGTCAATTGGACTATAGGTGGTTTTGAGATATTTTGACAACTATTTTAACTTTAAGTTGGGTAAAAAGGGTAAAATGGAATGTCAAAACACACCTTATGACATGAAATTCACCTTGGATCTCTTTGATTGACAAGTCAATCAATTTTATTTGCTCCCCATTAATCTTCCTTTGCTCCACATAGCAATTAGATTTTTAGGCCAACTTTGTAGCACTCAAAAAACTGTATGGCACTATGAACAACTGTACTTAAGGCTTGGAGGAGGATGTAGATGAAGCAAAGATTCTCAAACAGTCATCTGATTTGAGAAATTCTTTCTGTATGGCTGGGAATGGAGAAAAACCACCTTGTTTGTCAATCTGCTGTTGAAAACTGTTTAGTCAACTTAGAAGATCCCAAAGTACTGTACAACAAGATGCACAATTGTACAACAAAATTTGAGGATCTACATGAAGTCAAGAACACGACACAAAAAAAAAACACTAAAAAATTTGATATGTACGGCCCAGAATTGTAGAAAACCGACCTGCCTGTACAGATTGCGAACATATTGTTTGCGGGCGTTAGAATAATGGTAAGACTTGCTCCAAAATGGGATGCCCTGTTATGGGATGTTGCAGTAATGAGTTACAGACATCCCATAAAATTTTCAGGGCTTTTTTGATAAATAGTCTTCAAGTTATGGAAAAAAACCGACCTGCTGCACCTTGCAGGTTTTCAAGCAGCAAAGGACAAAGGAATGGTTTTGCTTCGAAAGAGCTGTACGGCTAAGGTCCTTATGAGAGTTGCGTCTTATGACATGTAAAGGACTGTGTAATTGACCATCTCCAATTGGAATCACAATCCTATGACTTGTCTACTTCTCGTATTGTATAAAACAATACGAAAAAGTGTAGAAAATAAATATTTGTGAAGTGCACGGGCTTCTCCCGGATTTCTTATAGGTGCAGAACCTCTATGGTGGCTCTGATACCAGATATTAAGGATGAATAATAGTGATATTCATTCCAATCAATGAAAACATTACAAAGCTTATGAATTTTTATAAATATTAATGCTAAAAATATTCCCTGTATAATAGGGTAGGCATTATCTTATTCCGATCCAAAAGCTATGCAAACTCCCTAATGTTATATGGGAGATATAAATGAACTATAGAAAGTTCGAAGAATCTTATTTAAATATCCTAACTACCATGAGTAATAAAATATTACTCAATTATATTTATTTTCAAATGGTGAATTAATCACCCCTTAGGATAAACTTAATATTAGGGAGTTAGCTTTAGGGAGAGAGAGAGATGAGTTGGGGAGAAGTACCTTTAGTTGGGAAAGTGTGGGTGTGACTGTAAGAGAGAGTTGAGGGTAACAAAAATGCTCAAGTCCATTGAGGGACTGTGTTGTACTGGTTTTATCTTCATGTTTGTATTTTTATTAACAAGTCAAGTGTGGTGTGTGTGAAATTTTCTGTAATACTATCATTTGAATGAAATAAAGTGTGATTTTGGTTTCAAATCTGAATGTGCTGCGTTTGAGTGTGTGTCCATTGGAGTGTGTTGAGTCTAGGCTATGGGGAAGCAGCCATGAAAGTTGCATAGATAGACCAATTTCATGAATATGAAGTGATGATTTATTGCATAGATAGTTTGAGCATATATACAATCCAATGATTGCCATCAAGAGCAGCTGTGAGCTCATATGTGTGTGACCCCACTTCCACAGTCAACATAGTCAACGTATTCAATGCCCAATTAACATATAGTCTAGTCATCAACATATTCTTTCTTTATATTTTCAAAATAAAATAAGCATTCAATCTAGCCCTTAAACCCTTACAATGGTTTTTTAGAAAGCAATAATCTTTTCAGTAAGGTCATTGGATTTGCCTAATGTGTTGAAGGATTTATTTTGCTTCTTAATGTGAACAAGTATAAATGCTTTTTGTTTTCATGTTATTTCCTTTTGGCCTTTCGTAAGATTTGGCCTAAAATTAAAAGTTATCTAAGTCTATTTTTGGTATTTTACATCCATGTTATTCTATCTGATTTAGTTAAGAGCTGATAATATTTTTTTCATGGTCTTGTGCATCTTTTAATGCGTTCCTTATTTTGGGTGTTACCATCATTTTAATTTTGTTTCAATAAGTTATCTAACATAGTAATTCTACAGGTAAATTTGTCGTGTGCTACATCCCAGTTTGTGGTGAAAAGGAGTATTATCTTGCTTGTGCATGTGGAGAGTTATATGCTCCGCCTGGGGCATACATTACATTATATGGCTTGAAGGTTCAAGCAGCATTCCTTGGTGGTATGGTTATGTTAATTTGAGTATTATGAACTAACCAGTTATTTGTATTAATAGAAAATAGATGAACTCTTGCAGGTTTTTTCTTTATGCCCTCCACCTTATCTTTGTCTAAGAATTACTAGAAGTGGAGCCAAAATCTTCAACAATGACTGTTCTCTAAAGAAAAAAAGAAAAGAAAGAAATTATATTAATGTCCACGAATGACAAAAAGTAGGGCAATGGGACTTGAAAATATATCCAATTACAATAGAAAGTGCTAGGGTAAAAGGACCCCAGAAACATTGGCTAACTAAATAAATTTTGTTCTAAATACTTTGGATTAGGAGATCAAACTTAATATGTGATGGAGAAATGTTAGTTTTTGATGTTCAAATTCCAAATTTTGTGGATATGAATTATTTTTTTTGATCGATGAAATTAGAGTTGAAGGGACCTTTACCTTGTGGGACATAAACAGGGGCCAACTCCCTGGGCATGGAACATACATGCACTTTTACCCAGCATTAATGCCCTGAGCCTGCCCAGCAGTTCCCGGGGGATTTGAACCCGGACATTATTGTGGATATGAAATTATTAACTATACCTCTATGTATTCTATATTTTGTATGGGTTTTGCTCCAAGCTAAAAAGCATCATTGTTTGTGAAGCTTGTCCTAAAACTATGCTAAAAAGCATATTTGTTTGTTAAGCCAGGTTAAAAAAGGAAAGGTTGTAATGCTGGGCTAAAAAGCATGTTTGTTTGTTTTCTTACATCCCTTAAAGCTTGCTTCCTTTTCAGAACAAATTATAATGATTTGTTGGTATTTGGCTGATTTTGCGAGTGTATTATTTTGCTCTTAGTTCTTTTATGTATCCATTTTTCCAACTATTTTATGGATGTACTCTACTAATTGAGAATGCTCACTTTGATTTTTAGGAGTTTTTGAGAAAATAGGTGTACAGCCTCAAGTACAACGTATTGGAAAGTACAAAAGTACGGGGGACCTTTTGTCTAGGAAGAACATGTCAAAGGAGAATTGTGAGATGTTGACTGCTATACTAGATGATATATATGAGAACTGGGTGGAAAAGATATCTTCCTCTCAAGGTAGTCTGGTAGAACTATACTGTTGTTAAAGCATATTTTAATTTTTGTCATGTCTGCACTTTCTGGTAGAAAGCTTTGTTCTCCAACTTTTCTTGCATCAGGTAAAACAAAAGGAGATATAGAGAATCTTATCAGTGAAGGTATTTACAAGGTGGAAAGGCTAAAGGAAGGAGGCTTGATTAATGATATAAAATATGATGACGAGGTCAGAATTTTTCTTAGAAGCATTGGCTTTGTAAAAAATATCAAATCTGACACTAAAAAATGCTTTAGCAAGTATAGGGAGTTTCTTTTGGATATGATTAAGTCTGTAGTGAAGTTTTTCTGTTCTATTTATGGAGTGGAGACAGGGAGTTGTATATCTTGTACCTTATAGATTATGCTCTATTACTTGTCATTTAGCCAAGGCATTTCACATGTTGTCTATGGCTTTGAGGGATTAGTTCAATGTATTATGGAAAAATATCAGTGTTACAAACTAGAGGTAAAAAATAAAGAAAATAGAATTTGTTTTTCTAAATACCATGTAATCATATGATTTAGAGGCTTTTAAAATTAATAACCATCATTTTAGGAACAAAGGGAAATGAAAAGGTAGATAACACCCTTGGCAGATGGACATTTCCAAAAGACACGATCCGCCATTTCATTTCTACCACACATACTATAAGCAGAATTGCATAACAATAACTTTATGAAGCCTTGAATTAACTGCTAGTCCTTGGTGGAGCATTAACCACTCCAAAATATTTATGCCTGAAAGCAGCTTGTGCTTCTGAAATAGACTGGCACCTCCTGTGCCAACACACTTCAGGCTCCCTCAACTCCCATATTTTTATTTAACCTCAGAAAAGGTCAGCCATGTGCCTCACTAATTTATAAAGATCCTTTCTAACATAGTTGTAGAAGGCCTTTCCACTCTTCCATTTTAATTTCTTCAAATAGGTGCTGCCCCGTGGAGAGGGATTTTAAGAAGGCAACCTTCAAGGATGGACTAGTTACCTTTAACAGGTTAATGCTAAATTCTGGGACTGTAACAATCATACTCCATTTTTAAATGTTATCACATGTTATGATTCCTATCAATGATGCCTATAAGCAGAATGCGTAACACTAATTTATGAAGCCTTGAATTGACTGTTAATCCTTGGTGGAGCATTGACCACTCCAAAATATTTTGCTTGAAAGAAGCTTCTGCTTCTGAAATAGACTGGCACCTCCTTTGCCAGCATACTTCAGGGTCTCTCAACCCCCATATTTTGTTTAACCATGGAGCAAGATCAGCCATGTGCCTCAGTAATTCATAAAGATCCTTTATCACGTAGTTGTAGAAGCCTTTTCCACTCTTCCATTTTAACTTCTTCAAATAGGTGCTGTCCCTTGGAGTGGCATTTTAAAAAGACAACCTTTAAGGATGAACTACTTACCTTCATAGTTACCAGATTCGGCCGCATCTGGCCGAAATCCGGAACGTTCCGCATTTTTTGCGGGCTTCCGGATTAATAAATTCGGTTCGCCAGGGAGAAACAATGGAAGTCAACAAAAAAATTTAGAAAATGTAAATCTAGTCCGAACCCAATAGTATGTAAATAAAATAAACATTTAAGTATAAGTTGACATTTCTTATACTTTAAGTTATATTTTATTTATATACTTTCAGGGTGTTTGAGAGGGGTTTCGGACCGCTAGGAGCTATAATGCAAATTCTAGGTTTTGGAGGATCCTATCATATTTCAGAGTTAGTCAGATTCCAGGGTTTCAGGGTTTCAAACTTAGCCATATTTCAGGGTTTCAAGATTTCAAGGAGACATCATAGGAGGTATGAAGGCTGCATGAAGGGATGTATGCGTGATAGAATAGTATGAGAATATCTCTTGCAAAGTGCCACAAGCCGATCCCACCCCATTCCCAGTGCACCCCTTAAGGCATGCACTCTGTGAGATTCAAGTTTGAACTATGGACATTTTACTATCTTTTAATGTAATTCAAGTTTGAAACTTATGCATTTCTCAATTTTGCAACTGTTAAATTAATATTCAACGTTTCATTCCTTACTAGATTAAAATATTTTACATACATACATACATATATATATATATATTTTCCAAACCGGATTTTTCCGGATTTTTCCGAACCTTTTCAAGAATTCCGCATTTCCGCATTTTTTTGGCCTCCCGAACGCATCTGGATTTCCGAACCTGGTAACTATGCTTACCTTTAACACGATAATGCTAAATTCTGGGGCTGTACCAATCATACTTCATTTTTAAATGTTATGACATGTTATGATTCTTATCAACAATATATATCATGCCATGTTTTTTACTCATAAATGTGTGATGGCATATTATATATATGATGTGATGGTGCATACACATTATGTCCAACTTGTGAAATATTATGACGTAGGTAGAAGACATTGTTGCATGATGGGCGTGATAAAGCCATATATTCTTAGTCATAGGGCAATAATAAACACATTTGTGAGGAGTTGAAATGAGGATAACACAAACAAAATGTGATGTGTGAGGATGTATGAAATGACCTAATATGACATGATATTGTGAGATGGCAGAATTGATCGCTTAGAATAAGAGTTATCTTGTGAACTCATGTTCACAGGAGCACCCTTGATTAGTAGGTTTGATGTATCATCAAGCAGTGCCAACCTTCCTTATGAGTTTTGTGTTGCATTGAAGCTATACTGGGCCAAAAATCAACGCTCTTTTATGGCTTGTCAAGCATAACAAAATTCTAACAGCAGATAACCTACAGAAAAGTGGATTCATTGGTCCTTCCATTTGTCCAAATTGCAGAAAGAACTCAGAATCAATCACACACCTACTCCTGGACTGCCCACTTGCTGGAAAACTATGGGAAAATATGGCCACAATGTTCAGGAATTAAGAGGTTGAACAATTGAATGAATTTAAAACATTGGAGATAGTTAGCAGCCGGAATGCGTATGCTCCAACAGGTGGCATTCATTGCCTCTGCTGATATAATTTGGAAAATCGGGAATGAAAAAAATGCTCGTATTTAAGAGAATGAAAATACTTGGTTTACACAATTGTTTGGGACTATCAAAGCAAATATTTGTAGTGCAAGTATGTGTATGTTCTCAGGAAAAACAAGAATGATGAACTGCTCAAGAATGATAGGCTATTGGATAGCATAGAAATGGAATATCCCATTCCACTATAAAATACAATGGATCATCGTAAACCTTTCCAATGGTTCCTCCCACAAATAGGATGTCACAAACTTAATTTTGATCTAGCACAATTTTTTTTCTGGGACATGCAGACATTAGAGGGATAGTGAGAGATGAACAAGACAACACCATTCTTGTTTCTCTTTAAGGACATATGATCCAATAGGATCTTCTAGCGATACTGCCAAGCTTAGTCTCATAGCTTGCGGTTATTGCATTTCTTGTTCAACGGTATACAGTACTCCAAAACATCTCCCAGAAGTTTGTGGTTTCCTCCAAGATCATCAACTTATCTCCAACAGATGCTGCACACACCCTTGCAGTGGCACAACGAAAATTGTGCAGATCAGACATGGTGCCATAGATGCATGTGCCAAACCTTATGTGGTATCCGCCAGAGGCTTTAGTAGGATCCCAAAGACCTACAAGCCCTACTGTAGAGGCCAACTCACATCGTGCAGAACAATGTTGCTTTGAGCGTTACACTTTTGACATTGATCAACGTAGTCATTGCGCCAACCAAAGTGGAACTACCCGGGCTTGCTTTGTACAAGAACATCTGACAACATACCGCACACCTATTAGTCAAGCCACACAACTGTTAAAAGGCAGAGAGTCACACAAATAGATTAATAATTTTTTTGTTCCAGTTATGTTGTCTCTCTCTTGACTCTCTACATATTATCTCTTATAGCTTTTGCACACGCATATAGCACATTTAGATTATCATTTAGGGTGTTGTCCACCATGTTCTTCCTCGGCCCCAAATCAATGGTATTAGAGTGGTTCATCTTGTTTGTGCATGTCCCATCAAACCAGGTCAGAGTATCTAAAGTTCGATGTCAAACCATGAGACCCATCAGACTACTTGCCATGTCGTTTCAAGCAAGTTTAGATGGTGAGAGACAGTAACCCACAATATGTAATCCAAGTCATTTTTGTTCAACTAGTTTGTGGCTAAAGACCTCGAGCGGGTCATTCCATCAACTCACAAATCAGGTATAGCTTTTGGTGGTCAATTCCCCCCTAGATGTAAATTAAATCTAGTCATTCCTGTGTTTGGGGGTAAAATAGATGTAAATACAGTAGATAATTGGTTAGATCAATTAGAATTATAGTGCTCTATGAATGTCTTTTTTGATGAAGATAAAATCAAGATTGCACTTTTGAAAGTTTCTTCATTTGCCAAGTGGTGGCACTCACATTATCTATGGGAGAAAGCCCAAACAAAAGAAGAATCTAAGCCAACTTGGGATAAATTCTTGGAAGCCTTAAAGGATGAATATTATCCCAAATATGTCTTTTATGACCGCTAAATTTAGTTACAACAATTGTAGCAAGGACATGACCAATTAGTTGAAGCCTACACTGATGCCTTCCATGACTTGTATCAAGATTGAGATAATTCGAGTTAAAGCAAGATAGAGTTGTTAATTACTGCAACGGCCTATGACCATTCATTCAGTCCAAACCATAGTCACTGCATTCAAATTCGTGAATGATAAAATTCGTTAAAAATTCGTCGCTAAAAAAATCAACGATAAAATTTGTGATTAAATTCGATTGAAAGAAATATATATGTATATAATATATATTTTAAATTTATGTAATAAAAAAAAATGTAAATAATAAATTTAATACTATCAAAAATATATAAATAATATTATAGATTAAAATATATTTATATTTATTTATAAATATGAAATACATATATAATAAACTAAAATATATTTATAACTATAAATTATAATTATATTATAGTTAGTTGTGTGGATATTAAATAGGAATTGTGGTTACATTTTAAAAGTATGAAAACCCACCTGTGACAATGGAGCAACATCGTATGCGAGTTGGACAGCAGTGGGTATCGAATGGATATTCGAAATAATCCCCGCATCACCAAAAAAACACGGCAGCACCGCGAAAATGAAACCGTGACTTCATTGGGCCGGGCATCGATTTATAGTTACGGCGAGTAGTTAAACCCTAAAAATGAAAATTGAATGGATTTACAGGTATTTTAGAACGATTTTATATAATATTCATTCATTGGATTCGTTCTTCTTTCCATACGAATTTATTGGCGAGTTTCAACGATTTTTTTGGCCTGATTTGAGATTTGCCGAATTTCGAATTTAATGCTTCTAGTTCAGCGAATGCGGTGACTATGGTCCAAATTGAAGTTGGATAAGGTGAAGACGATGGGAGAAGCCTTTTGCAATGTGGCAACTATTGAGGAAGAGTCTAAGTTGAAGGGCAAATGGGATACAATGTGTGCACCAAATCAAATGCCTTCTTTATACAGAAAGGCACAATAGTCTAAGATAGGTAATTGGTGTGACAAACACAATGGCAACATCCATTCCAACACAAAGTGCCATGCTGAAAAGAGTCTTCTTACACACGCTGAAACAAAGATTATGAAGTCGAGCCCTTTAATGGAATCATTGACAGATCCAAATGTTATAGTAGCCATCGGACAAGCAACACCTATCAAGCAAAGGCAACCACTGGATTTTCTAATCATTAGCTATATCATGAAAAACGTCATCTCTAAAGCAACTATCAAGCGACTAAATTTGCCAACCATGCCTTATCCATAGCCTTACAAATTGGGATGGTTCAGTTCCTGCAACACCAAAGGTATACACGTTACTCTCTAACGTTGCTTCTCATGTGATATCTATCCCTTCAAAGAAGAGTTAGTTCGTGATGTAGTGCCAATTGATGTTTGTGATGTACTCCTTAGGAATTCATACATGCATAGTCACTAGTGTTTGTACAACACCAATCCTCATAACGTAGTTGTATTAGTGGGCAATAAGAGATCTGATCCCTGAAGCGATCCATGCTCTAATCATGTCATGCCAACTCATAATAAGATTGTGCCATACAATTATGCATATTCAACACTCAAATATTCACCTCCTGAGGACACACGACCTTAACTGACAAAGACAAATCAAAATTTGGAAACCATATATACACAAAATTATTCTATACAAGTGTTCAAAGTTGTCAAAGCAGGTCAACGCTCACAATAAGCAAAATGGTTCACCTAGTTTCAGCTAGAACCCAAGTTCTCACACTTTCTATATGGGTTTAACATAATCTGGTCTATTGCTCATCAAGGGGGGACGATTGATCTAGGAGGATCTCCCAAGAGCGGTTCTAACAATATCGCCAAGCTTGGTCTCATAGCTTGCGGTTATTGTGGTTCTTGTTCAATGCTCTGCAATACTCCATAACAACATCTAAAGGTTTGCGGTACCTTTGACATCAATCCGTCTCCAACAAAATGCCACACACACTTTTGCAATGGTGTAGTGCAATTTGTGCAAATGGACATGGCACCACCCCTACGTGCACCAAACCTAATTAGTATCTAGTAGAGGCTTCAAAAGGATGCCGGACACCTCAAGCCATACTACAGAGGCCAACTACCACTGCATAGTACGTAGCAGCTCCAAGCGTTACACTTTTTATGTCGATCAACGTAGTCACTATGCCATGCCAAGTGGCACTTTTAGGGTTTGCGCTATCCCAAAGCATTTGTCAGCATACCACGCACCTGTCAATCAAGCCATGTAACCGACATAAGATGAGCAATCACACATGGAAGCCCATAATGTTTTCTTTATGTCTTCATGGTTGGAATATATTTATACATATTTGAAACTTTAGTTAGCGATTAGAGTATATGGTAGATGTTTTAACCTTTTAGGACTTAGATGAATGTGAGCCCTATGTTGTTAAAGAGCCGAGTATAGTAAATCAGGGTATAATCATACAATAAATATAATCACTGATTTGTTACAAAATTGATTAATTTTGACCTTTCTAAAAATAGCAATAAATAATGTAAATGAGAACTCAACTGGAAAACAACTGAGACAGATGATCTGAAGGTTGAAAACTGAGGCAAACGCTGGTCTGAGTGTCGCAAACAGGATCCAGGTGTCAAAACCCCTCCTGGACAAGAACGCCTTAATTGGACAGTAGCGTCGTATGGTGCTAGTGTCCCTATTTTGGTGGTAGTGTCCTCTGTGCATAACTATTCTGAGTTTCTGGGTGCACATGTGTCTGGGTTTGTCAAGCTTGTTCCTGTGTGCACGAGTTCTGGTACCTTGTAGATGACCTGTTTTGACTGATTTTATGTGCAAACCCTAATCTTCCATGTTGCTAGGGCATCTAGTTGATAAAGCAATAGAGTGTGTTTGTTAATGGGGTAGTCTGGACATCCTCAACACCCCGTTGTGATGAGAGTTGCCTACATACAAATACTACGAAGAGAGATCAGGTCTGATGTAGTTCTCTCCACCTAAGTGTTAGTGCAAGTGAAGCTAGTATGATTGTAAACTTGAGTGCTTTGAATGTGCTTGAGATTGAAAAACTGAGTAATCTGAACTTAGGAATGCTGTAGATGGTTGTATGCATAAGTAGAACAGAATAGGGATTGATAATCTTAATTGTGCCCAACTTGTTTTGAGTTTTTATATGTAATTTGTATCTGATTTCCATCTAGTGGGTAGAGGGCGAAAAGTCATGTATATACTGTTCTAGTGCTTGTGTGGGTGCAAAAAATGTCTCGGCCAACCCTAGGAGGTTTGAGATTTTAAAAGATATCTGTTTGTTAAACAAGGAGGGAAAGGACAATGTCGTCAAAATTGGGACACTAGCGCCATGTGGTGCTACTGCCCCTATTATGGCGCTAGTGACCAGGCGGCAGGCCCTGTGGCATGAAGGGCTAGGATGCAAGAATGAAGGTCTGGGATTGCTTTAGGGATGACTAGGGATGCATGTGGCCTACACAAAGGCTGGATAAGTGTGAAAATAGGCCCTAAGATAGGTCTAGGGCTAAGTTAGGGATAAGTGGTCTCAAGTTAGCACTCTTAGCACTCAAGTGTCATTTTTAGGTGATTACATTTGCCTCCCCTTTATTTTAGAAATGCAACAAAGTAAAATGACTAGGATAAAGCATACTTGAACTTAATTAAGAGGTGAAGTCTGTAAATCCGGATCTTAGTATGTGATGCTCCATTGCGTGTCTTGAAAGTGAAACATGCATAGATAAGTCCTTAAAAAATATCAAAAGCAAAGACAAAATTGAGTTAAAATGTAAAACTGAGATAAAATTGAGTAAAGGGATAAGAGAGAGGAAAGGGACAAATACACCTCATCGGGTATGTAAACCAATGCATAAACCTAGTGACAACTTGTGTGCGTGCATGTATATAGTGATCAATCGGTGAATAGTTTGGATTGCACTGATGGCTTGCTCAATCCTCATGTGTGGGTGGCTCAAGAACTCAATCCGGTTTTGACTCCATCATTGTTCACCCCTGCTTGGTGGATCATGACTTGTGAATAATTTGGATTGGACTGATAGTGTGTCCAACCCTCTCATGTAGGTGGCTCAAGAACTCAAGTAGACTATGACTCCATCATTACCTACCTTTGTATAGTAGGTGTATCTGAAACTGAAATTGTATGATGTAAATGAAAATATCTAATTGTAGATGTCTAACTGGAGATATCTAATTGGAGATGTCAACTCTGTGGCCACTCGGGTATATTAGGCGGCTTTGGGCCACTCGGGTATGCCAGCCACTGCAGATGGAGTAAGGCATGAATCTGGGGTGTAACCTAGAACATGATGTTTGATGTATACAATGTAGATAATGACATGGAGTTTGTCATTCCATCTAATCAACCGACGTGTAAGTGAACATACGGAAATAATGTGCCCCACACATGCCCCCAAATCTGATATTAGAGCATATGGATTCTGAACTGAGTTGTAATAATCTGTATTTGAGTATTTGAACTAAAAATGGAAATGGTCATGTTGTGCATGATGCCCCCAACTTGAGCAAACTAGTATGAATCTGAGCTAAATTGGTATGCATTTGAGCTAAACTGGTAAATCTATAACTGAATCTGTGCAAACTTGGATTGTACCTGCGATTCTTTTCCGGCCAATCTGGATTTTTATGAAACTGAGGCTACTGGACTGTAGTGCTATATCTTGCACAGTAGCGCCATGTGGCGCTAGTGTCCCAATTTGGGTGCTAATGTCCGATTGTTCTGATTTCTGTGCAATTGTAACTGATATCTGTGTCATTGTTTTCCACTATGTTTCCCTGAGTTTGAATTGTGTAATCTGAGTTTGTGTGTTGAAAATTGTACTTTGAGTGCATTTGGATAACCTGATCTCTGTGACAAACCCCTATGAATGCCCCCTTTTTTGAGGGGAGTTGTTGAACCTGTGCAAGAACTGTCCTCAAAAGAAAAAGCTTTGCAAGATGTGTGTTAGGCGGAGCACATATTATATCTGTGTAATAATCCAATATAATGTGCACACATAATGATCTTAACTAATATTAAAAGTTACGTTTGCACATTATGTCTATCAATTCTGACATAACACAACGTGATTTTTATTTCTATTACAGAAGGGATTATAGTTCCTTCCAAACTATCCATCAAATGCTCACTTTGAGAAAGCAAATACTGTCTTTCAACCTACTCATTAGGTTTCACGTCATTTAGAAGTGATGTGAAAAAGTTAAATAATAATAGTTCTGGAGTTTGCTCAAGTAAAATCACTGCATAGTAGTCTGAAAAATGTGATTTCTGGTCAAATTTTGTGCAGTTTTTGAACTGTAATGATTGATCCATATTTTCCGTGATTAGATTGACCTTCACACTGAGTTTCACATCATTTGAAGGTATTTTGAAAGTCGTATGATTCCTACTCTTGCCCAGCTAAAATGGCTGTACAGAGAGAGAGAGACAAGTGAGATTTACAGTGAAACTATGATTTACTGGACTGTTTTGACTGATTCATATTCCCTGTAGCTATATACGGTATAATATTGAATAGAAAGTTTACAAGGGAAAGACATGAATGCATTGAAATAAGACGGGCACAAGTCGAAGGTTAAAAATTGGAGACTAATGTATTTGTGGGACATATGAATTTGGTTCTAAGAATTTTTTTCGGACATACTAAAAGAAGTGGGATCTGCCATCAACATTTATTACAAATGCCATATACAGGGATATGAGAAAGTTGTAGTGGGACTTGGTCCATAAGAGATAAATCTGATATGACACATTTTGGTCGAGAAAGATAGAAAGAAATTGAAGCAGCTCTCTTGAAGAAATTGGAAGAGAGGGTAAAGAAAAAAGAAGACAATAGTGATTTATAAGGAATTGCATGCACCAAAAGTTTTGCCAATGCGGAAAGAGGGTAGAGGATGAGAAGCCCATGTTGGTTGATTAAAATGACTGCCCGCCCGCCCCGCCCCGCGCCGCCCTGCCCACTAACAAATGCTTATAGTGCTTGTGTGATAAGTCAGGCCCCTTGCCTTGTGATTATTACCAAAATTACATGAGGAAAGAAATGTCATTAGGGTAATGGTAACTCAAGGAGGTCATCTTGAGATGACTTGAACACACAAGTAAAAATCCCACAAAAACCAACAATATAATTAAAATTGTTCGTGAAAGCTTTCAACTACCTGATACAAAAATATGTTTGGCTTGTAATTTGGTTAATTCAACATTGGTAAGAATTGTGAGACAAGGGTGACTTATAAGGAATTACATGCACCAAAAGCTTTGCCAATGGGAATATAGGCTAGAGGGTGAGTAGCCCAAAGTGGTTGAATAATATTACTGTTCCTTCCCACTACTAACAAATGCTTACAGTGCTTGTGTGCTAAGTGGGTTCCCTTGCCTTGTAATTATTACCAAAAATATGAGGAAAGAAATGTCATTAGGGTAATGACAACTCAGTGACGTCATCTTGAGAGGCCTTAAACACACACGAGTGAAAATACCACAAAAATTAACTATATAATAACAAAGAAATTGTGAGCACGGACAAGAGAAAATGGAAAAGACAAAGGATTGCTTCCAGGAAAACAGACGCCAGAAGAATGCACAGTAGGAAATAATAAAAATAGCCATAAAATAAGAGAAATATACCAATGATGGTTCGATGGACATAGAAAAATAACAATTTTCTTTTTCTTGGCTATATGAACTGTTTTATGATTCATTAAAGTATGAAATGAACTTTGGATTTGTCTATTTGGATATGAAAAGCTTTGCCCGATTGCGCAGGCAGTTCCACAACAAAAGGGACTTCATTTGGAAGTACATGAAACTAAAATTTGAAACATATTACGAGTCTGGAGTTTTCAATAAAAATTATGACAATATTAATAAAGATGGAGGATAGGAAGGAGACCATAAACAAATATTCGGAACAGGCATAAAGGGACTTGAGGTAAACATAAGCAGAGGAAATTAACTAAATCAACTAAATTAAATAATGTATGATGGAAACACCCAACAGGAAGAAATTGGAAAACAAACCATGCAAATGAAATAAATTATTCAATGGATGATATTGCTGTTAGGAGAATTATTGAAGGCAAAAATAAAAATGACATGGGAAGCGGTATTATTATTCATTCCCAGCAGCAACTAAAGTCAAGGATCGTCTGAGTAATCTTTCAGATGACCGATTGCAGCGAACTACACAAGCCATTGTCAGACGACAACTGAGATTAGAATGCCTATTAACTGGCATTGATACTTTTCTTGTTGATAAATAAGAACATTTTCTAAAGTCGACCAACACACGTCTTGTTACTACAATGGATATTAATGTCTTATGGTGCATGACTTGGAGGCCACCAATGATGGTCAACATCAGCTTGATCAACTGATATTAAGAATTGCAAAGGATTCAGGGAAACCAGAAAAACTGTTCTGCAAGGATCTGATGGTTTTTATTATGGGTGATCAAATGGATAAAGCCTCATTTTTTTTCCATGCTTTAAAAAAATCGCTATATACATTTTCTTGATTTCATTTATACCAATCCTGAATAGAAGCACTGGAACTATCACTTCTACGACATCTCTGATATGGAGACCAAGAACACTATATGCACAAAATCTGTGATGACATTAATAAACAAGTGTAAAGTGGAAATAGAAGCTTCATAGAACTTCAGCTTGTAAATAATTATATATTCCAAGTTTCTATTCATAATGATGCCATGACTAAACATTTTAGGCCTGCAAACCTGATAAGAATGATTCTCATCTTGTATTGCTTTTCCTTGCATCATGTAGGGATAGGCGAACATAGAGGATACACAGAAAAGTGTTGTCTTCTTTAGCAATGAGAGAAGTTTTAAAATGAGCTTGATTTTGGAATGGTTGAAAATGTAAAAGTGATGTGGGAGTGCTAATTTAAAAAGGTGTAAATGCATTATCTCACACGAACAAAATAATATTCCGGGAAGTTTCAATTTAAAGCATACATTATGCACCTGTATTAAATAGAGAAAGAAGGAAAGAAATTATATTAATGTCCACAAATGGCCAAAGTAGGGTAATGGGACTTGAAAATAGAATTGGTCACTGTAGACAACTAGGGTAAGAGGACCCTAGGCTATGAAGTAGCTAAACAAAAAACACAAAAGCAAAAGCAAACAAAGAAAGTAAGACAGGGTAAACTGAAAGTGGTTGAAACCCCCAAACCATAAGATCTAAGTACTAATATCCAAATGAAGCAAGGAAGCATGAAGTTGAGGAAGATCAAAATGTGGGACCAAGATTGGAAAACAACGTTGTTACATGTTTGTAGCAATACTAGGGCCAAAAGAGCCAACGATTGTACTAAGAATATTTTGTACAGTTTCACACCATTGACCAAGGTTCCAGTCCCATGGGCTTCTGGGTACCTCAAAGTGGCCACGAGGACACGTAGAGTTAAGGGTCGAACTTCTAAATGTGAACCACATGGAATACACTTTGATATTATGGGACCAAGCCCATCCCCATATACACTTCATGCTCTACCCTAAGATCAACCCAAAATTTTAACCTTGATGAAATGGGAGGAAGTGATGATGTAGGAGCATCCAAGGCAAATGGGCATTCTCTCATCACAAAAAACATGTTAGGAATTTTGGTTAGAAGTTCACGGGACAAATTTTGAGCTTAACAGAGTCACCTAGCCCAGGTTTTGTGTTCATGGAGTTTTCTGTGGCCACATAGATCCCAAAGATCACGGAGTTCATCTATTGGGTCGCATATTCTGTTTGCAGCTTCATGTTGCAGTTTTACGATGGCCTCACAAAATTCGTTAAGTGTTCACAGTGTTAATAGAGGCAACAAAGGATTTCATCCTCAATGCAATTCATAGTGGATTTAGCAAGATCCTAAATTGCAAGTGATGTTCCAACAGATCCATGGCCTCATAATAGCCTAATGGAGTTCAAGATGGCCACAATGCTTGATGGAGATTGTCTGAGTCTAAGAGTTCGGGATTACGACCTGTTCTCTTAAAGGTCACAAGTAATGGTGGGGCCATAGTATCGAGTAGATATGCATGCCAAATCCCTAAGTGGAGTTCAAAAACTCTTGGGGGTTTGCGGATTACACAAAGGCCACAATTAAAAGGGCAAACATGCGTGACTATCAAATGGATTTAATAGATCCACAAGTCCATGGAGTACAGGGAGGCCACGATAAAGAAGAAGAATGCGTGGCCAATCACTAAGTGGATTTAATAAATCCATAGGATCGTGGAGTGCAAGGAGGCCATGGAAGCAATGACAAGTTCATTGCATAGAAACAACAAGATTGTGACATGTAACTTAATCCTGTCGGTTGACAACGACCACAATTTATAGAGATTGAAGCTCATTTTATAAGTGACACATGGAGTTTTAAGTATATATATCTCTCACAACAAAACACCAAGTTGGGCATTATTGATCTCAGTGGAAAGCTCTTGATGAGAGCTTTTGATTGGAGGTGGCCACAAGATAGGGGACCACATGTGGCGTGATAACTATTTTCAAGATCAACACTACCAGGTACAGTTACAGGAAGTTGCAGAATCAGAGGCTGAAAGGAAAAAGGGTTCCTTCTCTTTAGAGAGAGGAGAGGAAAAATAGAGGGGAAAAGGGAGAAGGGAGAAGGAACAAAGAATTAGAACATAGAGCTAGAGGCTTGCAAGTCAGGAATGAAACATTGTGATCTCCATCCATGAATGTGACTGTTGTTTTGTCTTAAACATTAATAAAGGAAATGTTAGTCTCTATCTTGTGGCTTGTGTCTTTGAGAGATTGAGAGTGGGAGAGAACTACCAATGGAGAATGAGGCAGCCATTCAATTGACTTCCTAATTCCCATCTGCAGCAATTAGTAAACTGAAATCTAAAGGAGGATCAGGGATTAGACACATGTTTCATCTCAACGTAGCTTTTGGGGAAAAATTGCTTTGGAGAGTCTTCAAGGACAGATGAAATTTGGAGTCTTACGTTGAGAACTAAATATGCTGATTTAGCATAAGATCCAATCAGAATTTTTACCTCTTTGGATTGGACGAAAGGATCGCATATTTGGAACTTCCTCGATAAATGTAGATTTTTGATTGCTAATTCTCTTTGTTGGGAAATTAAACATGGGAAATCAGCTTGTTTTTGGAGAGATTGCTGGGTCCCTCTCGGTCCTCTTTATCTTTTGCATCATTTCCAAGGCTTTGAAGACTTCTTTACAAATCTTTGGGGACTGAATATGGAGAACTATTCAATTGTTAATAGAGAAAGTTGGGGCTTTGAAAGATCATGGAAAGATCCAAGAGTAGTGGAAAATTTTTCTTCGCTCATTTGGCCAAGTATTTACATTTTTGTGAATTTGGATGATCCGCTCTGCCATATACACAGTCCCCATAAGTAAGATAAAGATAAGTTAAAGATAAATATATTAATGTCCAACTAATGACCACAAAAGTAGGTCAAGGGGACCACAGATTACAGAAGTGTGTCAGGAACATGTGCGAAACCAAAAAGGTCTCCAAAAACAAGAAAAACAATGCTAAAAGAAATAGTACAAAACATGGGAAAGAGCAACTACGCTTAGAGCCAAGGAACCAAAGAGCCAAAAAGCCACGACCAACCACACTTAGATCCAAAGAAGGGAGCTGAAGGAATAAGCAACCCCCAAGAGTCTCTAAACATCAAGAGCGCGAGAGTGAACCCTGAGAAAGAAGAATCAGGAGGGAGCCCATCAAGAGTTTGATCCAACTCTCCTAGCATCCAAGGCTGACGAGAAGAAGCTCCGAATAGAAGTATGAACCAAAGAAAGGGAGGTAGGATGTCTGGTTTGTCCTCCAATTCTCTGCCTAGAAGGAAAAGTCCTTTACGAAGATATGGTGGATCTAGTTTGTCTCTTGATGTCAGGCCTAAAATGGATATATTGATGAAAACTCGAGGAACTGTGGATAGTGTTTTTGGGCTGCATTGATCTGGAATGTGAGGTTGTACTAATGTCAATCTGTTGCTTAGTTCCTCTCCTCGAAGGTATCACCATGAAAAAGGAAGTGATCCGTTGAGTGGAGGTGGATCTAGTGGGTCTTGGAATAAAATGATCACAAAGCTTAAGAGCTTTTTGTATAAATAAAGCCAAACATCTCTGGTCCTCATATCTAAAGAATTCAAGAGAGAGTCCGTGACCTCCTAAATAGGCAATGAAATCTCCCTTTGATCTCATAGTATATGGGACAATAGAAGATGAAGTGCTCCTTGGACTCCGTCTCTTGAATGTTGCATAACTGGCAAATCTTGTTTGCTTGATCAATCTGGTGATCTGTCTCAATCCTAAGTCTGTGGGAACCCACTCGAAAATGTCCTAATGGGATGCAAAGAGGGTGCATCCAGTGGTGGAATGTATATTGTGGACGAATGATAAGCTCGTCACTCAGCTCGAAAAAGTGCTCTGCATAAAATGCCATCATTGGGTGTAACCCCCCAGGAGGGTTTACCCAAGTAGTATGAATAAACTGTGTATAAATATCATCCCTAATAATCCGGTTCATCTCCTGTCTAGTGGGTAGAAGATGAGCCGGTGCGTCCAAGGAGTACCTAAATGGAGGAAGGCGGTCCATCCTGATTCCCACAAACTCTAAAAGATTAGAAACCCCTGTATACCAACAACGTCCACGGGTCGAGGGAGCTGAGAGGGCAAGTAAGGAATTCCATATTCTTTATTCAAATAAATTGCTGTCATTAAGCCCACTTCACAATAAGGAATTAATTTGAACCAAACTTGTTAAATTTATAATATCTACAGGTCCTCCAAGAATTATTTGATTAATTTCTATGGCTAGCGCTTGTAATTAATGTCTCAACTCATGACATTTTTTAGTTTCCTGCATTGCTTTCAGAAGCAATCAGTAATTCAAATGATCTGGTACGTTAAATTGGGCAGGTCATCACTCAGGTGATTATTTGGTTGAAGAAATATATAAGGCTTCTTGGGAATATGGAAGATCCTCCTTGGTCTCCTAAGAAAGTTTGGAGCTCAATTAGCCTCCCCAAAACTAATGTTTTTTTATAGATTGTTTTGAAAAACAAAACTCTCACTTGGGATAGGCTTCAAAGAATAGAGTTTGCTGGGCCTTCATGTTGTGTGTTATTCCAAGCAGCTTTAGAAACTTCTAATCATTTGTTCTTGCATCACCATTTCTCTTGGAAGATCTGGATGTGGTTATTTAACAAAATGAATTAAAAATGAAGTTACCCTAGAAATTTGCAGGATTGTATGCTTAGTTGGGACGTGGTGGGAAACTCTGAGGGTTTCATTTGGGAGATGACCCTGCCTTGGAGCATCTGAAAAGAAAGGAATGATATAATTTTTAGAGGAATTTCTTTATTGGAGGAAAGATTAATTCTGAAAACTGAGGGTGTTTTCTAGAAAGTTTTCAAAGCTAAAGTGCCAAAACCTAAAAATAAAATCACAGTTTCTGAAAGACACATTCTCATAAAATGGAATCTCCTAACGCAAATAGGAAATTCTAAGATTTCTAGTTAGGAAGAGAGAAATAAAGTGATTTGGAGGGGCCCTCCCAACAATTTCTTTAAGCCCTACTTTGATGGAACTTTGAAAGTAAATCCTGGGATCTCAAGAATTGGAGGGGTCATTGTCGATGAAAGGGGAGATGTTCTAAGATTGTTTGCAGCCAATATTCCATGGGCTAGTAACAATGTCGCAGAAGGTTGGGCTTTGGTTTGAGGTCTTAAAAAGGCTATTGATAGTGGTATCAATAGTCTTGAAGTGGAAGGTGACTCGATGTTCATCATCAACGTAGTCAACAACAAGGGAATGAGAAACTTAAGGCTTAATAGTTTGATTGAAGAAGCTTGTGCCCTGAAAAATGCCTGTCATTCTATTTCCTTAGATGTTGTTACAGAGAGATTAATCAGCCTGCATGAGAAATTATGAAGTCCAACAACAATTGAAAAGGTGACAATCGAAGGAAAGATGAGATGTCCATGTGGTGGATAAATGAAAGCTCAGGGCTAAAGGAGAAAAATGGATGAAGAATAGAATAGAGGCTAGAATGCCTCTCATCCTTGGTCCCTTGGCCTGCCACTTTCCCAGTCCAACAGTGTAAGAGAAAGGTACAGTCTAAAATCCATACTAACGGATAGGGGTATGATTACCATGGTTCAACTAGCATTATATGCAGAAAGACTCCCATGGTTTTGGTATACATGTCGATAAAAAAATGCTGTTCGTTTCTTAATAAATCCTCATTTTCTCTTTCAAGTGAATCATTTTTATTGCTAAGTATGCAAAGCAGGCGACAAAATGAGTTGCAAAAATAATAACAAATGAAGTTTGAATTGGAACCTGAATCCTTGAAGCTAATATGGAGAGACATTAGGGACATGGAGTTGGGACACATGAATATGGAGGTCTTTTCTTGGAATTGTAGGAGAAAACTCACACATGAATGAGAAAAACCCATTTTCAGGTTATTGGACTAGTTGAAGCAGCTACGTTCTTCAATACAATTATTTTGCAGCAGCTTGCAATAGAGTGTTTTTTGCATTGTAACGTCGAGACCCAAGAAATTATGTGTTTAAGGTGATATTATTGCAAATCTGAGCCAAGGGTGTATTGAAGAGATGCTCTGATTACAGGAAATTGAGTATGAGTAAACCAAACATGGGGTTAATGCCTTTAATGAAACAGTAATGCCAACAAAGTAATTCACAAAGAGGTGGCTTGGAAAGCAGAAGAAATTTTATATTCATATTCATTCTATGCGCTTGTTTTCACTTTTTGGCCCTGCAAATCTGGAAGCAATTGCTGTCGTCTTTATCAATTTCTTTAAATGTTTATAGAGGAATTAAGCTAATACCATTTCATTATAAGCAAATATTGAGATTCTGAAGATTTGTCTTTATTTTCCATTCACATGATGAAATTTTGTTTAGTGAATATTTTAAACTGATTGAATGGAGCATCCCCTAAGAATAGCAGAGGGACTTTAGAAGTCATGCATACGGGCCCAGGAAGTTGGCCCTTTGTCCCACTCCCAAGATAACAAGCGGCACTGTTACAACTCTTATTCTTGGAGCTAGAATTTATCGAGAAGGCAAGCAGGCATCCTGCCTCTGTTAAGATGTAAAGGCAGGAAGGCATCCTGCCTCTGTTAAGATGTCGAGGGGCACGAGCAACATCGTCTGATTTATCATTCTCCTCCTAGCCAGCATTAACAAATCTGTGATCATTTCCAATGTTCCTACCGTTAAACATCAATTTGATAGAATGAAGCTGATCGAGAAGTTAAAGTAGGGCTGTAACTAAGTCCCTAATAATACCAGTGTACAATGATGAAAGACTCTAAACTATGCTGGTTGTGAGATGGCTATTAGTTTATATAACATTCACTTGATAAGTACCAGGGAAATAACTTACACTGTAACTCAAATGAACATCCCTATTTAGGTAAGGCAAAAACCAACAATCTCTTCAATTATTAACAATCTACTTCCTCCAGTAAAAACTTAGCAAATCAAGTTGCGTAATACAAAAAGAATATTCTTCACATTGTTGGTATTTAAAAAATCAAAATCTTATAATGTGTGTTGCAAGTTATTAGTGTGAGAGATTGACAGATTGGAAAATTGAGTGTTTAATTAAATATAACAAGATCTCAAATCTGTGATTTATCAGTTATTAAATATGTACTAGTTATTTGATAGAGTCTATTAGTTTTCTATATTTTTTCCCCATGTTTTCCCAAATACCATTCCTTGACATTGGTTTAGGGGTAGGGGGCTCTGTAGACACCCCAGAACTTGTCGGCATGCCACTGCATTCCCTCACTTTCCAAAATTTGTGGAACACGATTTTCTATGCTACTTTCTTTTGTGTTAGATGTATGGTTTAATATGAGTTTAAGTTTTTTATTTTATTTTATTCAATTCAGAGCACATATCACCTTTCTTTTAGCTTGTTTTCTGGTACACCTCTTGTATTGAGTTTACCTTTTCAGGTTTTACCTAGTGTTGAACATGAGTTTTGAAATTTAAGATATTCATGTTTGTCAAAGCTCAATAAAACTCATGCAGGTGATGAAAATGTTAAAGGAGCGATTAGGCAAAAAGCCAGAAGAACACCTTCAACTTGTTGACTATAAGTGAGCTTCTTTTACTATATTTAAAAAAAAACTTTTTTACTGTTTATAGTAAAACTTGTAATGATATACATTAGATTTTTTTTCATATATATTTTTTTTTGGGTAAAATAAAACTTTTTTTTCTATTAGGGCATTTTTCAATGAAAGCCAATCATTTGTTTGAGCTAATCATTCATATCTAAGCATAAAAAGTTAGCGCTAGATATTTGCTGTTAAAATGGATGTAAGCCTACACAGGCACCAAGGGTGTGCAATATACTACCTCTAACATTGTTTCTAATAGAAAGCCTCACCTATGGGGACATGCTACATGGCGTATGAACCTCTGATGATGACCACTCTCTAACATTCAGTGACACATGGTCATAAACCACCATCTTACAACAATTGTGATGATGTCTGACATGTGTATCTACCCCTACATATAATTGAGGCAAGTGAACGAATCTAGTTTTTGAAGCCTTGAAGCCGTTGTCTCTTAAGTCTTTCTCAACTCCCTTGAGAATGAGATAAAAACAGTATTTTTTAACCTGTAGAAACTATTGATAACATGGGCCTAGGAGCTCTTTCAAGTTGTACACCCATAAGCGAAGGCAACATCTTGGCATTTAGACCCATCTCTTGTTGTTGTCATTATGTATTCATATCCACTAACATTAAAAATGGAAAACAGGTAATTTGCATTGATATATTCAATTTATTATATTGTTTTTATTTCTTTCGTTTGTTTCTATGATTCTCTCTTCCTAGAACTTTCTATTGTTAATTGTTGTATCTTTGAGTCCTATTGACTTTCTTTCGGTCATTTGTGGACATTAATATATTTTCCTTCTTTCTTTCTATATAAAATGAAATAGTAATCACTAGATATAAATGGTTGCTTCCATTTATGGTCTAGGTCCATGCCATTGTATGATGTGCTATGATCCATGCCATGCCATGCCATTAGCCTTGAAATATGACCTATACAATTCATCATCTCGGGGAATTTGGGCTATGGCTTATGACAATAATATGCATGCATATGTATTATATAATATAAGTACTACATGCGTATTTACATGATAACAACATACTACTACATGCGTATTTAGATGATAACGCCATGTTATCAAATAAGAGTGCATTGATTGCACATGTTTATTGGCTTAAAACCTTTTTGTATATGCATAACATAATTCAGAGTGAAGGAATAAATTGGAAATTGAAATATCATCAGATTGAAGAATGACATGCAAAAGGGTCATCAGGGACTAAGAATGCTTCAAAACGTAGGAGGGTTATTTTTCATGCAACTTGACATTCCTTGGAAGTTTTACGTCAGCCTTATTCCAACATTTATTGTAAGTCGGTGCTCTTATAAATGCTAAAGTGGAGTTATATAGCAGGCTGAGTTTTCAACTACACTATATTATGTCTAATGATGTTTGGGCTCCTTACGATCCACACCATGGCGCCTAAGATGTTGGTGCAGAGGACAACCCAATAATCTAGCTAGTAAACTATTGAGTTAGAAATTGAACATGCAACAGAAAACAACACAGTAAATGATTACACTTTCAATAGAGAAAGAGATAGCATAATTATGCTCTTCTATTCAATGAAATTGAATGGTTTTAGTACATATGTGTACAATGTACGCGAACATTGATAATGACAATTCTTGTGTTCAAAGACTGGGGGAGAACTTCCTAGCAGATTTGTCTTTGCTGGAACAATTATGGAGGACCTGGGAACATGGGAGAAACATGTGTGCCTGTGTAGTCCCCATGGATGATGATCTCAAGTTCGAAGACAAGTATATATAGAATTACAAGAAATGTTAGTTACAAAACCCTTCGGTTCCATAATGGTCGACAGTTGATGGTTCATCTTCTTGTGTTGTCAGTCCAGCTTCCTTGGTGCACACTAAACACACAAATGATGGTTCAACTTCCCATGCGATGATATGTAAACTTCTAAGTACAACTCTTGATAGAATTTAGGGTATCACAATATGCTGTTCTATTTTGAAAATTACTTCAATTTGACAGTTATAATACTTAATGAATATAGATTGTGCTGTTGGAAATGTAACCAAAACTGTCAATAACTGAAAGATGATTTTTAAATCACATGAACAGTACATGTAAAACCATGGAAACAAGGACACAAAAGTTGCTCTCGAAAACCCCAAGATGCGGAAAACCTAGTTGGAAGTGGCAATTGCCCAACGTCCCAATATTCTTATGGCAAAAGACAAATTATAAAGAGTTCAATAGAACAAGTACAACAAGCATCCTACTATCTTTCTCACTCACCTTCCCTCTATTAGTTTGCCCAATCCTTCTTTCCTATAACCAATTGAACATCAACTTTGATCACTGATGCCTTCTCTGAATTTGTGCCTCTTCTTATCATGCTCAGAGATGTCCTATTGTGCACCAAAGGATTCCGAATCGACTTAGGAATTGAAGAGACAACTTCCCTTGTTGTTAATGCACGTGTACAGTTACAACAGTCAAAATTACAGGTTAATGCAGACTGGCAGTTTTGTAACTGCTACTTTGTAGATATTGGTAATTGCTTAGCCACCGATTTGTAGATATCAATGTGTCATGTCCCCTCCCTAGGGTGACTCGACATTTCACGAGGATTTGCCTATCCCTGACTCTCGTAGGTAGATAAAAGGTGGTGAGAGGGTCATTTTTGCAATTCGACGGCTCACGATGATACGGGAGATAGCATATTTAATTATGGAGGCCAAATTGTTATATTTTAATTTTAAAATGCACTTTAGTTTTATTTTTATAAAAAATTACTTTTATTTAAAAAGTATAATAAGTTTTGTGTGATGTATTACGGAAACTCTTGGAAGTTCCGAAAAATACATAAATAGACCCTATGGGTTATGTAATTGGCATCCAGAGTTTATTTTTGATTATTGAATCTCCTTGAGCGTTTGTAAGACTGCAGAGTCTGCAAATCGTCACATTAATCCTTGAGAACGATACCTCTCAAGCGATTTGCATAACTGAGGGTGTGAAAGATCATCCGAAGGGTTGCACTTAGAAGTGGTATTCAGCTATTTCAAGTTGGACTTATTTGGTACTCAGACATTTCTCTG